>CAJVGC010000582.1:17669747-17778318 GCA_910822075.1 Senecio squalidus
CGCAGGCATTAACCAGGGAGGACCAAGGGGGAATAACAACAACCAAGGAAACAACAACCAAAATAATAACAACCAACAGAACAACAACCAACGAAACAACAATCGGGAAAACAATAACAATGAAGGAAACAACAACCAAGGGAACAACCAAGGATGTAGCTACAAGACTTTCATATCTTGCAGGCCAAAGGAATTCCATGGCACTAAGGGCGCCATCGGACTATCGCGCTGGATCGATAGTATGGAAGTGGTACTAAGGATCAGCCAGTGCGCTGAAAACAAGAAGGTGGAATTCACTTCTTGCATGCTTCAGGGACGAGCACTAACCTGGTGGAACAGCCAGCTACAGGTCCAAGGTCCGGACGTTGCGTATAACATGCCATGGGCAAGGTTCAAGGAACTGATGATAATCGAATACTGTCCCAAGGAGATTTTGAAGAAGCTCAAGAATGAACTCTGGAATCACTCCATGATAGGAACCGACATCGACACCTACGTCGCGCAATTTCACGAACTCGCAAATCTAGTACCTGAGCTAGTAACCCCCGAGGACAAGCGAATTGAGCACTTCATTTGGGGACTCTCGCCCGAGATCAGGGCTATGGCGACGGCTACCGAGCCAGCTACGATGCAGCAGGCCGTGAGCTTGGCCAACCGCCTAACCCAGGATTGGATAAGGAACGGAGGAGCGCCAAAGACGGGTGCAGAAGACGCAAAGGGAAAGCGTAAGGTTGAGGACACATCGGGGAACAAAAAGGATCGTTTCAACAAGAAGGCTAAGACAGTTAGGAATTATGGAGTGGCTGCGACAGAGAACGCCGGCTATCAGGGGAAGGCTCCGAAATGCGATAGGTGCGGTTATCACCACGGAGGTGAATGCCGGTCATGCACCAACTGCAACCGCCTTGGTCACTGGACCCGACACTGTAAGGCAGTGAATGCTGGACCGCGACAAGCGGGGAGGCCACAACAGAACGATAGGCCTCGCCAGGGAGAATGTTATGAGTGCGGTAGTAGGGATCACTACCGAAACGATTGTCCTAGGCTAAACCCTGCCCGAAACCCAAACCAGAACCGCAATCAAAACCCTCCGCAGAACCAAAACCAGAACAATCAGAGGGGAAATGATGGGGGACAAGGCCGTGGAAGAGCCTTCGCGATTGGTGCCGAAGAGGCGAGAAACGACCCCCGGGTGATTGCAGGTACGTTTCTCCTTAACCACTACTATGCCTCAGTACTATTTGATTCAGGCGCGGACAAAAGTTTTGTGTCCCTAGAGTTTAGGCCCTTAATTGCATTAGAAACCGAACCTTTAAGTGAAACATTTACGATAGAATACGCAAATGGTCAGGAATACCAAGCTAGTGACGTAATTAGGAATTGCACGATAACCCTAGCTGACCACCCTTTCGAAATAGATCTGATTCCCATCAAACTTAAGAGCTTTGACGTAGTAATAGGAATGGACTGGTTGACCATCCGAGACGCGAGGATATTCTGTTTAGATAAGACGATACGAATGCCATTAGGCGATGGAAGGGAATTGATAGTACAAGGAGATAGGTCGGGCCAAACTTCGAAGCTTATATCGGTGATGAAGATGCGCAAGTACTTAAATAAGGGCTGCTTTGCATTGTTAGTGAACATAAAGGACAAACAAGCAAAAGCAGCAGACCTTAAGGACGTACCGATAGTTAGAGACTATCCGGAAGTATTTCCCGAAGAGCTACCTGGACTACCACCTCAGAGGCAAGTTGAGTTTAGAATCGAGGTAGTTCCTGGAGCGGCACCGGTGGCAAGGACGCCATATCGGCTAGCTCCGACTGAGATGCAGGAATTATCCAACCAAGTTCAGGAATTATTGGATAAAGGATTTATCCGACCAAGCTCATCACCATGGGGGGCGCCGATTCTATTCGTAAAGAAGAAGGATGGATCGTTTCGCATGTGTATCGACTACCGAGAATTGAATAAACTAACCGTCAAGAACCGATACCCTCTTCCGCGAATCGATGACCTTTTCGATCAACTACAAGGCGCAACCTACTTTTCAAAGATTGACTTAAGGTCCAGATATCATCAAGTGTTGGTTTCAGAATATGACATACCGAAGACCGCATTCCGCACTAGATACGGACACTACGAATTCTTGGTAATGCCATTTGGGCTCACGAACGCACCGGCAATATTCATGGATTTGATGAATAGGGTATGCCGACCGTATCTAGACAAGTTCGTTCGATGACATCCTAATCTATTCGCGCAACAAGGAAGATCACGCAGAACATTTAAAACTATTGTTGGAATTACTCAAGGAACAACAGCTCTACGCAAAATTCTCTAAGTGCGAGTTCTGGCTGCGTGAAGTCAAATTTCTCGGACACGTAGTCAATGGATCAGGAATCCACGTTGACCCATCAAAAATCGAGGCAATAAAGAATTGGGAAACTCTCAGAAGCCCGACAGAAATCCGCCAATTTTTAGGATTGGCTGGGTATTACCGGCGATTCATTCAGGATTTCTCTAAGATAGCTAAACCCCTAACAAGGTTAACCCAAAAGAACGAGAAGTTCAACTGGGGAGATGCTCAAGAACAAGCCTTCAATATCCTGAAAACGAAACTGTGCAACGCTCCGATCTTAACTCTTCCTGAGGGAAACGAAGACTTCGTAGTTTATTGTGACGCATCTAACCTAGGATTAGGTTGTGTATTGATGCAACGAAATAAGGTCATAGCTTACGCATCACGACAACTTAAGAACCACGAGGTCAATTACGCCACCCACGACTTAGAACTAGGAGCGATAGTTTTTGCCCTAAAAATCTGGAGACACTACCTCTACGGAACCAAATGCACGGTATTCACGGACCATAGGAGTCTGCAACATATACTAGATCAGAAGCTACTCAATATGAGGCAGAGGAGATGGTTGGAACTCCTTAGCGACTACGACTGCGATATTAAGTATCACCCTGGCAAAGCGAACGTCATGGCAGATGCCCTGAGTAGGAAGGAGAGGCAACAAACGACTCGAGTACGTGCATTAGGGATTTACCTTAAACCCGATTTGAGAACGCGCATAGCAAGTGCCCAACATGAGGCTTTGAAGGCAGATAACATAAAGGTCGAAACCTTGCACAATCACGACAAAGACTTTGTGAGGAAGGGCGACGACGTCTATTATTTTAAGGATCGAGCCTGGATTCCTACGACTAACGAATTAAGGAAGACCATTATGGATGAAGCACACAGAACGCGATATTCCATTCACCCAGGGTCAAGCAAGATGTATAAGGACCTCAAGGAACATTATTGGTGGCCTGGAATGAAAAGAGACGTTGCCTTGTACGTAGAGAAATGCCTCACCTGCGCGAAAGTGAAGGCCGAGTATCAAAAACCATCTGGATTACTACAGCAACCCGAGATTCCCGAGTGGAAATGGGAACAAATCACAATGGACTTCGTCACAAAGTTACCTCGAACATCGAAGGGTAACGACATGATATGGGTTATAGTAGACCGACTAACGAAGTCAGCACACTTCATTCCGATTAAGGAGAGTTTTAACGTAGAAAAACTTGTCCAAATATACATCAACGAGGTAGTGACACGTCACGGAATACCCACGTCAATCATCTCGGATAGAGATACTCGCTTCACTTCCAGATTTTGGAAAGCATTCCAAGAGTCGTTTGGCACACGATTGGACTTAAGCACGGCTTACCATCCGCAAACCGATGGTCAAATCGAGCGCACTATACAAACACTGGAGGACATGCTGAGAGCATGCGTTATCGACTTCGGAGGAAGTTGGGATAACCACTTACCACTGATAGAGTTCTCTTACAATAACAGCTACCATGCTAGCATCAAATGTGCGCCTTTTGAAGCTCTCTACGGAAGGAAATGCAGATCTCCACTGTGTTGGTTGGAACCGGGAGATCGACAACTAATTAGCATGGATGTAGTACAAGAAACGATTGATAAGATCACGACGATTAAGGAAAGACTTAAGACTGCGAGAAGTCGTCAAAAGAGCTATGCTGATATGCGCAGAAAGGATCTAGAATTTCAAGTCGGCAACAAAGTACTTCTAAAGGTGTCACCTTGGAAAGGTGCAATACGTCGCGGAAAGCGAGGAAAGCTTAGCCCGAGATATGTGGGACCATTTGAGATACTCGAAAGAGTAGGTCCAGTTGCGTATCGCTTAGAACTACCGCAAGAGCTCGGTAACATGCATAACACTTTTCATGTCTCGAGGTTGAAAAAGTGCCTATCGGACGAAACACTCATCACACCTTTGGAAGAAATACAACTAGATGAGAAGCTCCAATTTGTCGAGGAACCGATTGAAATCATGGATCGCGAAATTAAGAAACTAAGGCACAGTAAAATCCCGATAGTGAGGGTACGATGGAACGCAAAGCGAGGCCCCGAATATACCTGGGAACGAGAGGATCAGATGATGCTTAAGTATCCTCATCTCTTCACTTCTCCCACAACGAATACCACAAGTTGAAATTTCGGGACGAAATTCTTTCAACGTGGGGAGAATGTGACAACCGTCTAAACTAAGGTCGAGAACGCTAACTTATAACTTCTAAGTGTTTATTTGATGCCCGATATGACTAACTTTATGTGCTATGTGGTTACGTAGTCATAACTCTTAAGCTAAGCTCGTTGTAACTCTCACAAAAACTCTTAAACGAAAGTTACTCTATTTTAAACCTTTAAGCGCGGATCGGGGTCGGAATCATAAAACAACTTCGGAATCAAATTATATAAGTCCTAATACCAAGAAAACACCTAATGAACTTTCCTAAGTTCATAACATATCATAATTAAGAACTTTCAGTTAACAAAAAGGTCCAACGAAGCATAAATGTAAAAAGAAAAATCAGATAAAATCTGATTAACAGCTCGATGCGCAGCACCTGTTGCTAGGTGCGCAGCACCGAGTGTCAGATTCACACAAATTGCATTTTTAGTCCCTATCTCGTTTTTGTAATCCAACACCCAATCAAAACCGACATTTGGCACATGATCTCTGCATTTTGGGCAGACCACACCCTTCCTTTATCATTTCCTTACTCTACCTATTTTCTTTTCATTCTCATTTATTAAAAACACAAACACACACTCTTTACACACACATAACAAATTCTCTCCAAAAACCCTCTCACCATTCTTCATTTCCAGCAACAAAACACAGAGAAAACACCACATAAACACCATCTAAAAACGTTTATCATCAAAAGGAAGTAAGGGGATTAAAGCTATATCGATTACAACACGTTTTCTACACTTTTGGAGCTCTAAATCCGCCTAGATCATCATCTAAACACTTTCATTCGGTAGAAACTCTTCTTTTTTACTTATATTACTAAATATCTAATTGTATGTATGATCTAGTAACTAAAATGAGTTTTGATGAAGTTTTATAACCATTTTTATACAAAAACGGGTTTATAAGAGATGATGCTTAAATCTTTGATTTTATGGTTAAAAGTTATGTATAAACTGTTAAAATAACATATTATGAAGTTTAAACCGAATGCATGTCGAAATCTATGGTTGGAATAAACGATTTTTGAAGAAAAACTCGAAAATGGGGAAGAACAGCAGGGCAGGTGCGCAGCACCTGTGCCCAGGTGCGCAGCACCGGCCTGCTGTCCTTCCCGAAAACGTCGTTTTGGCCGTTTAAAACTTGGTTACGCATTCTGACTTTTTGGGACTCGACTTTTGGTACTGACTTTGGTAAAAATGAACATATTAGTGACTTATATTGGACTTAATATGCTAAAAGAACATGTTTAATAATGTTATGTGATATATGTGAATAGTGAGCGGGAAAGTGACTTTGGAATTTTTGGAAGTAAAATTTGGGCGCGGAAGCGCTGCCCAAATTTCATTAGAAATTCCAAACCACTTCAGCGACCTAATTATACATATCATATTAATAAAAACGCTAATTTTAGACTTTTGGACTAAAACAAAACGATAACCGTTTCGGACGATTTTTGGACAAATTGGACCTTGACACTTAAAGTTTAACTAAAAACTATCTATTATATTATTACAATAACATAATAACACTTGAACAAAACTTGGTATTATTAGGCTTTCGGTGATTCCCGACACGCGTTCCGACCGTTCCCGCTTACGATTATCTTCGCAAACAGTGAGTTACAAACCCCTACTCTTTAAACGCTTTTAATACTTTTTTTGGGGTGAAATGCGAGTCTTAGGCTTAAACACTATTTTAAGCTGATAAACGCTTTGATACTTGATTGCAAAACGAAAACTATTTGATACTCGAATGCTTTTATGAAAACACTTGAATACTTTGAATGCTATTACGAAAATACTTGTACACTTGGGAAAGCTATTATAAAATACTTTGATATTTTGAATACTTATATGAAAAACTATTTTGTCGGCATTGTTGAGGGTTTTGCCAAAAATGTCGAGGTCACGAAAGCTATATTTGCCAATGACTAAAACATTCGATCGTCATGTTGCGAACTTTGTACAACATGGACGTGAGAAACCATTGAAAACTCCCGAAAACTACCAAGGACATTAGTTGCTATTAATCCTTTTGGAAAGGACCGTTAGTAGATATGGATAGCGCTATTAGGGTATATTGACCCTCACCACAACGACCTATAACGATGGTGCATAATACTAAATGGGTAGGCTTTAGGCTTAGCAACGATCATTGGGCAAAACTTAGGATTGTCACATAGTCGCGCTATGTGGTCAATGCCTATAAACACAAATGCTATACTCTATACATTTTTATGTGATAACTATTTTGAATGCGATACTCTATGAATGGCTATGCGATTGCAATTTGAAAACTATGCTTTTACTTAAACTTGTAGCTTACTAACTACGTCTCCCGTAGTTAACACTTGACTCGTATTTTCAGGTAACGAGTAAGCTAGCTGATGACTTATGCTTTTGGGGGCGAATGACTTCAAGAACGGGATGGGTTGGGTGGTTTGGTTGAACACCCCATTTTGTAATTCGGATATGTAACCTTGTTTAAAACTTTGTAAACCTTGAATACTATGTTTTTCCTTTAATGACATTTGGCGTTTATCTATATCTTGTGTATCGAATGCTATTGCTCTTCACATCCTGTATTCCGCTTTAACGGGGTGTGACATGCAGATCTAGGAGTCCGACAGAAAATATCGTATCTTCAAACTAATTAAAAAAAACAAAAAGAACAATTACCGCATGCGCCTAAAATGAAATTAAGATAAAAAGAAGACGTACCGACACCGAACGAGGTCGCTAGTGAAACAGGTAGAAGACCAGCCGACGACTTCGAAATAGGCAATCCATCGGAATACCAGCCGGCGATTTCGACATGCAATTAGGGTTTCACCTTGGAGAGAGAGAGGGTTTCACCTTGGAGAAAAGAGAGAAAGAATATTGTGTAGAGAAGAAAGAGAGAAGCGGGAGAAACAGAGGGACGAGGGTAGAGAAAAGACGACACGGAGCAAACACGCGTCAAGAAGCAGGACACGTGCAACAAGATTACCCAAACCCAAACCCATACCAGATTAATACCCAACCCGATCCGAAATAAAAAACCCAACCCGTTTCTACACTGTAAAATCCGGAGCCCCAGCCCGACCCGAACCCGACCCTGGCGCGATTACATAGGCAAATACCGGATTTGAATAGAAGAATAATATTAACCATTAACCAAAACAAATAATAATAATAATAATAATAATAATATTAATAATATTAATAATAAATAATAATAAGAGAAAGATATAAGAATTCATTTTTGTAATGCAAATATCGGCTAATGAATACAGTTATCGGAAAATATAGCATGAGTTACCTCCGGCTCTCTTATTCCCCGCCGGAGACTTCTCTCCTCCGTCCCTCCGCCCTCTCCTTCCTCCTACGCCGCCGGAGACGCCAAATCAGTACCTTCCAATGCTCTGCTTCAACTAAGCAGAAAGTAATCGTCATTTCCGGTCCTACCGGCGCCGGAAAAAGCAGACTCGCTTTAGAACTCTCTAAAAAACTCAACGGTGAAATCATTAGCGCTGATTCCGTTCAGGTATATATATATATAAAATCTCTTGAGCCTTGACTAAATGGTCACCTGTCATCTTTGTGTGAGAGGTCATGGTTTGAAACTAAGTACTGGGTTGGGTGAACCCAAAATTTTCTACAAAGCTTGTGCTCTCTCAAGGATATTTCAACAGGACCAGACTTCGTCCACACTAGGCCGGTCGGTAACAAAGTGATCCGGGTTTGGACGGAGCCCGCCACTCAACCGTTTTTTTCTCTCTCTCTATATATTATCTCTATTTTATTTAATTGAAAACACTATAATTTTATCATTAGTTTATAATTAGGGTTTAGTTGAGTTATAGAACTGTAATTATATTAATTACTAATTAAATACTCGCTCTGTTCCAAATTAAGTGTCCACTTTGAAAATACCGACCGCTTCTTAATGGGATAAGTGTCTAGAAATGTATGAAACTTTACTCCGAAATCTATTGTATACATCCAACTTTGAATTATTTTATTGTATGTATCGAACCTACAAATATCGTTACTGGATATCTTATTAACCGATGATGTGGCGGCTTACGTGGCATCTTATATGGATGCCATGTATGTTCGAATACACACAATAGCGATTTTTGAATGTTAGATTCATGCAATAGACCAATTTAAAGTTGGATACATACTATAGATTTTGGAGCAAATATTGATACATTTCTAGGCACTTATTAAGAATTTGTTTTTATGATATATAGGTTTATAAAGGTCTTGATGTTGGATCTGCAAAACCTTCTATGAGCGAAAGAAAGGTAACTTTTAGTTGATATATCGTATTTTTCTTTTCGTGTTAATTTAGTTATAGCTTACAAATCGTTGATGTGATATGAATTCGTAGTGTGTTATTGCAGGAAGTGCCACATCATTTAATTGACATTTTGAACCCTTCTGAAGGTATAAATATCGCCATATCGGCGTTGAAATCGGTTGTGGAGTACACTATTGTTTTATTTCACGAGCTAATCGGTTATTTGAACTAGATTATTCTGCTGGAAACTTCTATGATGACGGGAGACAAGCTACAAAAGATATTCTCAATAGAGGTCGAGTTCCTATAGTTACTGGAGGGACTGGATTATACTTAAGATGGTATGTTAATTGGCTATTTAAGCTTTTTAATATTATATTGATCCGGTCTTATATTGTTAACGTTAAGGCTTAGTTAATCGTGTATTAGGTTTATATATGGGAAACCAGATGTTCCGAAGGCCTCACCAGAGATTAGTTTGGAAGTGCAATCGGAGCTTGCGGTTTTTGAGAGAAGTTATGACTGGGATGCGGCTGTTGAATTGGTGACCAAAGCAGGTGATCCAAGTGCTCAATCATTACCTGCGAATGATTGGTATCGCTTACGCCGCAAACTTGAAATCATTAAGGTCTGTTTGCCTTTCAGTTTACATAATCATGTTATTTTGTATCAATGAACATGAAAGGTGTACCGTATGTTAACGTGAATTGGGCGGGTCTGGTTTATGGGTCAAAATGTGTAAGCTTTTGTACTGAACGGGTTGGGTTGACTCAAAAATGTTTTATGTCCACAACTTCTTATAAATACTTAGTGTGTGAAACATGATTACCAACGTTATCTTATTTTAATGGTAATCTAACTTTTGAATGGATTTTAAAAGGTTTTGTAACAGACTTCGGCTGAACTTTGACCCGTTTGGCCCATTAGACTAGTTTCCATTTTAATATATACTTTTTATTTAGCCGTTTGACCTTTTAGAGATTTAACATAAGTACCATAGCCTGAATCGGTCCGTTTCACATAAATGGGTCGAAATGACCACCTCTAAAGTCTAAGCGTGTGATATGCATGTCTGGCACTCTGGCATAATCTACTTTAGAATGTTATGTCATATTCTTCAAGCTTTATTTCGCTAATCATTTGACAATGTAATTCGTGAGCAAACAACAAATCTTTTACTTTCAAAACAGTTAGTTTATTGATTTACACAATACTCTGCCAAATTATAGAATATTATATTGACAGCTCATCATTTCAATTGTAGTCTAGCGGGTTACCTCCATCAGCTTTTCCAGTACCGTATGATTCTTTTAAAGGACAAATCGATTCGCAATCTACAGACCTCGGCGTCAACGTTTCCACTGATGGAATTCTGGACGTAAAGCAAAAGGATTTGAAGTATGATTTTCTTTGCTATTTTCTTTCAACGTCAAGAACGGATCTTTATAGGTCCATTGACTTTCGGTGTGAAGATATGATTTCAGGTAAGCATTGGGCATAACATTAATTTGTAGCTTTTTGTTTTTTTAGAGGTTTGTGTTTTTATTTTTTCGTCCTCATTTTATATAATTAGGAGATCAGGGCATTTTGTCCGAAGCTAGATGGCTTCTTGATATGGGTCTTGAGCCAAATTCAAATTCTGCTACCCGTGCAATAGGTTACAGACAGGTATATTGTGCGTCTTTTATTAGTTAGTTCTGTTTTATTTTTTGATTATTTTTTACTGTTCTTTTTTGACAGCTACACATTTTTTAGTTCACTCAGCAGTTATTACATTTTCATTATTCTGCTTTTCAATTTATTTTTTATTTATTTGTCTCGGTTTCATATCGTTTTAGTGGGCAAATTACAGGCTATGGAATACCTTTTAAATTGTGAGGAAAAAGGGGGCAGAAGTTCGACACGTGACTTTTATGCCTTTCTATCTGAATTTCAGAAAGCATCAAGGTTGGTCTTTCATTTTATCTAGTTACCTTTTAATTTTACGTGTTCAATTTATCTCACTTAATTATAAGTTGACTGCTTCTAATGCAGGAATTTTGCAAAAAGACAGCTTACATGGTTTCGCAATGAGCCAATTTATCAATGGATTGATGCTTCGAGACCCCTTGTATGCCTCTTATTGTCATATTTCCTTGCACCCTACACTACTCCATTCTTTTATTTTCTAATTTATGACATTCTTGTAGGAAGAGGTACTCAATTTCATTTATAAGGCTTACCACGATCAAAACGGAAAATTGGTAGTCCCTCAATCACTTGCAATGGAAAAAGATATGTCAAATCGACAACAAATTGCACAGCTAAAAACCTACCGAACTAAAAGAGGGTATGCACTTCTCAGTATAATTAAACTTTCGTTTTTTTTTTCTAGAGTTGGTGAGTTCGACTCTGTTACTTATAAATGGGCTGATTTGGTTTGTGTTTTATGTCATTATCAAATGGTGAACCGGGTCAAATAAAAGTAATACTCCCCTCGTCCCAATATAAACGTTCACCAGACCTATGACACCCAATTTCAGGAATGTGTAATTATTCCATTATATTTTAGCTAATACCAGTTTTACCCTTGCTTTTTGCCTTGACTTTTAGGAATCTAATTTTGTGAAAATTGTATATAGAGGAGAATGGCAAATTAAATACATTACTTATAAAAGTGGAGAATCTTTTACTATGAACTAAAATAGAAATGTGGAAGTTATTTCGGGATGGAAGAAGTATTTAAAAGGGGAGGAGGTCAAACGGGTTAAAAGTCTCTGAAAGTCTAATTTTAATGCCTAAAACTTCCTAAGGCGTTTTATTCAGAAATTTAGTGCTTACCGGGAAACCCAACCTAGCCAGGCCCATTTTGACCCATACTAAAAGGGACATGTTATCCAGCGGTCGCAAATCACCCATATTACCACCTCTTGCTTTACTATCTATTTCTTGAACTTAACTGACCTTAAGCATATACAGGGTGTATATCAACCAGGAGGATTGTTCAGATATTCTCGACTGGATAAGTAATAATCAAAGGCAAAAATCTGAATTGATTGCTAATTAGCTTGTCGCATCAAAGAAGCTACTCTACGTTGAGGGTACACCCCGAGTTTATTGGCCTTTTGCTTTAATACATCAACTATAGACTCGATGTATCTTCAACTCCTTACCACTTCGTGCATCTAATGACGCAGTTACTCCGAGATCAAGTTTGTTCACGAGATGCAGCCGTAGTTTGCTGCACAGCTTTGGTTGATGTAAAACCATAAACATTTTAGCTGATAACTTTTGTATTATATGTACCTGCTATGTAGCCTTCAAGGCTTTCGATGTAGCATATAGGTTTCTGATTAAAGCCATTTTGCAACTTGTTCTTTTTACAAACAACTGTAAAAGTAAAAATTAGCTAATACAATAACGGATCGAAATGGGTTTATTTCTGCGGGTGATTGTAAGTTGCCCTGAAAACAATACTAGCTGCTATCAACAATCAAGATCGAAAGTTGCCCTCCTTTTCCTATCTGGGCGTGGGGACTATAATCTTTCATAGAATGATAGAAGAGTGCAGTTTCGTATAATTTCAATCAATTTTTTTATATCCCTTCTGGTTACTAAAAACGAACTTTAAGTGTCCTTTGGTAACTCCCGAGGGTAAGACAATAACTGTAAGCATTCTTTTATTTTCTGAACAAACCAATTCAAGGAACTTTGATAATTTTACGTCAAGAGCATAATGCGATTTTGGAGAGTAGTACTCCATTTGACTGAAAGTATATCGAGACATGTCCTGCAAGCTGTATATTAGGCTAATAAAAGGAACTTGGAACAATCGTAAACTGTAACGCTGATTTGGGAACCACAAACCTTGTCATTTGAGATTAAAAAAAAACACAACCTAAATGAACACATTAAGCGAATAGGTCGATAGTGCTCCTCTATTGATAGACAAAAAGCTTATAACCTATTATGTATACTGGCATTAGAAACAATTAGAAAGTAAAAATGACTTATTCACTGATATTTCATTTAACTATTTCCCGTATATTAATGTCTCAATTTTCTAAAAGACAAAGATGTATCCAACTTTTTCGGAGGGTGGTGTGTAAGAGAGAAGTCTTGTATGTTAGTGTAGTTATGTTATTTATTTGTGTCGTTGAGATAAATATTACTGTCTTTATATAAAATGTTTCAATTTTCTAAAAGACAAAGATGTCTCCAACTTTTGCAACCGTATATTTTCAAGGTAAGAAATCATTCCCTTTTTAAGCATTTTGTTGGTGTCAATATTTTACCAATGTGCAGTGGTCGATATTGGTTCGGTATCAAAGAAAACAGTACTGATAGTTTCACCTAGCAAATTTTGATGAGTGTGTTACCAAGTAGGCAAGTACCGAATCTATATATTTGTATTGTATATGGTATTTCAATATTTTTACTCATGCATATAATTGGGTGGGTTTTGGGGCGGGTATGGTATAAAAACTACTTTTTTATCGGTCCGGGTCCGGGGACGGTATTATATGAATCCCGACCCGATTATCCGAAACCAATACCAAAATCGATTACCCGTACCAAACCCGTAATGTAATATATATATATATATATATATATATATATATATATATATATATATATATATATATATATATATATATATATATATATATATATATATATATATATATATATAGAGTTGGTTTCATTTAAGAACCATGTAATTATTTAGGAACCATTAGGAACCAAGGTGGCAATTTTGTAATTAAACTCAAGGTGGCAATTTTGTAATTAAGTCAAAATTGAGAGCCAAATTAGAAATCAATTAAAACCACTTTAAAATCTTAATTAACTTTAAATTAACATATCTAGAGTATAACTAGGTTTTAGGAAAAACTAAATACACCATTAGAACAAGCATTTAATTATCTTTCCAACGAGCACCCACTTGATATACTTTTGACGACTTTTTTTTTTTTTTTTTTTTTTTTACAGTGAGTTTCGGTATATACACTAGTGTATATACTAAATATTCACCAGTGTATATACTAATTCACAAAAAACACATCTGAACCATATATACTATACACTAGTGTATACACTATATTCACTAATGTATAGTTATACACTAGTGTATTTATACACTACAGTAGTGTATTTATACACTAGTGTATACACTATATTCACTAATGTATAGTTATACACTAGTGTATTTATACAATATACACTAGTGTATACACTATATTCACTAATGTATAAGATGTATTCTCTATTGAATACATGGTATTCACTGGTGTATATTGTATATTCACTTGTGTATATTGCGTATTCACTGGTGTATATTGTATATTCACTTGTGTATATATATATTGTATATTCACGTTTGTATATTGCGTATTCACAATTAAAAGGAAATTAATATAAAGATTCGTATACATTAGTGAATATAGTGTATACACTAGTGTATAGTGTATATGGTTTAGATGTGTTTTTGGTGAATTAGTATATACACTGGTGAATATTTAGTATATACACTAGTGTATATACCGAAACTCACTAAAAAAAAAAAAAAAAAAAAGTCGTCAAAAGTATATCAAGTGGGTGCTCGTTGGAAAGATAATTAAATGCTTGTTTTAATGGTGTATTTAGTTTTTCCTAAAACCTAGTTATACTTTAGATAAATTAATTTAAAGTTAATTAGTATTTTAAAGTGGGTTTTAATTGATTTCCAATTTGGGGATTTGACTTAATTACAAAATTGCCACCTTGCCTAAAAATGGTTCCTAATGGTTCCTAAATAATTGATGGTTCCTAAATGAACCCACCTCTATATATATATATATATATATATATTGAATGGTTTATGCCAGAACCAATATTTCTGCGAGAACTAAATTTAGACCGTTAGATGGCTTAATCAATGGTTAAAAATAGTCAATGGCACTTTAGTAAATATATTGAAGAATTATGAAAAATAAGTTAAAATTGAGGGTAATATAGGGAATTTACCCCCTTCAAAATTGTTCCACTGTTAAACATTCCATAAAACTCGTTAGTAACCCTATTTTCTCCCTCACACATTCGTTCCCCCTCTCTCTCACCCACCCACCCACCCACATAAAAATTGCAGCCATCACCATTTTTTCTCCAAAAATGCAAATCTCTTTGCGATCGTCGACATGTATGTGTTTATGTATGATGTAATGATTTGATAAGAAAAGGTTGGAAAACTATGAAAACCTTATATTTTTTGTTTGTATTCATACTGTTTTTTTTTTTTTTACTTTAATTTGATTATAAAAACTTTCGTTTTAAGAAAATTTAGTTTCAATTTTTTCTAGTTTTGCTCGATTTTTGTTGTTAAAATTAGTTTAAATTTCAGATTTATTTAATTTGTATTTGCTTTTTAATCTTTTTAGTATTATTGTAGATTATTTAATGTTTTACTTTTTTTTTTTATTGTTTGTTTGTTTTAGGTGATGATGATATGATATGAACATGAAGACTCATGCATACGTGAACATAGCTGTATTTTATTTTATTTTATATTGGAGGTTAAAAAAAAATTCAGTTAGATTATATCTATAGTTATTGAATATCATTCTTATTTATGTTGTAGTATGAAAGTTAAATGATTATAGTTTTAAGGTTTATATTTTCCGCAAATTTGTAGTTCTTGTTTATTATTCTTTCTTACTCTAACATTGGTTGAAGAAAACGATCACACATGAACAAGTATTTTGTGTTTATATATGAACAACGATATACATACAAATGAACACCCACATAAATGTCCAAAATACTGAAAAAATTGGGTTTTTTCAAAAATGTTCATAAATGAACAAAGACATATATGTTCAAAATCATATAAATACAATTTGTAAATATTTGTTTTGAAAACTTTCTTAATTGTTTAAATAAGTCTTGTTGTTAAAAAATGGTTTGGTTTATATAATTATAAAAATTCGAAAAGAGATTAGACGATTATGGCATAAAAGAAAATGAATTTTCCAAGTTGTTCACTTGTAAACAAAGTTAAATCTGGATAAAATTTGTTAACCGAGTTTTTTTTAATTTTTTTACTTTATCTACACTAATAAAATTAGAATAAAAAAGGTTAAAAACATTAAATACGGAATATATAGAATGGTGGAGAGAAAAAAGGAGAAACAATTTAAAATTAAATTAAATATATAATTACAATTTACCAATATACCCTTTCTATTTGAAAAATATATGTTTAATATTAAAAGAAAATGAGTGGTCCACAATTAGTTCTTGCAGTTCTCGCAAAAATTTTGGTTCTCGCATTAATCTATATATATATATATATATATATATATATATATATATATATATATATATATATATATATATATATATAGTTGAGTTCATTTAAGACCATTACAAAACTTGAGACCAAGTTAACTAATAATAATTCTCCATTTTAAAAACTCATTTTAATTTATATTTGTTTAAAAGTTAATTATCTTAAAAACCGTAAATGTATTAAACGAATAAATTACACCATTATAACGAGCATTATTTCCTCTTTCTATAGAGCACCCATTTGATATGCTTTTGACGAAAAACTTTTCCAGGTTTTTGACGGGTTTGGAAAATTTTAATTATAAAATCATAGTTTTATCACATATGATATTAGTATTTTGACTTTAATTTTTGTGTTTTCCTTTTTAATTTAAGTTAAATATAAATTATATAATATATTTAGGAGGCCTGATGCAAAGAAAATAAACGAGACCCTATAAAATTTATAATAAATATTTTTCATTATAATAAAACTAGTTACATTATTATTTTCTAAACATCGATCTTCTAGCATTTATTGAAGCAAATTCATCTATTACACTTTCATAATCATTATTATCAAGAAACTCTCTCAATTGAAATTAAAGCCAATCCATTTAATCTCTTTGGAGACATGACCGCAAATAAGATTTTAAGAGTTTTAGTTTAGAAAAGCTTCTTTCCGCGGATGCAACAGTAATGGGAACAGTCAACAATATTCTGTATGCCAAACAAGAAACCGGATAAGTGTTTAACCGTTTCAAAAAATTAAGTATTGAGTTGGCTGTGTCGTGTTCGACGGGCAAATTCTTTTGTAACAATTCCAGTTTGTTGAATAAATCATCACCATCAATGTCTGAGATATCACCATTTTGTAACCTCTTTTCAAGATTTTTGCAACTTGCCTTTAGTTCATGAGTTCATCACTTTTGATCTTTAAATCATCTTTCTCTTCATCAGCAAGTTTATATAGAGCTTCTACTATCTCATGAGCTTGAGTTACTATTGTTTTCACACTCTCAATCCTACTTTCCCACCTTGAAGTTGATAAAGATTTTAAAGTAAGACTCTTTTTCGGTAAAGTGTCTTTCAAAATTTTCCACCTTTTTGTCGAATCAGCAAACAATGTATAAATACGTTGGACAACTCTAAAAAATTTAATTGCTTATTCGCAAGAGTTTGACACCTCTGACAATGTCAAGTTAAGTGAATGAGAAGCACATGGGTTGTAAAATGATCTAGGGTTAATATCCAAAAGCCTCCTTTGTACGCCTTTATGTTTTCCCTTCATATTTGATCCGTTGTCATAACCTTGCCCTCTTATATTATCGATGTCAAGATCAAGATATTGTAGCAAACTTTGTAACAAATCAAATAACCCTGTCAAGATCAAGATATTGTAGCAAACTTTGTAACAAATCAAATAACCCTTTCCCTGTGGTGTCACTAATCAATTAATAATCAAATACGTATCTGAAGTTGAAAGTATGTGGTGTGGTTTATTCAAAGGCATAGGTAGGTTAATTTATAGCTATCTAATCAATTAATTATTTTATTTTTCCACCGATTTGGGACAAAAGGAAAAACTAAACTCTTCTTTCTCTTGTGACTCAAATGTGGGACAAAAATAATTTGTAATCCTGTACCAAAAAAAAAAAAAAAAAAAAAAAAAAAACATTTTTTTTTTAAAATGCGATCGCACGACCACCAGGGGGCCACCACTGATGGCACAGTAAAGTCGACATAAGTTACATGTGTTGTTATTTGCCACATTCTAGTTTACCTTGCATCGCCTATAGCAATCAAGGGTTTAAAATTAGTACAAGGTGTGGAAGCATTGACATGGTTCAGTGAATAAATCTTCCTAAATCAGTCTTGCCAAAGCTCCAAAACTTATACAAAAAACTTTAATTTGTATTTGCTTTAAACCATCCAAGAAAACGCTGTTTTTTTTAACAATCCACGCTGATAACGGTTGCAAAGCATAAAGCATAACTGGTAAACAGTTTAAGTCCTTTTCTATTACTAAGCAGGCCACTTTCGGATGATGAGAAACAAGGTCTTCAAGTGCTTAAGTATTAATCTCAGCGACAACTCTAAATATGAATCACTGTACCTTTGAAGCAAAGAATGGTAGATCGGTTATATTTGATTGCACAAATGAACATTCAACAACATCAGGGACCCCGTTAATTTCTTTGAACCAAGCATCTGATGACTGTTGCGAATTCCATGTGCCACTCGATTTTAGCAGGAGCGTTTGTTCCCTTTGTGGGGAATAGTTTCTCCTTAAAACTGAAAGTGGACGGCAGGCTGCCAGCCTGCCACTAGGAAGTTTAAGCGCTCTCGGACATGATTTGGAGCTTAATTAATACGGAAGCATGTTGGCCTTCGTTTAATATTTTTATTATGTATTATGATTATGATATGATAGGATGTTATGTTATGACTTAGGACATTTATCTAAATGTTGTGCAAAAATGTCGGGGTTTTCCAATTGGTAGCTTATTTTCGAAATCGAGTTGGTCCATTTAGTGATTGTTGTTCAACTCGTTAATGTCCACATTTATGTATGCGTATGAATTTTTGTCTTGACTCGGTTATTTGTATAAAAAAGTAAATATTACTCGTCCATATGGGTCGCGACGAGTTGGCGTTTGAAGGTGGGGAACGTGTAAAAAAATACGTATTCCACAAATTTGGGTATGGTGACGGGTTTTACCAATATTGTCAGATTATTCGTATCCATACCGATACATGTTATAAAATAAAAAATAATCACGTAAGCTATCTTGGGATCATAACAATAACTATAAAATCTCATAATCCAACAATTCATTCTAAAAACCTGCAGCAACTACGTGAAAGAAAAAAAAATGAAATCCACCATGTTGAGATCCATTTCTTCTTCTTCTTCATTACTTGTTCGCCGGAGTTACGCATCGCAGACTGCTCCGCCGCGTAAGGTTGTCGTGTTAGGAGCAGCAGGCGGTATAGGACAACCGCTTTCGCTCCTTATGAAGCTGAATCCTCTTGTATCTAGCCTTTCTCTTTACGATATAGCCGCTACACCTGGTGTATCTGCTGATGTCAGTCATGTTAATACTAGATCTGAGGTAGTACATTGCTAAATCATTCGTATTGTCATTTTGTCAAGCTAGGGTTTTAATATGATATTTTATCTTATTCGTTTCGTATACTAGGGTTTTGATCTGTTGAAATGTTGAATATTGAGTCTTTTCGTTTTCGTTGTATTTTATTTTCATTAAGCTTGAGGTTTTTGTTCATAGGATTGAAAAAATATGCTTACAGATGTTGCTATAATGATATTTATCGCAATTTGCTTTATTAGGTGTTCGTCGATAGATTTTTTGATCTGTTAGTTAATGTTCATTTTTGGATGTTATAAAAAGTTAGCATTCACAAAGATCAGTTCTAAATTATGGGCATTTGTAGTGTTAAAAAACTAAGCCGTTACGAATAATCTTTTCAAGGAAAATTTTCTAAACAGAAAACGAGTTCAAATTGAGATTTTATAATGAAAACAAAACTCCGCTTTTCTCTTTATAGCTACACTTCTAAAAACTCTTTTTATTGTATTCAACTTTCTCTTATGGGAAATGAAAAAAAATCCTATATAAACGCGTTTTTAAAAATTTCATTTCTTTAGTATGAAAACACCTTTGATTTTCTAGAAAAATACAAAATATTCCAAGGAACTAATCGCACCCTATCCCAAGCAGCGGAATACTAAAAAGTAAAAACTGATAAATAGGTTTGCTATATCAGTGTGAAAAATGTATTGATGTGTTGTTATGAATAGGTGGTTGGTTACATGGGAGAAGAAAATTTGGGAAAGGCTTTGGAGGGAGCGGATCTTGTCATCATTCCAGCTGGTGTACCAAGGAAGCCGGGAATGACTCGTGACGATCTTTTTAACATCAATGCTGGTATTGTTAAGGGTCTATGTACAGCAATCGCTAAATACTGCCCGCACGTGAGGAATCTGTTTTACTTTGTGTTTTTACGTGTGGAGATTATGTTGCTGGTTTATGTAACGGTATATATGATCAACAGGCACTTGTTAATATGATCAGCAATCCCGTTAACTCCACTGTGCCTATTGCTTCTGAGGTTTTCAAGAAAGCGGGGACTTATGATGAGAGAAAGCTGTTTGGTGTGACCACGCTTGATGTTGTTAGGGCAAAGACTTTTTATACTGGAAAAGCCAAGGTTCCGGTTGCTGGTATGATTATCGACTTTTAAATCTTTCTATAACTTGTAGATACATGGTTCCGCTCTTGTTCTATTAATTCATATTTCCATGCTACAGGTGTCAATGTACCCGTTGTTGGTGGTCATGCTGGCATTACCATTTTGCCATTGTTTTCACAGGTATTATTACTAGCTTATTTTTATACTTTAGTAACATAATCGTTTAAGGTGTTGATGGATCGTTTGAATAAAGGCCACGCCAAAAGCAAATAATTTATCAGATGAAGAGATAACTGCTCTCACAAAACGAACACAAGATGGTGGAACAGAAGTTGTGGAGGCAAAGGCTGGAAAAGGTTCCGCTACACTCTCAATGGCGTAAGTTTTAACTGATATTCCCAGTTCTATTTGTTAAAACTGTGATTGTACATATTAATCTACAATACTAGTGACCAACAGACGCTTATATTCATATACAATACAGCATTCAAATTAACTTGTGCAGTAATAATCTGAAATCTGTATCGACGATATTTGTTCTTAGTTGACGTTTATGTCTACTTGTGCAGTTGTGTATCTCTAGATAATAAATTTGTGAATTTTTATATTTATCTGTTATTCAATAAATCAACTGAAGTTCCTTTACACGTTCCAACGTTACAGTATGCCATTGATGATATTTGCTGCTTGAATTAAAGGTTATCTACGTGTTTTATGTAGTTATGCTGGGGCCTTATTCGCCGATGCTTGCTTGAAAGGACTTAATGGGGTCCCTGATGTTGTTGAATGTTCATTTGTGCAGTCAAACATTACCGAGCTCCCATTCTTTGCCTCAAAGGTACTGTGATTCGTAGTTTGAGACTTTCCAGTTAATCAGTTACAGAACATATATACTTGATTCAGTATTTCTACTTTTATTATTATGTGTCGCAAAATTATAATACTTAGGCACTGGAACTTTGCAGGTGAGACTTGGGGTAAACGGTGTAGAGGAGGTGTTAGGTCTTGGTCCACTTTCAGACTATGAGAAACAAGGCTTGGAATCCCTTATGCCGGAACTCAAGTTGTCTATTGAGAAGGGAATCAAGTTTGCCAGCTAAAGTTAAAACTTCGGTGACATTTGTAGCTCGTAGCACATCATAGTTTCCGTATCTTATCAAGTTTGCTCTAACTTGTTCTTTATGAGACGATAGTCTTAGTTACCTGCTTAATAATACAAATGGACTTGAACCGTTCACCAGTCACACTGCTTTGCAACCGTTATCAATGTGGATTGTCAAAAATACCGTTTTCTTATATGGTTTACAGCAAATACTAATTACGGTTTTTTTGGATAAGTTTTGTAGCTGGATGTCACAGCTTTCCGCACTTTGTACTAATTTTTTAATCCTTGATTGCAAAAGGCGATGTAAGGTAACTAAACCGTGGCAAATAACAGCACATGTAACTTCCGTCTCTAGTGCGCCATTAGTTTATGGAAACAGGTGTAGAATGCATACAACACTTTGAATCAATTTACTCAAAGTTATCTATTTTATGGCAAAAAGATTTCTAAAGTTGACTATTTTGAATGTCACCAAACCGCACCACCCAAGTACGGAAATCAACAAACATGCATGTAGTTCGGCGAATGTGTTTCTGGTTACACGCAGAATTCAACTGATAATAAAAATTGAAACAACACAAGCTAACAACCGAGAAATATGACAAAAACAAGATACAAATCAAACTGTACAAGAGCTACCTAAGTTTATCATTTGGCATAATATCTCTCATAAGCGTTACAAAGAATTGAACGACTTATAATGATGGAGGGCAAAACACAAAGTTACCCAACTTATGAAAACAATCCTGGCATTTGGTCTGCCCCTGTTCAAATTGCACCAAACATAATTCAAAACCACCTAAACCACGGGTTCCTCTCACAACTAAAACCGGTAGCAACCTACATTTGCTACACCAAGGAGTCCACCCATATCCACTAACAAAAATCTAATTCATACAAACCTATTTTCTAATTAAAGGCACCGTCTACCAGCATCATCATCTTCAAGCATAATTTCAAGCAGAAATAATACACGTTTTTTAAACATCTCAAGTGCAAATCGAGTGCTGGTTCAGCCATCACACACCATATATAAGGCATATCAAGAGCACTTTCCAATTCAAAAGGATGGCATCAGTTTAATAATAATACACCACAAACTGCAAAATAAAGAGAGAATTTCATCAGACTTGCGATAAATATAGTTTCGGAAACATAAAATAAAAGAAGTTTCGGAAACATAAAATAAAAGAAGGTATTTCATGCCACCAACAATATCTAAATTACTTTTCTTCTCAAACAGGACAAAGATAGAAGGATTATAAAACGATAATTGTTTATTTTGAAATGATGCCATTTCGGAGAATCAATATCCAGTCATATATGTACTGAAAGGACATAAACATTCCTGTTAAACTATAATAATGAAATTAAGCCAAAGATAATACTTGTCGGTCTAACCAATGAGATCCTTTATCTTCATTTCATATCTTTATTTTAAAAACCGATAATCACAATCAACTTTCAACATGAACAGAAACAATCAAGAGTGGTTGAAGTTTAATGTGAAACTTTGCAAAAATGCTAAAAAGTGTACGAAGAAAAAGAAGCTACATTTCGACTCAAAGCAAATGATGTAACCTGAACAGCATATAACCAGATAAACCATCAAAAATACATATAGACGCGTGTCACGAATGTAATAAGATAAGTAAAATCGCTACCTTAATCTGCTGCTCCTTTCAACTCCTTGCTTAATGCCCCGCATTTGATTCATCAGATGAACTGTCACTGTCCGAATCTGCACAAGAACAACAATAAAACACAGAATTAAAATCCAAATCAAATAAAAACGTATCACTATAACAAAAACAATCTTCCTAATAGAGAAAAATAAAAACAATTACCGCTTGAAGAGGATCCTGAATCGCTGCTTGAACTGCTTGAACTACTGGACCTACTATTAGTCCCCCTGTTATCTCCTTGATTAGGTGGATTAGTAGCAGGATTCATCTCATCTGGTATACAAAAAAAACGCCATTTTCAATATATTATCAAATCATGTCACCGTGCTAATATGAGCGTAAAAGTCTAATCTTGCAATGAACTTACCTGCTCTGTTATCTTTTGGTGCCTCTGGGATGGGTGCTGCAGGGTTCTGCAATAATGTCAAATTAATCACAATCGTGTATATTGAAAGAAAAATGAAGACTACAAAGAAAAGTTGTATATGAGTTCATACTTCTAGCATAGGAGTTCCGGCTAGTGCTCTTTGTTGAGAAAGTTCAGCTTTCCTTCTATGCTTACTCAAATTCTTCCTGTAATTAAGAACAAACCGATCAAGCTCCCATAACGTTTCGGCATCAACACTATCGATATCAACTTCAATCTCGTCATCATTTTGAGAAAGTGAAGTATTGCTCTTCTTAATAATCTGCACAATGTTGTCAAGTTTTTCCGAAGGTAAACTCTGAAGATTCGAGCTGAGTTTTTGCTTCTCTTCGTAAGTCATGTCCCTCTTATTAAGGTCATTGGCTTTAGGTTTCTTTGGTACACGTACCCTACTCACCGGTGCAAAACTGGGAGGTTTTGGCCTAGACATGAACGGTAAACCCATAGACTGTGACCTATCAAGAGTCCTAAACTGATCAACCTTTTTCGAAGTAGGAGTAGGCGCAAAAGTAGGTGTTCCCCCTGATTCATGAACCACTCCATACCTCCAGTCAGACTCAATCACAACCCATCTTTCTTCAAATATATTCGATAATATTGCGGCCATTACATGAACATCTTGCCCTTGAGGATTATAAGTCATAGCGTTATGAAACGTAAGTCTCACATCCTCTGCAAACTCCCCAGGTGTTTTGTAGAAACCCTGCGCCAATCGGCTCTTAACCGTCCCCAAATCCATAGGATGTTTAATAATGTCATGGTAATCACGAAGCCCGAGTAGTTTTGCATTCACAGGTTCATTAAACACCCAACCATGTTTATGCTTCATTAACCTCTGTAACAAATTGTTACAACTTCTAAACACTTGATTCTTGTGTCGTTCAAGACCAGCAGAGTAATCCGATTTCCTCCCACCATTTGATTTATGCCGTTTATTACTCTCTGGAGGTAATCGATCTTTACCAAGAAGAAAATCAGAATTCCGATAATACTGATTAGCCTTCGGTGTCCTTTTCTCTTTCTCAACATATTCACCAACCGACACACTCAAATCACGAAACCTCGAAAATTCTTGATTTGCATAAGGACTAACTTCAGAATTAACTCTCATCAAAGCTCTCCTATCTATCAAATCTGAACCAATCTCCGAATGAACTCGTGTTAAAGCCATTCTATCCATATAATCCGTACCCATTTCCGAATTAGCTCTAATCAACGATCTCCTGTCTACCATACCATTACCCGAATACTGCAACTGACTATAACTTCCATCATCATTATCGTTCACCCCATTCGCCACGTTTGCCACATTCGCCACAACAAGGCTAGAATAATGAGTAGCTTCGGCTTCTTTATCTTCTAATTTCCGAAACAAGTTTAAAACTTGACTCAATTCCCCTTCTAGCTTCCCTTTAAGCTCCTTAATCTCCTCCTTCGACGTCGAAGAGTCGAGATAAATCTTGAGCCGATCCTCCACATAAGCAACAAGAGGTCTTACAACCCCGTTTTCGGTTTCGTTTTCGGGTAAACTTTCGCTCGAATAATCATCTGATACTTGTATAGATGTTTGCTCTGTTTGTAAATTATTGTCATCTGGGTTTGTTGAGGTTTGGTCTTGGATCGCCGGAGAAATGGGTTTCGCCGGAGACACCACGGCGGCGACGGCGACGGTGTTGGTTTTTTTATGTCTACGTGAATAGACTAAATTACCCTCACCCCATTTACACTTTTCTTTGTTAATCTTATCCGCATCTAATATCCCTGAAGCCATACATATACGAAAAAAAATCTGAAAAAGAAAATCAAGAAAATTCAAACCCTAATTTTATTTTTTTCCAAATCGAAAAAAAAAATTCAAGAAAATACAAACCCTAATATTAATATTTCTCAAATCGAAAAAAAAAACCCTAACCTTATCAAAATTAAACCAACAAAACTCCGATTTCTTCGAATGAAACGAAGAAATCGAACCCTAGAAATGAAATCAGACAAAATTGAACCCAGATCTGATGGGAAAAAGGGTTCGAATTGGGGGAAAACAGGGATGGAATTAGGGTTTTGGAGAGATCTGGATTGGGGAAGAAAGAGGGGAAAAAAGGAAAAATTGGAAATTAAAAAAAAAATAATTAAAAAAATAAAAAGAAAATAAAAGAAATAAAAATTGGGGGAAGATAAAAAAAATTAGGGTTTGGGGAATTGGGGGCGATTGGATTGGAATTGAGATCCGAAGTGGTCGTGTGGGTTACTGATGAAGCGCGAGTAATGCTTTGCTTTATATCATCCACGCGCTTTCTTTTTATTTGACTATTGAGTCGGTTACCTTTTCTCATAACTTTAATTTTGGAATATTTTTTTTAAAGATATCATATAATACTTAAAATATAAACTTAACGTTTATTTATTTTTTTAAATAAGTTCTTAATTAAATGTTTTTGTCTAAAACGATTAGACTTTTTGTCAATAAGTAGTTTTGTTTTTTTACTCCTTTACTCTCTCAAATTTTCTAAAATCCTGTTATTCGATAAGACTTTGACAATTTCTGAATTCCTCTTATTATGTAGATAAAACCCAAAACACTTTCTTCTTCTTTCGTTATATCAATAATTAATTATTCAACACTTATCTAGAACTTTATTTAGCCAAGTTTGAATTAATAATTAATTAAGTTTCATTTTATCTAGAATTTCGCTTAACATGTTTTTCATTTTTATTTTAGCTTTTATTTTATTATAAAGTCGAGTTATTATTTTTGTCTTTATTTGAACTACTCCAGTATTTTTGTTAAGAACAAGTTATTTTCATTATTTTTGTTGGATTTGCCTACTTTAATATGGCATTTATTCATATTGACAGTAATCATTTGAAACTACATGAAGTATCATTTTAACTGTAACTTATTTCTAACAAGTTTGAATCATAGAAAACAACCAGAAATTTGTACTCCTTATTGTTATATATTTGTATACTCGCTACTTTTAACCGTGAGATTTTAATAGAAAGTGAGATAATACATATGCAATGTTCAGTCATCAATACAATGTGGATTTATTGGCAGGCAATGATAGGAAGTTTATTGAGTTGTTATACATTTCATAGTAAAATGGTGGTTAAAAGATAATAAACATATATAAACCGATAAGAAAATGACTATCTTTTTGTTTGTTAGAGGAAATAATCAACATTTTGAGGTTGTGAAGCGTAGATTTCTACATTCATCACAAACAATTCACAAAGTTCTTCATAAAGTGTTAGGTAAAATGATCAAGTTTGCAAAATAAGTTATAGTTCCAACATTTTTTAATCTCAATCTTGACGTTCCCATAAATAATAGAAGGTTACGAAGAATTTTTAAGATAATTAATACTAATAGTAATAACATTATTAATTACAACAAAATGAACATAGGAAAATTAACTAGTTTAATGACATGAAAAATAATAATAGAAAAAAAAAAACAAAAACATATTTATACATTTGTACAAGTTTATTTTTCAAATAGTCTTAATGATTTTGTTTTCAGATTTCAAACACTATCTCTTATCATTCAGAACTGGTTTTCAGTTTTCAGACTTCATCATTCAGAAAAAACAAAAGACCCCTTAAAGATATGTCTAATAAATACATAATTTGACACATAACATTCCCACTAATTCTTTTTTTTTTTTTTTCTAACCAATCATTTTTTTCATCATCCAATCAAAATTTTAAGTTCATCTTTACGCTTATATAAGGGTCACTCTACTATTCGAAAAATATATTAAAATCTACGTGTATCACAAAATTAGGTCTTTATATCATTTTTCTTTTTTTTTTTTATTATTTTTTTCATATGCATCTTAATATATAGTAAAATCCACGTGTATCACAAAATTTGGACCCATAATTTTTTTATTTTAACTTTAGAAAATAGTTTTACCAATTAATTCGGATTAATATGTTCTAATAGGACGATGTCATTGTATTAGTGTCTCAATGAATAAGATTTTGATCTGGATCTGATCTTATTTAATCCCTTTATATAGTTAACGTATCATACAAATGATCCCTTTAGAGTTAGGTGATTCTATTTTGATTAATCCATTTAAACTAACCATATATGAATCGATGTATTTAAAAAGTCAAGTCACTAACCATTATCATTAACAACTAGTGTAATACCCGGGCTTTGCCCGGAATGGATATGTTAAATTTTTATGCATTAGATTTTTATGCAAAACTTTTTATGTTTGGGAAGTAATGAAAAACGGAATGGAAAATGTCACACCCCGCTAAAGCGGAAACACGGGAATGTGAAGAGCTGGAAAATCATATCACAGGTCATATAAAACATAACGGTAAAAGAGTCATTCATTAGAATTAAAAGTGTTTAAAGCCCATTCAAACAACCAAGAGACAATTAGTTTAATACATCGACACATAATTAAAATGTTTCATAAAAATTCCCAAAATAATGGCCACGTCTTTTTCCACATAAGTTCTCACACGACCGCTTCGACCCGTCCATGCCATGCATCACATGCTCACACTAATTTCCTGAAACATAAGATAAAGTGTCAACTACGAAAACGCAGTGAGTGAGTTACAGTTTAAATAGTTGGCATAAAAAGTATGAGTAAAGTATATAAGGTAAGAGTTTTCCCATAAGGGAGATTAGCGGAGAATAGTCGCTTAAAACGTTTATATACTTGTAAAATTTAAGTAACGGGCGAATTGTGCCCTAACTTGTAAAGACTAAATAGAATCAAATTTAGTCAAATAGTAGAAGCGGATAACAATCGCTAAAAATTTATAAGTTTATGCGTAAGTAACTAAATAGATTTCTTGTATCAACCACTTGGCACCTATAACTTAAGTGTTCACACTAATCCGATTATCAACCGAGCGGCCCCAACTTCCCGCCTCTCAAACGGGAAATTAAAAGAAATTCAGTAAATATGTACTTAGACTGCCATCTAAGCAAGGAACGGTTCTTTCCTAAGTATCGATACCCATAATTACTATACGGCTTAAGTAGTTAATAGTGTGTAAGAGAGAAGCTAAAGCATAATTGGGCACTATGTAATTTTATTTTAAAAGAGAGAGAATCACTATCACTTAAGAGCATGTTATAGTTCCATCAAGGGTCGGTTACGCATACAAGTATCAATAAATAGTTGAGTTAAAGAGACGAAACAACAGTTATAAATAGAGAAAGAAATAATTTACGCATAAGAAACTAGGTAGACGTTTCAATGTCAAAGATTTGATAAAGTCAAAGTCAAAGTTTAATAAGTCAAAGATTGAAGTATTGCAAATTGTTTTATAAAGCATAAAATGCAAATAAATCTTATGTTTCCCCCAAATTCATGTAAAATATATAAAACAAGGGGTTGTAACTCACGGATTGCGAAGAGATCGAGAACTCGGAAATTCGGTCGGAATGTGTAAGCCGGGAATCACGGATTGCCTATTAATACCAAGGTAGTTTAATGAGTTGTTATATTATTAGGTTCTTATATAATAATATAGGTAAAATGTCATTAAAGTGTAAGTGTCAGATCCAAGTATCGTCAAAATGGTCCAAAAGGTAATTGTCACGTTTGTGTCCGAAAGTTTGATTTAACGTTTTAGGTTATTATATATATTAAGTGTTTTTGCTCGCTGAGGTGATTTACAATTTCTGAGGAAATTTGGGCAGTGCTTCCGCGCCCAAATTTCATATCCAAAAATTGTAAATCAATTCCGCTCACAAATCACCTAAAATACAATAATACATATATTATGGTTTATAATAGTCCAAATAGTCCAACACAAGTCACTTTTATTATTAATTTCATTTATCTCAGTCCCCTCATGATTTTGGTAAAAGTCCAAAACGTATATATAACTTTTAATCGGATAAAACGACGATTTTCGGGAGGACAACAGCTCGGTGCTGCGCACCTGGGCACAGGTGCGGCGCACCTAGCTGCTGTCTCAATCCCGTTTTGTGTTTTTCTTGCTAAAAACGTTTTGTGACTTATGGATCTCAACATGCAACCAGTAGATACCATATAAAATAAAGTTTTCTCAGTTTCTAAACAACTTTAAACCACAAAAATGTAGATCTAATTACTATTTAGATAAAAATCGTTTTTGTGAGAAAAGTGACATAAAACTTCATAAAACTTATCTTTGTTGTTTAGATCGAACATGCAATTAGTAACTATCATTCAAAATATCATTTTAACAGTTTCAAAAGTGTTTTTATTCACAGATTCATGGATCTAAAGAGTATTTCGATTAGAACGTTTTTGACCGTAAAAAGTCATAGATTTATGAAAAATCATATTTTTCACCGTTAGATCTTACATGCAATTCAATATTTGTGTAAGAATGATAAAAGTAAAGAGATCTACCGAAGGAAAAGCTTGGATGATGAGTTTTGGTCGGAATCTAGCTCAAAAACTCTTTACAACCGTGGTCCTTTTTCAAAATAACAACACCTCCGAGCTTCTCTTGAGGTTTGGATCGATTTGTATGGTCTAAATATGGGTTTTAATGGCTGGAATGTTTCTGGAAATGGAGTGTTCTTGAGGGAAGTTAGAGAGAAAAGGATGGTATGTGTGTTTTGTGTTTTTGTAAAATGAATAAGAAAAATGAAAAGGAAGTGTAAATGTGGTCTAGGAACTGTCAAATGCCAGTAATTACTGGCCCCAAGTCGTTTCTTATTGGCCAAGTTGGGTGGTGGATGTGTAAAAACGAGGCAGGGACTGAAATTGTAATTTTTTTTGAATTTCTGGCGCGAGGTGCTGCGCACCACCTCACTAGGTGCGGCGCACCGGGCCATTTTTGGTCTTTTCGAAATTTTCGTTTTTGCGTTATTGCTTCGTTGGACCTTTTTGTTAATTGAAAGTTCTTAATTATGATAAGTTATGAACTTAGGGAAGTTCAATGGGTGTTTTCTTGGTATTAGGACTTATAATTTTGATTCCGGAAGTTATTCCGACACTAGTTCCGACAAAGTATAGACTTAAAAAGTTACGAACCAGAATAAAGCGAACGAGACAAAAAGTAACTAACGTTTCGAACCGATATAACAAATGAATAGGTACCTGAATTTTGACGGTTGTCACAGAAAAGATTATTACCACAAAATGGAAAAGATTATTACGATTGAATGAAAAATACATGTTAGTTTACCGATTTAAAATAAAATAAATTATTCCACAAGGATTATCACTACGTTGAAACTATCGTTTTTATTTTGTTTCCATCTTATATAAAAGCACAACTAGATATACATGCACCTCCACTTTTCCCACATCATCCCAAAAATCAACTACTCAAAATATAATTGTCCCTCTTTTAATATCATGCGTTTTTTCTATTCCAATAGTTTTGTCGAAATTAATTTATATTGAACTCACCTATTTAGAATGGAAAGATATTTAGAATTTTTTTCTAATTAATAAACAACATAGTATTGCTTTTGTTCCTATAAAAATAAGTTTCGTAATCCTAAATTTAGTTTGAATAGAGAAATAGTAAACATTAGCTAAGTGCTTGGAGAAAATTTGATTAAATATATTTATTGTGAATCATGAACGTGATAGCCTTAGCAAGTAAATTCGAAGCATGTGCAATATTTTATCATCTTCAAAATTTTATTGATATTTGTTAATGTCTAAAATACATGTTGTAAGGGTAATTTTGTCAATCTCATCAATAATATTTATCTTTTATTCATGTGTATGTTGTTATTTATATTTTCAAATAAAGGTAATAAAGGAATGTAAAAAAAGACAATAATACCCCATAATATAAAATCTTAACTTCTTGAAATTGTCTTTTACCACTCATTCATCCCACGTTGTTGTTGTTTTTTTTCTTTTTCTTTTTTAAATTTAAATGACATATAATTGTTTGAGCAAGGATTGACAGACTCAGTAACTTGGGTGTTTGGGGTTCAACCTCTTGACCTCCTGCTAAGCAGTGCAAACCTATCAAGCTCTTGGCGAGCTTAAGGTGGTCAAGTGGTTGGTTGAAGAAGGTGATCGGAATGTGGTTACTGCGGTGAGTAAGTATTCCGGTAAGTATGTAAGTGGTGAAGATATCTGTGTGAGAGATGTATGGAGTATTGGCCTCTCCTTGAACTGTATAGGGTAGGGTATTTATACCCAACAATCCCAGACATGAGAAACGGTTGGCCATTAATGCCCATTACGATGGTTTAATGGTATTCATGAGGTTTCAACGTCTATGACATTATGGAGGTCATAATGAATAGATAAAGCGTAACGGTCTACCACAAATGCCTGGAATCCAATGATCGTAGGACCCATGTGGTAAGACCTTAGGTGACAGGACCTCACGTGGCAAGACCTCAGGTGACAGGACCACAGGTGGTAGGATGTCACGAGGCACAAGTGCAGGATATCAGGATGACGAGGAACCAGTGCATGATGCCAGGACACAAATGGACACAAGTGCTGGATCAGTGCCGAGGGTCGGCCAACTGAGAGACGGGAGCCGGCCGATGCTCGGGAGCCGGACGACCAAGCGCCAGGAGCTGGGAGCTGGCCATCCGAGAGCCGGGATCCGACCAGTTAGGAGCTGGGAGCCGGTCAGCTGGGAGCCTGGAGCTGGGAGCCGGCCAACCGAGATCCGGGAGCCTGCCAGCCGAGAGTCGGGAGCCGGCCAGTTGGATCCTGGAGCAGGGAGCCTGGGCCTGAGTGTCGGCACCGGGGCACGAGTGCCGGGTACCAGGGCCTAAGTGCCGGACGTTGGGGAAAGGATTGAGAGCCTGCATAATGTGGAAGGGACTAAGAGCCTTTCCTTGATGTAGAAGGGACTTAGCCTTTATCATGTGTTGTGTTAGCTTTTTAGGGCTTATAGGCTATATGTATCGAGCCTATTCCCTACTAACACTATCATGCCCCCCAGTTAGGTTTTAAAAAATAAAGTTTTGAAGCCTAACTTCATGCATTTAATGGCTTTGCTTTGGGTTTGACCTTGCCTTTTCCACGCTTGGCATGTCTTTGCCTAGTTATTGTCTATGATATTTTTCAGTATCTGCACAAGTAGGTCTTTCATGAAGTGGATGAAGGAGGATGGTTCCAGATTGCTAAGTGCATACATATGGACTTCAAACTGATGGGGATTTGAACCTTCAGAGTGTGTCCATCACAAGTATTCTTTCCATTGTACTACGACATTTGGATAAGTAATGTGTCTATGACACTTTTGACTATCTATTGTGCCCATGAAACACTTAGATTTGTATTGTGTGCATCACACTTGGATGGTCAAAGGTAGATTGACTAAGAAGAATGCCCATCTCACTCGATGTAAGGAAGACAAAATGTGGTTGGCATGTATGGATTCTGCCATTCCTTCAAAAAGGGATTTATTAGATGTCTTCGCGATTGTGCTTAATCACGTACTTAATCACCCTAACGTGATATATGTGCCTTGGGATGCCAATAGGCATTTCTTCTGCATGAGAGACATCTTGCAGACTCTTTACCCTGATGTTGGGATTGCAGTGCTGCCTTATTCCGATCCATTGGGTCACGGGGATATGTTGTGTGACAATGGTATGTTGAAGACTCGAGCTTTTCCAATCAGGAGCTGACTCGTGGAAGGTTTTGATATGTCTGCGCCAGACATCCTTACTCTCATTTCACGAAAGCCTTAGTATTTTCTCTTTGTGTTTGTAACACAATTTCATTTGTATGACTTAGCCCTTTTCTATCATATGATATGTTTGGACTACCATTTGTAGTTTTTTCTATTCGTGTATGTTGCTATATATTTTGTATGTGTTGGTTTTACATTATATAACCTTGAAATGAAAGAATAATGTATTATTGGATGATCAGACCAATAACATTTATGTGGCTTCATAGCTTTATCAGATGTCTATGTTACATATAGATGTCCAAGACATTTTTGAATTTTATGTTGGTGTCTATGACACCTTTTGAATATTACAATATCATTGTGCTTATGACTCTTTCTTGTGTGCCCGTTGCATGTGTTATGCCCATGGCTTATTACATACAGTGACTATGAGAACTGGATGTCAATGACAAGTTCTTATATGCCTATGACATTTTTCAGATGCATGTAGCATCTTTTAAAGTTTATATTTTGCTCGTGGCACTGTGCCTATGACACTTTTTGTTGGTTAACCTTTATTTATTTGTTACTCGCGAGGATTGTCGCTTCCCAATGAGAAGTGCTTGCCTTTCCCCAAGTAGGTGAAAAGACGAAAATGATGATGTGCATGTTTGGCCTAGACAAAAATGTCCATCTTAGCCTAGGCACTTGGTCTGAACGTTGTTCAGAGTTATGTATATGATGATGTGCATGTATGGCTTGGATTTAAATATCCATCTTGCCCCAATGCACTTGGTCTGAACGTTGTTCAGAATTATGTAATTGTGTATGCACGTGTGTGCAATGTCCTAACCTTGTAATAAAAGGTATTGCTTCATTTGGTATTATTGGGATACATGATCAGACCAATATTATTTTATTCAGCCTCATGGCCTTCCAAGACTTTGCGGGATACATAGATCACACCCCATGATATTCTTGAACATGACATTTCCATGATTTTGATAAAATGTATTAATTGAAATAAAATATGAGAGTAATCACCTTTAAGGGGATTACTATACTTACCAGATGCAAGGTATAAGTATAGGTTCCAGAATGTCGGACACCAAACGTGTCGGGACACAACTGATAGCTTACGCGCAAGTGCTACCAAGGTGTCGGACGCCGGGTCCAAGTATCGGACGCCGGGTGCCGGTGTACGAGTACCGGATGTCGGACCACGGACGCCGGACGTCGAGCCATGAGCGCCGAACACCTCTTGGCGTCGGGGCCTGAATCCCGGACGCGGGGCCAAATCCCAGGTGTCGGGGCCTTAATCCCGGACCCGGGGCCAAACTACCAGGCGCCAGGGCCTTAATCCTGGACGAGGGGCCAAATCCCAGGTGTCGGGGCCTTAATCCCGGACCCGGGCTCACACTACCAGGCGCCGGGACCTTAATCCCGGACGCGAGGCCAAATCCCAGGTGCCAGGGCCTTAATCCCGGACCCGGGGCCAAACTACCAGGCGCCGGGGCCTTAATCCCGGACGCGGGGCCAAATCCCAAGTGTCGGGGCCTTAATCCCGGATCCGGGGCCAAACTACCAGGCGTCGGGGCCTTAATCCCGGATGCGGGGCCAAATCCCAGGTGCCGGGACCTTAATCCCGGACGCCGGGGCCAAATCCTAGGCGCCCGGGCCTTAATCTCGGACGCGGGGCCAAACTGCCAGGCGCCGGGGCCTTAATCCCGGACGCGGGGCTTGGGTCTCGGTGCCAGGGCTCGTGTCCTGGGCTCGGGGCCTGTGTCTCGGTGCCGGGGCTCGTGGCGGGCGGTGTGCGGTCGGGAGGAAGGCGAGTAGGCTGGTAGACCCGAGTAGGCTTGTAGTGTGGTATGTCGGTAGGCTGGTAAGAAAGAGGCAAAATCTCTTCACATTTGGGAGTGGGTAAGATTCTTCCTTCCTAGGATTAGGTTCGGTCATTTTCTATCATAAGGAGTTATATCATTCCCTCTTGGGAGATGGTAAGATCCTTCCATGGTGAGAGAAGGAATATATTTCTTTGTAAGATATTTCCCTCTTGGGATGGGGTAAAATCCTTATTTGGGAGGAGGTGAATAAGGTGAATCCTTTCGCTGTTGGTAGGGGGTGAAATTTTTCCCTCTTGGAAGGAGGTGAAACCATTCCCTGCTGGAAGGGTATGATCCTTCCCTCTTGGAGGAGATGGAATCCTTCTTTGGGAGGAGCTGGAATCCTTCCCTGGAGGAGGTGAAACAATTTTCTCTTAGGGGAGGTAAAATCCTTCCCTCTTTAAGATATAAAGTCCTTCTCTGCTAAGAGGGGTGATATCTTTCCATCTAGGGAATATGAAATCTTTCCTTCTTGGGGATATAGAATTCTTCCCTCTTGGAGGAGATGGAATCCTTCCGTAGGAAGAGGTGAAACCATTCCTTGTTGGAAAGGGTGAGATGCTTCTCCCTTAGGGATATGGAATCCTTCCCTCTTGGAGAAGATGGAATCCTTCCGTAGGAAGAGGTGAAACCATTCCTTGTTGAAAGGGTTAGATACTTCTCTCTTAAGGATATGGAACCCTTTCATCATCATTTTTTTTTTTTTTTTTTTTTTTTTCCGTTTTTTTAAATTTTTTTTTTTTTTTTTTTTTTTTTTTTTTTTTTTTTCCGATTTGAAAGGGATTGAGGGCCTTCCTCTAGATTTGGAAGGAGCTGAAATCCTTTCCTCTTGGGAGAGATGTTATTGGTGAAACCCTTCCCCCTCTTAGTAGGGATGAGAGGTGATGAAACCGTTACCCCTTAGGAGTGGTGGAACCCTCTCTCTTTTGGGAGAGATGGGAAGTGTGGAACCCTTTTCCTCTTGGGATGGATGAGAGGACTGAAACCCTTTCTTCTTTTGGGAGGGATGAGAGGTGATGAATCCCTTCTCCCTTGAGAGGGGTTGAACCCTTTCCCTCTTGGGAGAGATTGGAGGGTGAAATCCTTTTCCTCTCTTGGGAGGTAACATTGTTTTCCTCTTGGAGGTAAAACCCTTTCATCCTTGAGAGGTGATTTTTTACTTTTATTTATTTTTTATTTTTTCTTTGTTGCCAAAACTGGTCGGCTGTCCAAAACCGAATATCAAGGCCTGACAACGAATATCAAGTGTGTCGACCGAAAATATCAAGTCCGAACGAAAAATATCAAGCCCGGACAAAAATATAAAGTTTTTGTCAAACTGGCCGGCTGTCCAATGTTGTCCGAATATCAAGGTCCGAAAATTAATATCAAGTGTGCCGGACGAAAATATCAAGTCCGGACGAAAAATATCAAGTCGGACAAAAATATCAAGTGTTTGTCAAACTGGTCGGCTGTCCAATGCTGGCCGAATATCAAGGTCCAGAAATGAATATCAAGTTTGCCGGACGAAAATATCAAGTCCGGACGAAAAATATCAAGTCCAGACAAAAATATCAAGGTCTGTCGGGGATCACTTATCCAGTCGGCAACTGACCAGCCTCAGGAGGTAGGACCTAAGGTGATAGGGCCTCAGGTGGTAGGGCCTTAGGTGGTAGGACCTCAGGAGGTGGGGGTCGGATCCGGAAGCGGAAGCCGGGAGTCGGGGTCGGCTGACGCGGTCGGGGCCGGCTATGCCTTGTGTCCGTGACACTTTTAGATTTGCTTTGGGTCTATGACACTTTTGGGTCTGTATCATGTCCATGACACTCTTAGATACGTATCATGACAATTTCTTTGCATTTTTTAGGTTTATGACATGTGTCCCTAGTTCTGGTTATGCCTACTGGGTAGGAAATTTTATGTGTCATGGATGGTATATATTTCTCTAGTCTGGCCAACATCAGTGGTTGCCTATGACAATTTTTAGACGAATTAGTATTTTGGATATGACATCTTGTCCCTAACTGTGGCTATGCCAACTAGGGTAGGGAATTTTATCATACCATGAATGGTTGATGGAATTGCTCCAAATTTTTGTAATGTAGGCCTGCCCAGTAGGACATTGTAGGCCGATGGTGCATCAATGATTGCAAAATTAATCATTTCTAACCTATAGTGTGGATATTCTCCTAACATCATGTTTATTGCTACCTCTCCGACTGGCCAGTGCGTCTCACCTGAAAACCCCACTAGAGAGAATTGTGTTGGACGCTTTGAATGTTGTACTTTTTCAGGGAGCTTCCTAAAACAGTGGGCATAAATAATGTCCATTGAGCTCCCTGTATCAACATATGCCTTATTCACTTCATAGTTGGCTAATCGAATTTGTATTACTACAGGGTTGATGGAAGGAGTTTCAATTGGTGGGAAGCAAATAGGCTCCATCACCCAATCCTGAAGGACCGATGCCTTCCTTTTGCGGGATGTAGTTTCTTCCTGCGCCATGTATATGTAATTAGGTGGGGTGGTGGATGGGGTATTGGTGGTTGTCTTTGGCTTAAGTGAACCGATTTGTGATGAGGAATTGCCTTCCATGGAGAAGAAAAAATGGTGGTGAAACTAAGAAATGAAATGAAAAAAGATAGAAATGAAATGAGACACCGTTGCTAAAACGTGTCCCACGGATGGCGCCAATGTTTGAGCAAGGATTGACAGGCTCAGTAACTTGGGTGTTTGGGGTTCAACCTCTTGACCTCCTGCTAAGCAGTGCAAACCTATCAAGCTCTTGGCGAGCTTAAGGTGGTCAAGTGGTTGGTTGAAGAAGGTGATCGGAATGTGGTTACTGCGGTGAGTAAGTATTCCGGTAAGTATGTAAGTGGTGAAGATATCTGTGTGAGAGATGTATGGAGTATTGGCCTCTCCTTGAACTGTATAGGGTAGGGTATTTATACCCAACAATCCCAGACATGAGAAACGGTTGGCCATTAATGCCCATTACGATGGTTTAATGGTATTCATGAGGTTTCAACGTCTATGACATTATGGAGGTCATAATGAATAGATAAAGCGTAACGGTCTACCACAAATGCCTGGAATCCAATGATCGTAGGACCCATGTGGTAAGACTTTAGGTGACAGGACCTCACGTGGCAAGACCTCAGGTGACAGGACCACAGGTGGTAGGATGTCACGAGGCACAAGTGCAGGATATCAGGATGACGAGGAACCAGTGCATGATGCCAGGACACAAATGGACACAAGTGCTGGATCAGTGCCGAGGGTCGGCCAACTGAGAGACGGGAGCCGGCCGATGCTCGGGAGCCGGACAGCCAAGCGCCAGGAGCTGGGAGCTGGCCATCCGAGAGCCGGGATCCGACCAGTTAGGAGCTGGGAGCCGGTCAGCTGGGAGCCTGGAGCTGGGAGCCGGCCAACCGAGATCCGGGAGCCTGCCAGCCGAGAGTCGGGAGCCGGCCAGTTGGATCCTGGAGCAGGGAGCCGGGGCCTGAGTGTCGGCACCGGGGCACGAGTGCCGAGTACCAGGGCCTAAGTGCCGGACGTTGGGGAAAGGATTGAGAGCCTGCATAATGTGGAAGGGACTAAGAGCCTTTCCTTGATGTAGAAGGGACTTAGCCTTTATCCTGTGTTGTGTTAGCTTTTTAGGGCTTATATGCTATATGTATCGAGCCTATTCCCTACTAACACTATCAATAATCAAATTTTATTTTTATAAAACATCTGTGGATTTCTTTAAATCATGTATTAATCAATATTTGGTCGATTAAATTTTTTCTATGCTTGTTGGAAATATAATAGTATCATTTCCTTAGCAAATTTGTGTAATGTATTATTTCATAGGAGTAATGAAGATTCCATGGTAGTTATTACTTTTGTAATTTTAAAAAAAATATATATGTAAAAGCGGTTATAATATATATATATATATATATATATATATATATATATATATATATATATATATGTATAATAATTTTTTTATTATTTAGTGGGAAGTTAGAGAACGGTTATTTTGCAATTTAAACCGTTTTTATATTTAATCAATGGCTTAAACACATGACTAACATGATCTAACGGATAGTAAAAATAGCCAATTATAACGGCCGAGATTAAAAGTTATTAGATCTAACGGCTCAAATTGGAAATTAACCGTCAAACGGTTACTCGCCAAGAACCATAGATATAGAATTTGAAAATCGTTTCGGTGATCAAACCGTTTTTCAACATAGTCTTGGTCCAATTGGTCAGAAAACCGCAAACATATGATAAATATATAGTAGTAGAAATATAACAAAATGTTTTTTAGATAACTTGGTAAGCCATATTTCCTTTGTTGTGGAGGTCAACTAAACTTTTTATCCACATCGATGAAAACATCACGCTATCTCTTTTCGTCTCCTATATAATTCAAATCACAAACCAGTTGGTTGAGCTAAATCCACCCCGAGTTTGTTTCACCGAAGCGACAAGAACTTGAAAGCAACTTTTTCAAGTGTCATTAGTGAAACATTTTGTTAATCGAAGGACAATTTTGGTGACAAGGCTTTGCGATATTAGAAGCAAGAATGATAAAAGTAAGTCCTTATCCAAGAATCTATATATTGAATATAATAAATTAGACGAGCGAAAATCGATCTAACTTATGTATATGTGATATAACGAGTATCAGACAAAACAAAACGAATTCGAAACAATCACACAAGATTTAATAAAGTTTTTCACTAATTATATTGATAATAAGAATGCAACATACAAATTAGATCCAAAATGCTCTCAATAACTCCTAAAATTACAAGTTTGAAGTTGAAAAGAAAACAAACCCCAAAAACTATATGACAATATCATGCGACACTCCTAAACTGTTGCATAAACCGACCTATAAGTGTCGTGCGACACTAGAGTATTGCAGAGACATTTTCAACAAATACAAAACACAATGGAAAATTCCAAACAAACTATTTGACAGAACATCTTTACACCAACATTGACATGAGTAACGATAAATCATGTGGAAAAACGTGATCACCTACTAGTAAAATGTCTTATGCGTTCAATTAGTCTATGTCGAGTGAATAGGTCCCTAAGGAACCCTTGAAATGGTTGTCGTCCGATGGGCACATGAAAGTGATGACAAACACTTATATATCAAAATAAATCGGTCCAACCCGACGGGGGACCGGGTATCCGGTTCAACCGGGAAACCGACCGAGCCCACTCGAAAAACGTCTGCAACTATTTAAACGATTAAAATCACGACGTTTTCTTAAAAGAAAAAAACGGATAACAACTTGTGTATGTCATCAACTTGTCACAAAAACTTATTGAGTACCCTAAAAGTTCTATTGGATACCATTAAGTGACAAATTTTGTCTATTACATACTATTGGTTACCTTTTACATTCTATTTTGAGGTAGAACCGGTTAGCAATTAATATATCTATTTTAAGTTTTATTTTGTGCCAAGTCATTATATTATTGTCAAAATATTATCAAACTCACATACCAATTATTTTTGTTGTTTAATTCTATAGCGAAAATCTATCATTCTCATGGAAACCTTTTTTTTCCAAAACTAAACCCTATATTAAACCTGCAAATCAATATTCAAACCCTAAACTTTAAACTCTTTCCTCAATGGGAATCTGACGGTGGCGGCATTACGGGGGTGTAAACGACTGTAGTGGCGGTGACAGTGGAAAAGACGCTTAGATGCCGGATTCTTTTGTCGGTTAATTTCTATGTGTACAACATATAAAGAAGGTAGAGATTATTGAGCGTCTTTTCATAATATGTCATATTTTGAGATTTTAAGAACGTTATTTTTAGTTGTTATGTTGAACTTAATTGTAATTGTATTGTCTAATTTGTTTATGTGTTCAAACAGAAGCGGTAGAGAGGTGTGTGGGGTGGGCTTTTTCTAATTAGAATAATGTTTAAAAGTTAATGAATAAAATTTATATAAAGGAAACTACTTAAACCAATTATATTGGGACATGTGACACTCGGTTACCTAATGAATAAGTCACTCGTATAGAGAAAAATGTTCGGCTAATGGTGTTTAATATAACTTTTCGTAGGTACTTATTAGGTTTTTATAACAAGTTTGTGACATATATAAATTATTATCACAAAAAGAAAAAGTAGTCTGGACCTATGGAAAAATTTAACTAATTTAATAAAAGCATAAACATATGAATAAACTTTTGTTTTTAACCTTTTAAGTTCAATAACTAAATTGAAAATGAAATCAACTAACCATAACAAGTTAAGAAATAAATTTTATGTTTAAAATTGTTTTATCTCAACTTCTGAAAAGTAACCGTTCAAAAAACCTTAAAAAAAACTACCACCAACTTCTAGGAGATGCTTATTGACTTGTATATTAACCGCAAAACACCTTTAAACATAGCATCGGGGGCTACAATTAACTTTTTCCATAGAAAATACCCATTTTAAGTATAATCGATACAAGTAAAATTTTCTCTTAATAATATTATTTAAAAATCTTCATTTTCTTTCTTAATTGTTTATATATTAAAATTATACAAGGAAAGAAAAGAGTAATGCTACATATTCAAAAGATTTACAAAATCTTATTTACAAAATGATATAACATAACATTTGAACCAGTTATCCGAAATCATTTATTTTCTCTCATCTTTTTCTTCTTCGTTTAAATTTAGACACATCCTTTGTAAATAAAATTTTATAATCCTTTTATAAGCATATTATTTCTCGGAAAAAAAAATGTATGCGTGTTTGCTCATAAGGTCTTAGCCCTGTAATTTATCCTTCCACCTTAAGAGAACATAAAAACTTATTTACCCCTTTCTCTTGCGATAAACAGTGCACTCATTTCCTTTCTCGATCACCCCCGACAAACATAGATAGATCAACATCTCACTTAGTTCCAAGAAATATTTGAAATCGATCTGTATTAGTGAAAAAGAATATGTCATGTCATTTTTTTTCTTTATCGTTTTTTTTGTTAAAATGCATTAATGTGGTTTCGTAGAAACGCAGATATTAACATGAGTACTGTAGAATAATGAAAACCCAATAAAGACCCTAAGCATGTATGTACAATTGGATTGGGTTTATACACTAAACTAGTTTAATATTATCACATATTCCCCTAACAGTCAAGGTTAACGCGGAAGATTTATGAACACTTACTAAGATTGGTGTATAACGTCTAAAATTAAACAAGAAATGGTAGATTATTGATTGATGGAGTTCATAAAAGACGAAGAACACTCGCTGGATGAAAAGTTGGGGTCATCTAAAATATACGTTCTGTTTTCGAGTTTAAAATTTAAGTAAAAGAAAGTAATATAAAAAAAAAAAGTAAAGTAAATGAAAATATATATTTTACTTTATAATCACCTCAAATATGGCCAGATTGTTTTATTGAATAAAACGTATAAACTTTACCTTCTAATACTTTCATTTTCTTTGTTTTCCTTCCTAAAAAAAACTTGAGAACACGACAATTTATTTATTTAATTTCCTTTACATTCTTTTACCCTAAAAATAAAACTTGAGAACATAGTGGTATGGCAATCATGCTAAGATTAATGTCGAGTAGGCTTAAGGCAAGGCAAAACGGGCTAAAACAATTTTAGTGGCAGAAGGGGCACACCTTATGGAGTCTAATAAAGATGACCGTAATGGCTCAAATTTTATAAAGACGTTTTTTTGAATTATATATTTATATATGTAGTCGGTTTTGATTACATAAATTATCATAATACAATTACTTTTGGTTACATATATGTGTGAAATGTATTTAGGGGCCTATACTTTCACAGGGTATCTAAAATCTCTGCCCCGGGCTCAAGTGGCACAAAAAACATGATCGACCAGACCTAAAAATTGGTCGACTTAGGCCAAAATACGAGCTAACATGGCTGAAAACAACGCAAGTGTCTAGCCATTAAACAAACATCAAAATGATCGATCAACGAGCTTAAATTCGTGCAGGAAAAGAAAATAAACTTAGGTTTAAATAGTTTAATTGGGTTATTTACTTGATTGATTGATAGGATCATAACAACTTATTACTTCTCTAGACGAAGTTCGTAGATTTCATCATCACATTCAAATCTAGTGTTCTTTAACCATAGTTCTTTCCAATATTTCTTTTTTATTATGTTTTAAAATGTTATTAAACAACTTTGAGTTAAATTAGTTATGATTAGAGTTAAGAGTTAATTACATAATTGGTCCTTATGCTTGTCCGGATTTAACGGGTTCAGTCCATGGGTCGCAAATTATACGGGTCCAGTCCGTCTCACGCTTGTTTGGCTTCAAAATCAGTCCCTCTGTCACTTTAAATGACGAATATACCCTTATCTTCTTCTACATTTATTTATTTTTCCTTTTCCCCTGTTTCTTTTTTTACATATGTTAAAGAATTAATGGTAGGTTAGTATTTTCTTATCCATATGTGTGTAAACCACTACAAAAAATTTTGTGTTCCACCTTATTCAACCAATACGATCACGACCGCCACAACCACAAACCTTTTCCCATCGAAAAGCTGCCACCTTCCCTATCTTGTGGAAAACTACCACCAAATCGAAACCCACTTGGAGATCACAAAATAAAGGTGCAAATCCAAATTAATCTCCTTAAAAAATAAACCTTTCCAATCCAATCGAATTACGAAATAAAAATAAAAAACTGAATCGAAACCCAAATACGTAATTATCCATATTTTTTCTTCCAAATATGTAAGTATACATTTTTCTAAAACGAACCAGTAAATTAACCTTGAAAAATCAGTAATCAAGCCACTACTTAACCCTTGTTAACAAATCGAAATCGAAATCAAATAGGGTAGAGAGGAAAGAAATTTGTGGCAATGTGGAAACGTGGAAGCACGACGAAGATCGAGGTGGTGGGATCGCAGAAAGTGGCAGCGACCATTGTCACACTCCACTCAGGCGGATCCCCGAGGAGCGAGCAGTTTCAATAGTATCAGAGATTCAAGGTTACAACATTTATATAACAAAATGATAATCAAATTAAATAAGTAAATCCGAAGTTCAAAGTTTACATAATCCGAATAAATAAAGTACAATAACGTCAAATGGATCCTAAAGGAACTAATCAAAGCAAAACAAGTTCCACGTACACGATCCAAATAGTCACAAAAGAAAGCATCACACTACGGCAACCTCAAATCCCTGAAAAACGTAAAAATACGACGTTAACATAAAGTAGGGTTATTCGCAATTTTATAAAAAAAACATTAAGTTCGAAAGTTTTGACCCATTTGAAATATATAAGTCAATAATAAAGATATCTTGATTTCATGAACAAAGTAAGATATATGCATAGCTTTAGATCAATAATTACACCTGAACCTTACATTTAGAGGCAACATTAACCCCCACCCTTAATGTGTCAAACTAAGGTATAGTCTCGAATAAATATGCGGTCATAACATCGATCATAGGGACAACACTCAGTCATAATCCCATATCACCGCAATGAGGTTTTGTAAAATCCATATAGATCTATATATATATATATATATATATATATATATATATATATATATATATATATATATATATATATATATATATATATATATATATATATATATATATATATATATATACCGGTGGCTCAAAAAGAGTTAACATGCGTGCACCGAGAGCCTTATACTACCACTAAGACCATATAAGTAAAGTAACACTAAATTTAAAGGCATCACAATCCACAATCCATAAAACAAGATATAAAGTTTAATTCACGCTTTTCATGCCCAAAGATATAAAACAGTAAAAAAGGCAACGAATAACTCACAAATCAGCAACAAATAAGTCGGGTACACAGATCATGAGAATATCGTTCCACCGCCTAAGTGTCCTAGCATAAAAGACATCGAAAGTCTAAGTATCTCTATACGTCTAGTAGGGTTTTGCCTTTAATGATTAACGTTATATTATATAGTATTTTAAAAGTGTTCCAACGAATAATATTTTGAGTCAAAGTGGCGAGTAAAAGATAAAGATATTTCGTGTCAAAATGACGAGTAAAAGATAACAATATTTCGAGTCAATAATGACTACTAGAAGATACCGATAATTTGAGTCAATAACGACGAATAAAAGATAATGATATTTCGAGTCAATAATGACCACTAGAAGTTATCGTTTATTCAATTCAATAATGACGATTTGAAAGGAATAATATTTTGAGCCGAAAATGACTAACATAAATATTGGTTGAAGATAGAATACCGCTACCAAATTTTAGGCGAACTCAACCAAGATCAACGTCAAAGGATAGTTGACTCGGTCAAAGTCAACGATTTCGAAAGGAGTCAAAGTCGACTAAAAGTCAACATTCGATATTTTAAAAAATTTAAATATTTTGAGTAAAACTAGTTTGAAAACAATTTAATAAAAGTTTAACGAAGGATATAATATTGATTAAGATTTAAGATTATGATCGTGAGTTTATGACCAAAGCCCGCTACGGCGCAGTAGGTAACTACTGCAGCGCAGTAGGCCGTCAGTGGAAAAAATCGAGTTTCTAGCTTTTACGTTTTAGTATCGTTACGTTTATGTTAAGTCTTATTATTGATAAATAATATGTCCATAATTTTATATTATATAAATATGTATGTAAGCCCATTTTTATACTTATTATGTAAATATATAATTTTGTACATATAGTAAATATGTAATTTTACATAATAATGAGTCATTTACCATATAATGTTCAAATGACAATTTATGTATATACTTTAGTCCAAAAGTCCAAAATGTCCAAGAGTCCAAAATAATAACTTTCGGTATAGATTTACGATTTATACCCATTTTACTTACAATAACCCGTTTTTTTATAAGTATATGTTCATATTATACTATTTTTAGGTTATTTTAGCCAATAACTTATAATATGTTAATATTTTGTATAATATGTTAAATCTTTATGTTTTCTACAATTTTTAGCATGTTCATCTATTTTATATAATACTTAGACGAAATTAGGCGAATAATAAGAAAACGGAAGAGATTTAAGGGATTAATTAGAGAGTACCGAAAACACAAATTACACCGCTTGTTAGAATATAACTCTTACAATAATGAATTAGAATGAGATTTAGAAGGTGTTTTTGCTTACCAATCTTCAAGATGTAAAAGCTTACATGATGGTGAACAAAACCGAAAATGAAAGACGAAGATGGAGGATGAATCCTTGCAAGAACATACAAGATTTATGTTAGAATTCTTTTCATAAACAAATAAGAAAAGAAGAGATAGAAAAGATGAGATTTGAGTTGGAAAATACTTACTAAATGGAAGGAAACCAAGGATATGATGAAACTATAGTGTATGATCTTCTTGTAACATGAAATTCTCTCTATAGTGTGTTTATTAACTCAAAAAACTTCTGGAAATTGAAAGGAATTGAGAGTGTTTTGGTTGTGAACTGAAAGTGAAATGAAAAAAATGGGATGGAAAAGATGTAAGTGTGAAATATGGAAGGAGATGGGTTTGAATATGTCGTTGGATCTAAAATGGGGTCAAACCCACTCATTTTAGAGAAAATACAGCTCCAAATCACGTGTAGACACATTGTGGATCTCCAAAAATCCAAAAAAGGCGTATTTGGCATATTCTGTCCGAGGCTCGATCTCCAGTTGTTTACATGTGTTTCCGATAGCAACTTAGGCACATATTTGACTCATTAGAAATGACCAACAATGTAATATTAATAACGTTAATCTTAATCGTATAATCGAAGGCATAAAACACCCTAACTTATCTTACGAACATATTTATATCTACTAGGAACTTAGGTACTAAAAAGTTTTTGTCACGAAGGACCAAACGTTAAATAAATTCTCGACTAAGAAAAATAAGTAAAGCGTGAAAACAATTATTTCAACAATAATAGGGTCAAAACAAAAATTAACAAAATAAACGATATAAGGTACAACAAAAAAGTACTTCAAAATACGCGGTTGTCACAACCATCATGAGTCTTTGATGGTGGTTTCCGACAATCGCGCCTGGACAGAGCAAACCAAACGCTGACGGTAGAGGGAGGAGGATGGTCGGCGGGAGTAATAAAATGTCTAAATGATTTTTAGGGTTGGTGCTGAAGAGTTCAATTAATGATTTTTGTTTTGTTTTTTGTTTATGTTAGTTTACATTAAAGTAAATGGATATTTATTTAATAAGGGTATTTTAGTCTTTTAAGGACAGAGAGGGACCAATCATGTTGCCAAACAAGCGTAAAGGGAATGAACCCGTATGATTTGATACCCAGAGATTGAACCCGTTAAATCGAAACAAATACAAGAATCAATTATGTAATTAACTCTAAAGCTAATGTACTTTATGTAATCATAAAATATATTCCAATTTATTTTATATTGTCAACCAAAATTTTGTGCATCACACGTAGGGGCGAGTTCAGTATAGAGGAAGGCAGGTCCTCGGACCTACCTTAATTTTCGAATCGTTTAGAAACGATATAGACTTTTTTCGTAGGACATACCTAAAAAAATTAGAAGGACCTGACTAACATAATTGTTTTACAAAACCATAACAAAAGATGATGTCAGTGCAGTGGTTACTTCCTTTTGTGATGTTGAATCTTAAATCTTTTTTGGTCAAGTGTTCAAATCTCACCCAACACATTTTTTTTATATATTTTTTTTTTAACTTTGGGTTGTATAATTTACAAACAATCCTTTATGTTTTTTCTAAAATTATCTTTTAATATTCTTTAATCATAACAATTATTCTTGTTCATTAATAGTATTCATATTTCATTTTACCACAAATATGTGCCTAAAACTCATAAATACACAATAAAATTATAAACTTAAAAATTTATCAAGTTTATTGATTATGTTATATGAACCATACATTTTATTCTAAAGTTAGCAAACAACATTGACAATATCATGTGAAGTAAACACGATTTTACTTATTTCCATCGTTATTGTTAAAATTTGTGGAACGTATACGCCTTACATAAACTTATATGAAATATTGTGACTTAACTACTTAACCATTGTATTGTTTGTTAATCGGCACTACTTTTATTTTATGTATATTCGTAGTAATCTTGGAGCCGACCCGTTTAAAATTTCCGAACCGCTCGACCCATTACTTTTTGTCGTCTAAATTATTTTAGGACCTACCTTCATTACCATCCTAGACTCGTCACTGATCACACGAGACATCTGAACGGTTTTGTCGTCATGAGCCGTTCATTGCAACCCACATAATATAATGTGTTAATTAGTAGACAATTAAAGAATAATTTTATATTTACAATTTGGAGTATTCATTAATTTATGCGATTAAACATTCCATCTTTAATCTAATCGATCAGTATCTTATGTTATTATTCCCACACTTATTTCCATTTTATTAAAATCCATCGTGCACATAAAAAAAAGAAGATTGTGACAATAAATAACAATTCACCATTTTGTCTTAAATGTGATTTGTAAGAAATTATTTAATGTCACGACAACCACTAATTTATTAATTTATATTTGCGCAAATGATTTTCAGCCCAGCTGGTAGTGATACACCGGGTTTAATACCCATGTGAGCTGAGGTCGTGGGTTCGACCCTTGTGGTCGTTGCAAAATAAAAACGTAATTTAACTCACACCTCTTATGGCACATATGGCGAATTTTTCCCTGGAAATCCCCGTAGGGGCTGGGTTTGCCCGCTATGCGGAGCTCGAACCTGGGGTACTCGTTGAAATATTACGAGTATGCTCCGATATAAAATCATTTGCCGTTTCCAAAAAATTAATTTATATTTGCAACTAAAACGAGTTTTTATTCTCCTTTTAAATACGAGAAAAATTTGAATGTTAGTAGCTTTCGTTGTAAATGTCTAAAATATAAATTTGTTTTTTTTCGTTCGTTTAAGTGGTAAACAGATATAAATACACAATTAACGGACATAAACAAACAAACATATACGTAATAAACACAAAAAAAAATATGAAATTAGCTATTCAAATATTCATAAAACTAAATATAATAAACAAACATTAATGAACGGACTTAAATGGACGTTCACGAACGTAAATAAACGAACGATCCCTTTGTTCTTGTTCGTTCATTTACTTAAACATACAAAAAAATTGTTTGTGCTCGTTCTTTTAATAGATAAACGGACATAAACGAACTTCCCGTCGGATGGACGAACATAAATGTATTTCCCGTCGAACAGTTCATGAATTATTCGTTTAACGTTCGTTTCATTTACAACCCTAAACTATCTCCACTCGCCTAGTACTACTCAAACTTTATTTGTTAAATAAGATGATCTTTTAAACATTAAATCTCACTCATACTATTTACTATAAAACCTTGTCTTGCTAAAAATCAAAAACCTATATATCAGTAAACAAACATAAATATTTGAACAATTAGAATACTTGAACGAAAATTAAAACTAAGTCACAAATAGTATTAATATCATTAAAAACACGTAAATAATCATTGTTCCTTTTACTTTCATCAATATAAAAAAAGAAAATTTTAATATAATTTTATACATTCTTTATTTCCAGTGAAAAAAATATGACATTAGTAGAAAACTCGAGCTTTATGTGTTAAAAATTCCACGTTCGTTAGAAATTGTTTGGAGTTTTACATATTTTTATTGTAGCTTGTTAAGTGTTTATCTTATACTTTAACATGTTTGTTAAGTTAATTTTATCTATATATTTGTAGTAAAATTAACATGTAAAGTAATTTGTGTTTTAATGACAAATAATCTCAATTAAAATGTCATTAGTTAATTTTTGGTAAGAGTATAGAGAAGAAATAAAGTTTTTTATTTTAAATTTTGTATTCGTTGAGTAAGGGCATGTTAGTAATTTGACTTTACCTAAATTTTTAAATTTTAAATAAAAACATGCAATGTTTTATAATAGAGTAAATGTAAATTGAGTTTTGCTAAACATGGAATTCCATGTTATGTTTAATATAACATTACATTATTAAACTTATGAGAAAATCACAAAAGTAATCACCTCGAAATTCAAAAATACCAAAATAATCATCTGATTCGCGCCACTTTTCTCGTCGCGAGATTGAAAAATAATATAAATGAGTGGTCAGGAATTGGCGCGAGAAAAATGTCGCGAGGACCAAAAAAGTCGCGAGGACGTGGTCAATTTATGACCAATCATTTATATTATTTTCAATCTCGCGACGAAAAAAATGGCGCGAGAAAAGTGGCCCGAATCAGATTATTATTTTGGTATTTTTAATTTTGAGGTGATTACTTTTGTGATACATTCAGAATATTGAATATTGTTCCCTACATTTCAGGTACTACCTTTTGCATTTAAGGTATACTCTCTTTTAATGCATTTCTTAAAAATTTTAACCATAGAATGAGATGATATGGTTAGCAAAACCCAAACAAGTTAACAACATTTATAAGACAATCATTTCATTAAATTATATAATGAGTTTTATCATATTGTACATTATTAAAACAAATCAACTACATTTTCAAAATAATCATTTAATTAAATATCTTACAACCATTTATGTATGAATTCATTTTTTTAACCCGAAGAAAAAATATCAGCACATGACAAAAAAGTGTAATTAGTATCTTAAATAGTATTTAAGTTGTGGATGTACCACATAATTAATCACTTACTTTCTCAATTTAAGTAACATAATGTGAAAAGATTACCATTATTTTAGCGACCAAAGTCCTACAAAATGATAATTAAACTAATAATCACATAGGAAGTATTTATTTTTCCGTCAAACTATTACTATGCCTTCATGGTTCTCACAACTAGTTCATCTTAATCATCGAACCTAGTACTTATTACCAACAACCAACACGCTGCCACGTGAAATACTATATGACCATCACTGTCACACCCCGCTAAAGCGGAACACAGGATGTGAAGAGCAATAACATTCGATAGCAAGATATAGATAAACGCCAAGTTATATTGAATAAAAGTTACAACCAAGTTTACATAATTGTTTTAAAATATCGATTATATATCCGAATTCAAAATAGGGTGTTCATAGCCAAACCACCCAAACCCATCCCGTTCTTGAAGTCATCAGCCCCAAGCGTAAAGTCATCAGCACATGCTTACTCGTTTCCTGAAAATACGAGTCAAGTGTTAACTACGGGAGGCGTAGTTAGTGAGCTACAAAGTTTTAGTAAAGCATAAGTTTTCAAATTGTAATCGCATAACCATGCATAGAGTATCACATTCGAAATAGTTGTCACATAAAATGTATAGAGTATAGCATTTATGTTTATAGGCCGTTGACCACATAGCGCGACTATGTGACAATCCTAAGTTTGCCCAATGATCGTTGCTAAGCCTAAAGCCTACCCATTTAGTATTATGCACCATCGTTATAGGTCGTTGTGGTGAGGGTCACTCTACCCTAATAGCGCTATCCATATCTACTAACGGTCATTTTCAAAGGGATTAATAGCAACTAATGTTCTTGGTAGTTCTCGGGAGTTTTCAATGGTTTCTCACGTCCATGTTGTACAAAGTCCGCAACATGACGATCGATTGCTTTAGTCATTGGCAAATATAGCTTTCGTGTCCTCGACATTGTTGGCAAAACCCTCAACAATGCCGGCAAAATAGTTTTTCATATGAGTATTCAAAATATCAAAGTATTTCATAATAGTTTTCAAAGTATACAATGTTTTTCGTAATAGCATTGCGTATCAAATAGTTCTCGTTTAGCATTCAAGTAATAATCGTTTTTCAGCTTAAATAATAGTTAAGCCTAAGACTCGCATTTCACCCCAAAAGTATCAAAAGCGTTTATAAAAAGTAGGGGTTTGTAACTCACTGTTTGCAAAGATAAGCTACGCGTGCGGAGAGTAATCGAGACGGACCGGAATCACGGGAATCCTATAATAATACCAAGATTGAATGATTATAAGTTTAGTTCACTACTGATTATAGTTGCTGCCTTCAGTTTTGATCATGTGTATAAATGACTAGTTTAGCGTTACGATTCAAAACGGTTTAAACTTAGGTTATTGTGCAGTCTGTCAGCAGCATGACCGCGCCGCGGTGGGAGGACTGCGCCGCGGTCAGAGGATTTACCTTGACCGCGCCGCGGTGAAGCGACTGCGCCGCGGTCACTGTGACAGGTTCTTGGTCAAGCTCGTTTTTGAAGAAATTTGATGTTTTTAAGTTGGATTTCGACATGCAACCAAAGATATACCTAAATAATGGATGTTTCATGGTCTATATAGTGTTTTTAACCAAAATGTATAGATCTAACCATGCATTTACCAAAAATCCCGTTTTTGTTCATAAAGAACCCAAAATCTTCATATAAATTCATTTTTAGGTGTTAGATGATACATGCAATGAGTATTTATTGTAAAGACAGTAGATTAGAAGTATTTTTACCGAGAGTAAAGTGGTTTGAAGATGATTGAAGTAAATCCTTGGTGATTTTGACCCAAAATGCTTAGAAATCAACTTTCAACCCAAATAGATGTAACTCCTTTCTTCCTCTTTGCTTGATGAACGATTTGTGTGTTTTTAAGTGGTTATTTTACTGAGTTTTGTTGGTAAAATTCACTGGAAAAGGGTGGTGTGAGTTCTTGAATGTGTAGCAAAGAGAGAGAGAGCAAGGAGTGTGTTTTGATGTGTGTGTGTTGGTGTTATGTGTTTGTGTTGTGTTATATGTGTTCACATTGGCATCACAGGACATTTTAATGAGGCCCTGGGCTCTAAGAAGCTGGGTCAATTCGTTGTTTAAAGTTTTGGCCCGTTTAATTGAGTTTGAGCTAAACCAAAAATGTGGCTGTCTGCACACTCCACCGCGGCGCGGTGGCCTCTCCGCGACGCGGTTGGGTTGGCAGACTTGCCTTTTTCGTTTTTCGTTCGTTCCGTTGTTACTCGTTTTCGTTAGTTGAAAGTCTTAGATTTGTTTTGCGATGAACTTAGGAAAGTTCCTTAGGTGTTTTCTTGATATTAGGACTTACATAATTTGATTTCGATCCCGATCCGCGCTTAAAGGTTTAAATAAAGTAAACTTTCGTTTAAGAGTTTTGCGTGAGTTACAACGAACTTAGCTTAAGTGTTATGTCTACGTAACCACATAGCACATAAAATTAGTCATAACGGGCATCAAAGCAAACACTTAGAAGTTATAAGTTAGCGTTCTCGACCTTAGTTTAGACGGTTGTCACAATCACCGTTCTTAACATTACGACCATCAACCACATATCACCTTCGATTTGCCATTAAAACGAACTTATGATAAATCAAAATATTTGGTTTAAAAACATTATGATTATGAGACTATACGTTCCCCCACATATAAAAATCTTTTTATTCTTATATAAATACGACAAGTTTATGTTAAACAAAATACAACTTTTATAAAACATTCAACGAGATTTTAGAAGATTAATAAGTTGAGGAGAGTTATGTAGGGATATTATATTGCAGAATATGATAGGGCGATTTTGATGCCGATGAATGATATGCTCTCCTAGAAACCGTTACACCCCGACCTTTTTATGAGAGAGTGATAGAATATATCCGGATTACAGAAAATACCACAAACCATCTCCACAATAATCTTGTGGAGCATATTTAGTCACTTCCGGAGAACTATCGACAACGTTAGTTATTTTTGTCGTTTTATTATTTATCGTATTTACATTTTATGTATTGTCTTTTATTTTATAAATTTTTAATTATTTATTTTATTTATATTTTATGTATTATCTTTTATTTTATGTATTATCTTTTATTATAATTATATTAATATTGATGAATGTGATTTTAATTTTTCTTTTTGTTTTTGAAAGTGACAACTTAAACTATGGTGTTAATAGCACCCGGAATGAGGGCGTTATAGGCCGGTTCTGGTGCTCACAACGAGCACTATAGCTCGTTATCACTCTGAGCTGCTCGTTGTAAGTCTCGTTGTGAGAGCACCGTTGTCCCAACAACGGTCCGTTTTGGGTTTAAATGTTTTTTATTTTTATTCAAACGGTAATATTACCGTTTTATTTATTTAAATTATTATTATTATTATTTATTTTTTTTTTACCAAATTTCACCTATAAATAAAACCTCATTTTAACCAAAAAAATCACACCTTCTTTCAACAATCTTATTCTTAATCTCATACAATCTCATACCAATTCCAAAACCCTAAACTCTAAACACAAAATGTCTTCATCTTCCTCAAACGCTCCCCAAACAAACATAAACAATCTTTCGACGCCACAATCACAAACTTGAGCAGGTTCAATGGTGTTATTCCCGGTCTTCCTACGAGTCCTTACACCACCATCTTCTACATCACTTAGAAAATAACTAGGTCGTTTTCTTTGTCGTTGGGTCGATACAGAAACGAATTTCCATTTTGGATATGGTCTCTCCAACAATGTTTTCCAGAATAATTGAGCTTGACATCCATCGAAATGTTTTCGCTGGACCTCAACCTCAATTATTATGGAAAACAGTGCTGGAGAACCCATACCAAAATGGAAATTCGTTTCTGTATCGATCCAACGACAAAGAAAACCTGCGAAACCTGCGAAAACCTGCCGTCTCACAATCCATTCTCACATATTTACTTCCCACTCATTTGTAAGTGTTTGCATAGAAACCTGCGAAAACCTTTCGGATGATTGGAGTTGGAAATGACAAAACAAGAAACCCGATTAGGAAAACCCTTTGTTTATGCATTTTTAATGGTGACTTTGACAAAATTAATTGAGTTAAAGATATAGCTTAAGTTGAAAATCAAGAAATATATTCTTTTGTGTTTATAAGTAATCACGACTATCTTGTGAAAAATGTTTTTCATCTCCACACACACACACACACACACACACACACACACACACACACACACACACACACACACACAAGCTCAAACTCTTATCCAAATTATAAGTTTAAACTTCACCTTCAACTAGTTTCGTTAAACACACTCTAAATAACTTATTATTCTTTTTAAACTCCGTGAGACTTTTTTTTTAACTTTTAATTTTTAAAAAACCCATCTCAAAGTTGCCAATCAACAAGGTTTGTGGTTAAAAAGAAATCCAAATCACAATAAGTCCAAAAGAAAAACTCCCAACCAATCATATCATATTCTTATAATTTTAAGAATATAAATAATCCGAACTAATCGAGCTTGACTAGGGAAAAGCTCATTTTAAGCCGAGTAAAAGGTGCTCGAGCTTGAATATAACATAAAGCTCGTTTATTAAACGATCTCGCACCCGATCTTTGTACATTGTACTTACGAGCCTAAACCTGTTTTTGTTTATATAAATATAATAGTGTATATAATTTATTATATAAAGAATCCAATTCTATATACATATATGTTTTGCTTAAACAAGTTAAACTCAAGCCAAACTTGAACGGGAAATATGTCTCGTAAACCGAGTTCGAGCTCAAGCTTTATAAAACTTTAACGAGCAGAGCTCAAGTTTGGTAGAGCTCATGTTCGGCTCGACTAGTTTATACTCCTCAAACCATAAACCCTAAATCAATCTTTAATTAAAATAAAATAAAAAAGGAATTTTCTATCATTTGCCCTTAGGCACATGATAACTACCATTTTTTAATATTAAAAGTACCAAAATGTACCATTGGTTTTTTAACTTTGATAGAAAATAGAGTACTTTTTAGTACTTTTAATATTAAGAAATAGTGGTTATCACGTGTCTAAGGGCCGATAGAAAATCCCAATAAAAAAAGTTGAAGAAGCCCAATGAGAGATTTTGTGGCCTTTATAGTAGTAGTACTGAATAGTCAGTACTATCCCTGCCCACCCTAATCACAGACATCACAAGAACTCTTTTATTCTGAATTTACTGCCACACCCTCCCTTCCCTTAACCTTTTTCTCTTCTCTAAACCACCCATCCATTACCACTCTCACAATTGGGTTAGCCACCCAATGGGCTACATTTTTGGAACTTAATTCCACTACTTAAATGTCACACCCTTTTCAAAATTTTTAATTTTTTATTTCTAACTCTGGATTCTGAAAACACTCATTTTGATATTTACAAAAACAATTTCAACACAAAAAATGTAACTGAAGAAGAAGAAAAAGAGTCGAAAATGGGAGAGTTTCTTCACGCGCGCCAGTCGCGAGTGGGGATACGAAACTCCGGCGGTGGGGAAATTGTTGAAGTCCAAGGCGGTCACATTGTCCGGTCAATTAGCCGGAAAGACAGACACAGTAAAGTATGTACATCAAAAGGACCAAAAGACCGCCGTGTTCGCTTGTCGGCGAACACCGCTATTCAATTCTACGATGTACAAGACCGCTTGGGATATGACCGACCAAGTAAAGCAGTTGATTGGTTGATTAAAAAAGCAAAATCCGCCATTGATGAACTTGATGAGCTTCCACCATGGAAACCCAGTATTACTTCTTTATCAAGTTTGGATTTTGATAAAAACCCAGATCAAGAAAGTACTTTTCAACATAACCCAGATCATCAAGAAACTGCTAATTTCGTATCAAGTTTGAATTTTGAGCATAACCCAGATCAATTAACCCAATTTGAGCAACACCCAGATCAAAATTCCTCGTTTTTACAATCACAATCACTTGATACAATTAAGTCATTTTTTCCAATGGGTGCTTCGTCAACGCCGGTCAACGGTGATTATCATCATCAAACGACGCCGTTTTTGCAAACGTTGTTTAGTCAAACAACGGAGGAGAGTCATTTGTTTGGTAATAGAAATAATAATTCTCAGAGGGGACCCCTTCAGTCCAGTTACACACCTTCGATTCGCGGCGGTTGGATCGATCAGCCGCAGTTTGCTGGACAAAGTGTTGATCATCGTACCGGGTTTAGTTCCGGTGGGTTTTCAGGGTTTTTTGTTCCACCACGGTTTCAAGGTGAACAAGAGGAACATGATGGTATTTCGGATAAACCGTCCTCTGCTTCTTCCGATTCTCGCCATTGATTACAGGTCAAAACCTTAAACCCCATTTTATTTCGGTGTTATGGCCGGAGACGCTCTTATTATTCAGTTTTAAGTCATAATTAATTACTAGCTTATAATAGGCTTATGCAATATAAGCGAAGCAAATAAGCTTGTTAGCTTAAAAATAAGCTAAAAAGAGCTTATTAAGCTCGGCGTTTTTAAATAATTTTAACCCAAACACCACTTTACATATGTTTGTTTGAAGCGGTAATCGATATGTGTAACAATTGCTTGAAAATTCAAGTATGTTTGATATTAATATCCGTTACACACATTGTAAAAAAATGTTAATGTATGTTACATTTCCGTGTAGTTAACCATTTAAACAACGTATATGCTTATTGCTTTTTTCAAAAACATATAAATAATTTTCTAGTATCTGTTTTCCATAAATTTTTCGGTAATTTCAGGTTCAGTTGTTTCATGATAACAAACTAAAGAGAAGATTAAGTTTCAAGTTGAATCCATGGCCGTTGCTACATCTTCTCCAACATTTAGTTTTGTATTTTTAAGTCGAGCTAACGTTTAAGCTCTAAACTCTATTTTAGTTATTTCCGGATTCTATTATTTGTGCTTGTTCTTAGTTTATGTATGTCGATTCCGATTAGATTGATTCTATGCTATTTCAGTTATTTTTTCAGTATGAATCTTGATAATTGTACAACATAACTTAGTTAGCTTTTGATGATTGAAGCCATGAGATCAAGTGGGGATGTTGCCCATTTACTTTTTTTATTAATAATCGGCGAATTGGGTCCCTAAAGTACACTAGTTCACAGACCGAAAGAGAAAGATCTGTATTTCTTTTTTTGAATGTATATACATGTATTAAGGAATGCGACGACGACGAAAGAGACCTGATATTTAGCAGATCATATTTCTATGTGTTATGGCATTGTGTATCGAACGACACTTTTCAAAAGTTATGTATGTGTGTTACAAAATTCAGTTTGGGATAACAAAGAGAGCAATTATGTTTTGGGACAACACAAGAACAAAATTAGATAACTTCGAACACTTTGATTTACGTTTTTATAGCTTAATTAGTATATAGATTTCCCAATATTTGGATTAGGCATCTCAATGACCAACGTCTTCACTAAACGAGATCACTCACTGAACAAGTCAGTAATCAGATTTTCTCACTTACAGTGAGTCTTCGGCAAAAACTAATAAGTTGCTCAAATTCAACTTGTTTCACTCACTGAATTCCTTACTTCCTCAATGTTGTTGAAGAAGATTAGCTTCTAAACATTATCAGCTAATACTACACTCAGAGACCCTCAAGGGCCGTTGCCCTTTGTACTCTACACCCCCTGATTTCCGCCATTTTGGGTAGGAGCATATCAATGTCTTAAATGTGTGTGTGCACTCTCGTATAAATGCACTAGTGACTTTAGTTTCACTTGTTTTTAGTTTGGTATAAGAGCACTCGGAGTGATAATGAGTGACAATGAGGTTGTGGTGGGTTGTGGGGAAAAAGGTGATGACGTGGCAGTGAGAATGAGGGTCGTGAGTTGTTATGATAAGGAGGGTTGTGGGATTATTTTATTATTTTTTTATTTTTCTTAAAAGATTTAAATAAAATAAATAATACATTTATTAAAATAAAAATACAATACAATAACTAAAAAAAACACACAATACATTTATTAAAAAAAAATTACAATACAATAATTAAAATAAAAATACAATACAATAATTAAAAAAAAAACACAATACAATAATTAAAAAAAAAATTACAATACAATAATTAAAAAAATCTAACGTCCTCGATAGTTCTCCGGAAGTGTCCAAATGTAGGCTACGAGATCCTCCCGGAGTGCGTGGTGTGTGGGCCTGTCTCTAACCTCTCGGTTAATCCGGATACGTTCGTTGATTCTATCGTTAAAAGTTCTCTGATTGGGTGCCGGAGGAGCATACCATTCATGGGGATCGCATATCGACCGTCTGTTGTCTTCAACGATCATGTTGTGTAATATAATAGCCCCATATATAACTCTTCTAAGTTTGTTCATCTTGTAAAATCTAGCGGCGTGTCTTATAATACCCCAACGACCTTGAAGAACACCGAATGCCCGTTCGATATCCTTTCTCGCACTCTCTTGATAACGTTTGAATTTGCGGCGAGGTTCTTCAAATGGGTGCGAGTAAGCTTTAACAAATGTCGACCACTCCGGATATATACCGTCTGCAAGGTAGTATCCTTCAGTGTACTGGTTGCCGTTGACGGTGAATGTGTAGTCCGGGGATGAGTCGTTGAGCATATCATGAAACAACGGCGATTGTTTAAGCACATTGATGTCGTTGTTCGACCCGGCGACACCGAAGTAAGCATGCCATATCCAAAGATCGTACGAGGCAACGGCTTCCAACATAACCGTTGGATAACCATGGTCACCTCGTGTGTATTGCCCCTTGTATGCATTTGGACATTGATCCCATTTCCAATGCATACAGTCTATGCTACCAAGCATACCCGGAAAACCGTGAACCTCATCGTGTTTTTGATATAAACGATGAACATCGTCTTGTGTGGGGGCTCTTAGATAAACGTTTGTGTATAGATGGATTACACATTTTAAAAAATTATCTAAGGATTCGGTTGAAGTTCTTTCAGACATTTGTAAATATTCGTCGAAGGCGTCCGGAGAAATCCCGTACGCCATCATACGAATAGCCGACGTGCATTTATGCAAACAACTAAAACCCATTTTACCCGTTGCATCGGGGCGTTGTGTGAAATATTTAAAATAGTCGGGTATAGGTTCTACAGAGTAATTAGAAATACCTTCGACTATTCGGAGGAAAAAAGGCCTTCTCATACGAAACCGTCTACGGAAATATTCGTCCGGGTATACGCTTTCGCCGGAGAAGTAATGTCGTACCACGTTTTCGTTAGCTTCGGCGCGATCGCGGTTGATATATCGCATTTTCTTTATCACCCTACGCCGAGAACTTGTAGCCTCGTTTTCTTCCATCTCCAACATTTGTACCGACATTGCTAGAACTTGTAACAACTCGGAGTCGGAAGATGATGACGAATCCTAAACATCGTGCTCGGTTGAAGAATTCGAACTCATATTTTGTAATATGGTTTAAAGGATGAATATTGAGATAGAAAGAGATTGAGAATTGGTGTGTATTTTGGGTTAGATAATGGAGGTATTTATAGGTGAATTTGGAAAAATATATATATATATATATATATATATATATATATATATATATATATATATATATATATATATATATATATATATATATAACGGTTATATATATATAACCGTTGGTAAAAAAAGAAAAAAAAAACAAATCTCCGAGAATTGCCCGTTGTGGGCACAACGAGTGCCTCACAACGAGGCGAGAACGAGCAAAGGCGGAGTCACAACGAGCCACAACGCTCGTTGTGAGTGGACAACGAGGCGAGGCCTCCCCCCACTCCGAGTGCTCTAAGATCATGTTCAAATCATACATTTTGAATTAGAACTTGATTGTGCTTTATGCCAGCTAATAAAAGAACACATGTTATTAGAGATGACAACGGGGCGGGGATTTGCGGGGATCACATTTATCATCCCTATCCCCGATTCCATGTCTCTATCCCCATCCCTGTACCCGTCCCCATCGGGGAATATGATTCGATCCCCATCCCCATCCCCATCGGGTATCGGGGAACCCTGCGGGTAATCGAGGATTATGATTTCCTATATATATGCTATTTTATTATCTTCTTGTTATAACATTTTCTTTTATCTAAAATTATAATTATAATTATAAATAACAAATATATAATCATCTGTAGAGATGATATAAATCAACAAAACATCAACAAACAAACTTGTTGATAAGTTGGCTAGTTATGCATAAAATCAAACAAGAGTAAAATAATTTAACCCAATATAACTATAATTAACTTAATGAGGTTGAGTCAATAAGGTATCAAAATAATATTTCTTCAAAACATGAGAATATGTCATTGTTTTTATATATGTTACTTAGGATTTGAAAATTTTAGCGTAACATTATATATAGGATTAGGATACTATAAAAGGGTTTGAAAATAAAAAGTGTAGTAAGCAATTTGTGAGTGACATGCGGCATGCTTAGTTGACATTAAAAAAAATTATTCTTTATTTTATTTAATAAAAAAATAATTTTTACGCACCATGTAAAAAAGTGATTTTTAGTGCATTATTTTATAAAAAAAAAAGACAATTTTGGTGCATTATTTTACAAAAAATGATTTTTATGCATAAGTTCGCTTAAAAAAGATTTTCGGTGCATCAGTTTTCAAAAAAATAAATTCTTTTGCATCACTTTTGATAAATTTTTCGTCCATAACTTTTTCCGAGTGAAAATGTTTTTTTCGATTTTTTTAAAATATTTTTTTTATTAAAAATATTACTTTTTTATTAAAAAAAAAATAAAAAATTCCAAAGTGCCAACCGCCAAATGTTACTCCTACAATCCTTCCTATTTTCAATATCCTTTTACAATAACACTCCTATATATATATATATATATATATATATATATATATATATATATATATATATATACATATATATATAGGGGTGAGTTAATGTAAAAAGGATTTAAAATAAAAAGGATAGGGAGGATTTTGGACCAATCATTTAGTCAACAAAAAGGGATTTTGAAAAAGTCAACGCGGTGGCATTTTCGTAATAATTTCCAACTTTCATGCCCTTTTGGTAATTTAATTTAATTTTTTTTTTTTTTTTTTTTTTTTTTTTTTTTTTTTTTCAGATTCCTCTTTTTTTTTTTAATCTTTGTGCATAACTATTTCAATCTTTGTGCATAACTTTTTCAATCTTTGTGCATCGATTTTCTTGTGCATCGATTTTATCAAAATAATATGTGTATTGATTTTACATAAGTTTTTTTATACAAAACATATCCACCGCCGGAAAATCCACCGGAAAATCAATCCACCAAAACAAACACATGTGCACCGGAAAAATCCACCGGAAAAAAACATGTGCATAAAAAAAATCAATGTGCATAAATTTACTATTATTACATCAAAATGTACAACTTGTTATGCACAACTTACTAAAAAATAACAAAATGTACAACTTGTTATGCACAACTTACTGAAAATAACAAAAGAATGTAAACAAATCTCGTCATTGTCATCGCCGGAACGCCGTCGCCGGAATCGCGTCGCCTTCCGAAGCAGATCCTTTTTTCAGTTTCATCAATTAAAAACAATTTATATATATTTTTTATAATTTTTATATAAATAAATAAAAACATATACCATCATATGCAGCTAATGATGTGTGTTTAAATAGGACTTTGGCATAAATACAACCTTCATCACACTGTCTGCGGCTAGCTCTCCGCAACAACACTACACCACTGCTAGTCTATATCAAGCTAAAGTTGGTACAACTGAGCAAGCCGAAAGTACAACCATGTTCACACCATCTCTGTCTAACCCTCAGCGTTAGACGTGCAATTCGTAGTCAACCAAGCAAGCTCAAAGTACAACCATTTTCATATCAGATACGACTAGTTCCCCTCATCATGTTGCTCTAGCTGAACCGGTTTCAAATATACGGCCACTGTCACAAACTCGGATTTCAGAACAAAAAGCGGTGATGAAATACCATCGCAAAAACTGCCTCGCAGCCGTCGTCGTCTTCACCGCGCCGTCCGAAGCCTCGCCGGAGTCTTCTTCATATAATACACCTTCCGAGCCTAGACACGTGGACGGAGATGGTGGTCAGAAATTGAAAGCTCGAAACGGTGGTCAGAAATTGAAACCTAGACATGTGGACGGAGATGGACGGAGACATGTGGACGGAGATGATGGTGGTTTCAGGTAAGGAATTGAAAGCTCGAAACGGTGTTTGGTGAGGATAGCGGCGGAGATGTGGACGGAGGTGGTGGTCAGAAACCTAGACATCCGGTGGTGACGGTGACGGAGATCCATTTGCAGCAGTTTCCGACGATCGTCCCTTTTATCCACCGGAATCTCGCTGTGAAAGAAGAGAGAGCAATTGTGGCTGCGTTAAAAAAAAAAATAGGGGTTTTTTTTGGGTCAGTAGGTCATCAGCTGCGAAAATGACCATTTTGCCCTTCACGGGGTTTTTTTTGGGTTTTTAAATTTTGGGACACGTGTCAACACATAAACACTCCCTATTCTTTTTATTTTAAAAGTCTTTTTATTATATCCTAATTCTATATATATATATAGGGGGAGGTTAAAATAAAAAGTTTTTAAAATAAAAAGGGTAGGGAGTGATCCTAGCCATCCATTTGGTTTGATCTTCGCGGTGGCAAGATTGTAAATAAGTGGAACTTTCATGCCCTTTTGGTAATTTGCGGAATTTTTTTTTTTTTTTTTTTTTTTTTTTTTTTTTTTTTTTTTTTTTTCCAGATTTACTTATTTTCTGAATCTTTGTGCATAACTATTTCAATTTTTGTGCATCGATTTTCTTGTGCATCGATTTTATCAAAATAATGTGTATTGATTTTACATAAGTTTTTTTATACAAAACATATCCACCGCCGGAAAATCCACCGGAAAATCAATCCACCAAAAACAAACACATGTGCACCGGAAAAATCCACCGGAAAAAAACGTGTGCATACAAAAATCAATGTGCATACAAAAAATCAATATGCATAAACTTACTATTATTACATCAAAATGTACAACTTCTTATGCATAGCTTACTGAAAAATAACAAAATGTACGAACATTGTGTATCGGTTTTATATTAAATAACTTGTGCATTAATTTTATGTACGTTTTTTATAAAAAAAATTACAAAACATTGTGCATAAAAGTTAAATATGTATGTGCATAAAAACCACCAGCCACCATCTTCACCTTCACCTTCATTTTCCGTTCATCAGCCACCATCGTCGCCGGAACCACCAGCCACAGTCGCCTGAAACCACCACCATATCCGCCGCCGAAACCACCACCATCTCCGCCACAGTCGTCGTCACCGCCTGAAACACAACGCCGAAACCGCCTGAAACCTGCAACGCCGAAACCGCCGCAGTCACCGGAAACCGCCTGAACCTGCATCTCCGCCGCGCGCCTGAACCTGCATCTCCGCCGCCGCCGCAACCTGTATCATAGACAAAATTAACTAATATATATATATATATATATAGACAAAATTAACAGAGAAGCTAATAATAATTTGTTAAACGGATGAAATTAATAGGATTTACAGAGAGATTTAAGGTTAGGAATATAAAATAATAATAATAATAATAATTGATAAGAAAGGTTGAATTGAATGATACTTACAATTGGGGATCGGATTGAAGAAATAGAAAACCTAGAAGAATGAAGAATGAAGATGGGAGAGAGAAAGAGAAAGAGAAATTAGACAGAGACTACTTTGTTGTTGACAGCCTGTTGCCATCATTAATCCAACCAACCAATAGTACCATTTTCTTTTCTTAATAAAAAATATAGATCTCAAAATTGTATTGTAAAAAGACGTTTATACCCTTATTAATATAATAATGGGTTTTTTTCCCCTCTGCCACGTGTCAACACCTCCTTCCTCCCTATTCTTTTTATTTTAAATCCCTTTTTATTGGATCCTAACTCTATATATATATATATATATATATATATATATATATATATATATATATATATATCTTTTATCTAATAAATGGGAGATTAAGATGACTTCATATTGCTGATGTGTCCCTTGCTTAGACTATTCACCTACGATTATTTATTGATAAAATGATGTCATAATTCAATTATATATCAGTTTCTTTTAATTAAGAAAAGTAGCGTATTAAAAGGAGTGTATGGTGGAAGCTACACGTTGGAATACTCGCCGCCTATTTTCTTGCCAATAGTATCCATGAAATTTGAATTGCTCCATCATTCGATCAATTTTGAATCTCCAGATACACCTTTCATCTATACTTCTTATTCTTCACTAAACCCTAATTTCTTTTTACAAATAAATTGTGATATAGGCTTATAATTTTGTTGGATTTCAACAGTTGAAGTTTATATCTTCGATTATGATTTACTGATTTCTGTTGATGGGTTTAATTTGGTGTAGCGGTTGAAGTATTGTAGAACATGGTGACTGTTGCAGGACAAGTGATTGCACATACTGATATCTTTATCATGGGTAAGTCTGAGTTTAATTTCTTATACCGGGTTTCAATTTTGGATTTTGATTATGTCTTTGGCGAATTTTGGGTTTGATGTTTTGATTTCTTTCATTTTCATTTTAAGAATGTTGTTTTCGTGGTGGACATACTCCTTAATTATATATAAAATAGATATGCTTTGTTAAATCCGGTTTCATGGTTGAGAAAAGGACAATCTTTTAAAGAGTATGCATATGAAAGTTAAGGTATAAAGTTTCTATCTCAATCCCCAAATAATCATTCTCTTTACATATTTTGAATGTTATTGGTAGGGATACATCTGCAGCAATAAGTAGCTCTAAAAAAGTTGTTATTTGCATATAGTCTATAACTTTTGCATGTGTTGTTGTGAGTTTGAATTTGTTTAATTATCATAAGATTCTCTATGTGCAGGTTATCTCTTGAAGATACTTATGGTTCTAAAATTATCGTGAGCCTTGAGGTAATGGTTATTGGCCATAGTCTTTTTAATTACTACTAAATTTTAACCATTTTTATATTGAATAAATATTAATATTAATATTTGAAAAGAAATCAAATAAAGAATCTACTGCTACTTTTCTTCCTTAGATCAGGTAATCGCCAAATTGGTTATACGATTTCATCTTTTTGTTTTAAGCTGTAACCTGGTCTATATTTTGTAAGTAAGCTAAATTTCGTAGAAAATGGCACAAAACAAAAACAACCATTTTGACCCGTTACCCGACCCGCCATTTTGAAAGCTATACATTGTTTGCGGTAAGGCTATTTTCGACTTACTTTGATGCTCAAAAAGGTTACATTTCTTAACCAGATTAGCTAAATATTTGTTCTTCGTCCTTGGTAAGTATTTTATATTTAATGCTTATGCAAAAAAAATATATATTTAAAACCTTACATATAGTTAATTGACATTGATACTAATTGTGATCACTTGTGCCATTCAGTTTATTAAGTGTTTAGAATTGCATATTTGAAGGACTTAAACATGCATCAGAAGGGTTTGGGAAAAGTGTGTTTTAGCTTATCTTGAAAAAAATACTTTTTCAAGCACCTGTTTGAGCCAACCTCATCTCATCTCTTCCGAATTCTCGCTGTTTTTGGCTTTTTCCATTGATATATGTAAACTTTCGTTCTTTTTAGAGGTGGCAGTTTTAAATCCACCCGTTTACCTTCAAATGGGTCGAAATGTTTTATGTATAACTTTTGGCAATTCAATACGTTAGGCTAAAGATTGGTGTGAAATATAATTAGTCAAATAATGAATAAAACCTTAACTTAGCATATTGTTATTCAATTTGCAAGTCCTGCTAAATGAAAGGCGGTTTTGCAGAATTTTAATATATTTTATTTATGACAGAAGCTGAAATTGGACAAATAATTCATGATTATCGAGAATGGAATTATGAATATGCTCTTCATAAGAGAAGATTGTGAAGGCCTGCTTAAGTGATGGATTACATAATTATGGACTTAGAACTTATGCTCATGAATTTTCACAAAGTCCTCGGATTTGCCATCAGCCGATGTAAGTTGCTTTATTGCTTTATCTTTGTTTCCTTCGGTACCGATATACTAATTTGACCTCCTTTGTAGTCATATTTAGTAAATTTGCCCTTATGAGGAATATATTTTCTACCTCTTATTCATATAATTTTTTTTGCTTGTGGGTCTAATATGCTAAATACTTTATGAACGGATTGATGTTTTACGTGCCTTTAACCAAATAACGTAACTTATTAATCATTTTATAGAGAGAGATAATGAAGAGGCAAAGAAATAAAGACGAAGAGACTGAAAATGGTGGGCATGAGGAAGAAAAGGAAATACGAAATCATTGCAACACACATATATGCAAATTGTTATCTTACAATCACTGATAAACAATGTGTTTGGTTTTATGTTTGCTAATATCCATATGAAAACAGTATGATGGTTTTAAAAGTTTGGTTGACATGACTTTAAACTGTTTCATTTAGATCTTCTACTTTAATGTTTTTTTCATTTTAATGTCATTTACTTATACTACCCCGTGTGTAGACGGGTAATAAGCTAGTATATATATATAGGAGTATGATCAAATAAAAAGTTTCAAATTTGTAAAAAGTCGAGGAAAATGGAGAAAATGGAGGTTAGCCGGAAAGTATGGAGATTTTTTGAAAGTATGGGGTGGAGGAGGTTGGAATGTGTTTTATTAACTTATTATTTTTTTTTTTTTTATTCATTTAAAATAATATAAATATAAATGTAATACAAACAAATTTGAAGATAAGGGTATTTTAGTCAATTCAGTTGGCTTAGTGACCATCGTTGTTATTAAATAAAAATGTCGAGGACCACCGGTGTTATGATATGACGATGTTGGGGACGTTTGGTGAAATTATTTAAAAAAGTCTCAAACTAGTAAACTTGGTACATCCATAGGGACTAACGGCGTAAATTACTCTAGTTACTATAATGCGAATTCTAACTTCAATTCACACTTTCTATGAACTTTTTTTTCGAAAATTTTGAATCAAAATGAAAATTTGTTGAATCAATGTGCTTTCTCACATTTCAAAAAATTTTGTTTAAAATTTCACATTTAAAGTTAAAATCGTGTGTGTTATTGACTTATTTGTTTTAAAGTTCTACGTATATTATAATATCACATATGATTTACATTAATATCACATGTGATTTTAGTACTATAACATGTGATTTCGTTGATTTTTTGTATAGGTTTAATTTAGTTATATATCATATAACGATTTTAGATTTTTAAATCCACATTTTATGTTAATATCACATGTGATATAATCTTATGAATTTAAACATTTGTTAAAAAACGAAAAAATAAAAGTTGTCAAAAATTGATTTTTTTTTTCGATTTTTGATAAATCATACTTTTTATAACATTTTTTGTTTTTGAAGTTTACTCATTTTTGTTAAAATCACATGTGATATTAACGTTACAATTTCAATACCCATCCGAAAATCGAAAAATTAAAGTCATCGAAAGTATATATGACCACTGCCCGAAAATGGACGGTGTCATGGTGTCATTATACCATAGATTTCATTTGTTGTCTCAAAGTTAAACCGGTCCGATTTTATGGTGGTTACAAACACGACACGCGATAGCTCGTGGTCCATGGAAATGGATGGTGCCAAATACCACAAAATAATTTCAAGAACTTTGATCCATGATTAAAGTAGGATAGTGAGGCCTCTTGGTGGGAAAAGGTAGAGATAAATGTGCAATACGAAAATATGTGTTATTATTGCAAGATAGCGGACTTTCTATGAAGATGGTGACAACTGCTTGATGGTTGTTAGTACTTTCTTTGTAACTGATTTGGACAACTCGATTCATCAAGATCTAGCATTAATGAATAATTCTTGATATACTTTATCACAACATGTTAAATGTATCTACTAACAACTTATATCATATTAATTCTTTTTAATAATAGTATTATTCAACAACTAAACCATTCTTTATATAACTATGAAAAAAAGTTGAAGTACTCACACGGGTGAAGCAAGTAAATTTTTTTACACGGGCTAAGTAAGAATAATCATTATCGAGTGATGTTCCATGTTTTTGTTTCATAGTATAGGTTTATCGGAATAACTTGGATGGTGATGAAATTGATGAGGGACATATGTCTACTGTAGTTTGAAGTTGTTTCCGCCCCTAAGTTGTTTTCGTCCCTGATTACTCAATAGGATTTGAAAAGAAAAAACCAAATAAAAAAGGCTTTTGGATTTATATTGCAACACTTTGGTAAAATTTTCAGATTTTAGTGTTTTTTAGTATTTTAAGAAAGGGCAACTAGTTACTTTTGTTGTATATTCTTTGGTAGCCTAGCCCGTGGTGAGACCACAGGCCGGACGACGACATGATCCTCTAACCGATAAACCGCAATCCATTGTGCTATCCAATTCCAGCCCCAAGTTTCTTTGCTTAAATCATAGTAGGCTTGACCAAAATATCTACTAGAATTTGGCCTCCACTATACATAATCATCACAATAAGTTTCGATTAAGGTTATTCGAAAACTAAATATTAATAATAAGATGCAACATTGTCTATGTCAATAGAAAAGATACTTGATGAGAGAATGCATATGCCAATGCCCGTTCACGCTTGTTAGTTGCCGTTTCTATCTCTTGCATCTTTAGCCTACTTTCATCACATGTGTCCGGTCCACCCAACCATTTCATCTGTTGAGAATCGCGATTAAGGCCCATAGATTTTGTGGGTCCCATTTTCATGTAATGACATGGATGAGACTCATATAATACCTCAAGTTCATGAAGCTTGGATTCAACTTTTAACTGGTCTTCAAACTTCATTTGCTTCATCCGGCCTTCTGTGGCCATGTAAAGGCGGTGATCGCTGATTTCTGCTTGGATTTTGCTCCAAAAATGTAATCTTTCAAGAGCGATTGAAGCTTGCTTTGTAATAGCATCCACCTTGATCAATGTCTGAAATCTTGAAATCCTTTTCAGATTACGTAACGTTGTTCTTGCCTAACGTTTGGTCATATACAAAATGAGTGTATCATAAAAAATATCATTAACGGAACAATTGACTCAAATTTTCCTTCGCTCTCCATTTTGTGGGTCCCACTTCTCATTTGAGCTTCGTGGGAGCCACAAGATAAAAATTCTACAAAACGAAAATTTATCAAAAATTGTTTTTTTACATCACAACTAAAATGTCATTCATTCAAACCTTTTCATTTGTTCTTATTTTGAGGGTGCCGGGTTCATTTTTTTACTTTTTTTTTTTTGTCTTTCATTCCCTTTTTATCTCGTTAAGTTCATTAAAGTATAATTAGATGTCGCTCATTGGTACCGTTTTCCTTTGTTTTTATAACTCTTTAATATCATATCAAGTCATTGTGACCCTTGAACTGAAAATGAGATGAAACTAACACATACATACCTTATATGCTCGAAATGCAGTTTGAATTCGAGTAGCAGCAAATTCCTTAATTAGTTCCCATGCTACAACCAAAAACTTCTCTACTAGAAATTAGAAACTCTGATTTGTTTCCGGCAGGATAAGTATCCTTTGCACCTTTTGGATCAATGAAATCCTGTTGAATATTCTATATACGGATTGTCACGATTTTAATACATGGAAGTATACAAATAATATATACTGAAAAACCAAGTCGATAAATTTGCAGCAAGATTTACAAAGTAGTCTTTTCATTTAAAAAGGAAGTGAGGATCAGAGTGTCAAGAATCAAGATCATTACCTCTAAATTTAAGGGTGTGTTTTTCTTCTTTTGTTTTTCCCCTCTTATCCTCTTGAACCAAGCACAAACACCCATTTGTACTTATGAAACACTGACGGAACCAAACACAGAATGATCACGGTTGTTTAGAAACTTCGTAGAAACTTCTGTTGATACAAGTGATACCGTTATATGAAAGAACATTAAGATGAATATATTAAACATTTGACACAACATGAAGTAGTTAAATAAAGTAACTAATAAGCAAGAAGTTATCAAGATTATAAAGATTATATGACGGTTAGACTCACCGCAAGAAGCAATTACCAAAAAAATATTCTATAATCATCCCATTTAAAGAGAAGTGAGCTAATTAAAAAGTGAGTGAGGAAGGATAAGTGTCGTAATCTAATCGTCATTTTTAGGAAAACTTTTACCAATCTGAATGAAGCTTTTTAAGGTGTGGAGGAATTCTCCGAAAATGAAACCTTAACTATTGAAAGGACAACATTAAGTGATTTGAACATTGAAACGAACGTCTTGTGTGTAAAAGTGAGCTCCTGCTGGGAAGCCAAATCATAGTTTCATGACGTAATAAAATAATTAGCCAAGCATTTCATTGCTGTAAAGTATTGATACAAAGTTTAAAATTATCCTTACATATCTATTCTCATGTAATAATCATAAGAAACGACAAATACGACTGAGACACGCAAAGGAAAACCACGAGGAACACAAAGAAGCAAGAATGAAGATGAAAATAAGAAAACGGGATGAGAATGGGAATATAACCCATCCTTATGTTACATTTATGATAATTTGAATTTAAGTTTAAGTGTTACAAAACTTATACGCACATTACGAGTTAACAAGAATAATCTTTTCCGTATAGTGTACATGTTAAATGATAACCTAAACAAGATCCACTGAGATAAAAACTGGCGATGAACTATAATAGTTCTTAAGATCATTTTTATTATCACCTATATATGTTGAATACAGAAAAATACTACGAGTGACCGTCCACTAGCTATGCTGTCCGCCTCTTGGAGTTAATCATATGGGCTGAAGATGGAGATTCTAGGCCAAGTTTCAAGTAAACTGAAAAGTATCGTTGACAAAGTAAACTACAACCAAGGATAGCGGATAGAGAGGGAAGGCAATGAGCAATGTCCAGTTCGGAAACTTGGATTTTAAACTTGCAAGAAGTCCCATTATGATACAAACGATGATCACAACTAGAACCTCAGCTGAAAAATGCCATGTCAAACCGCGGAAATATATGACCGAGACAAGAACAGAAAATCCCAGAATGTTGTTCATGAACACTTTGTGGTATATCTGCATTTTTATCAAATTGAGTTTGTCAATTACTACGGTCTACGGTGCAAGTACGGGTGTTAAAATTTAATACAACCCGAAACCCAGCCCATTATGTCATCTCCATACAAATAAAATGAAATCATAATCAAGGGAGAGACAAACCTCGGAGAAAGTTAAAGATGTTGTTTGATGTCTCTTCTGTTTTGCAGCTCTAATGGCTGCAATAGCCGTTCGAGCGTTTGTAGCCAAAGGGACTAAGATGAACGATACATAAAAAGGCTCTATTTTTACAGAATCTGAAAACTGTCTAACACTTTCCACCAAAGGTTCAGCCAAGACCGTTAGCATAAAGATTCCGACTATTAGTAAAGTTATTGCCTTAAACTTTTCCTCTGCCTTGGCCTTTGCCTCAGCTCGATGGTACCTGTCAGTTTCCTGCACAAAATAAATCATTTATTGACCCTTCTACTTAGAGGTGGCAAAGTGGGCGGGTTCTGGAAGGTCAAAACAGGTCAATTTGTACGTGTGGAAACAAGTTGCGATGGGTTGACCCGAAACACTTTTTGACAAATTTTAATTTATTTATACAAAAATTTGTGTGTCAAATAATAGTTTATGCATAATAAATAACAATTTGGCCGAATTTCAACCTGTTTGACCTACTTCCTGTTTAGCTAAATTTATTCATTTTACCGGTTTAAACGGTTAGAGATAAATCATACAGTCAACGCTTTTTTAACATGATCTTTCTTACTTGGTTGCTGTCCTGGGACATCTTTTGTGAGTTATGCCAAGCAAGCCATTTTGAAACCCCGGATTTGAATTCATGTTTATCGATATCTCCATTTCCATCAATGTCTAAATGTCTTATTATGATTTCTGCTATCTCATCATCTACTAGTATCTCCTCATAGTTGACTTTCATGATGAAGTTTTTCAGTTCAACTGGTGTAATAGATCCACTGTTGTCGGTATCAATGCAATCAAAGAATCTGAAAGTTTAGCACCTAGTTAGCCCCTACAGATCACAAAATATGCATACTAAGTAGAAATGGTAAGATGGGCAGGTCAGGTGGGTTTGGGTAATGGGTCAAAACGGGTTCGGATTGGAATGTGTCCCTTTAGTACCAGTCAAAATAAGCTCGGTTGGGCTGGGCGCAAATTTTATGTTTTTTTTTTTGGAATCAAAATGTTTAAATAAAATTATGTAGGACTTAGGTAAGTATTACAAACACACTGTTTTAACTATATTTATTTGGCCTATTTGACTTGTTTGAGATGACCAATTAATAAGTAAATGAGTCGAAATAATCACTCAGTGTAGCCTTACCTGTCTATAGCAGATTCATCTTGTGATCCATCTTTTTTAAGCAATTTCTGTCCCGAAGCACGTTCCATCATACGCGATATTAAATCTATCAATTTGTTCTTGTCTTCAAGCAACAGTTCGACCACCTGAAAGATTCAAATAAATTCAATCACTCACATATAGCTCCAATTATGCAAACTCAAACTACTTTTTGTGTGATGTTGACCTGATTGTATTCCGTCCCTGATTTATCCAACGAATAAGGATTATCCATCAATTGTCTCGTGCCATCAAGCCATTCTTCAAACAAATCAAAGAAATTTTCCATGGTCATTGTTTTTTCTATAGTCTCGGGATTTTTCAACCTTTTCTCCATTTCTTTTTGCCTAATCATGAGATGTTTATCCCTATCCAACATAAGTGCCTGTACTTCATAAAACGGAACATGCATTTCGACTTTTTGTTCAACTTCTGCATACTCCAGTCTCCTTTTCTGTATCCGTTGATCAAAACGCTGCCAAACAATGAAGCCAAACAAGAAAAATCACAAATCAAGTACAACTTCCTTTATATATCTATACGATACACCTCTAGAACGTCTTTATTAAATGAAGCCTATGTATACCTGATAGTAGAAGTAAGAAAATAAGCAGATAACCGAAGCAGAAAGTGACACAAGAAGGACAATCCTGTACTCTTGACTAGAGTATGACAAACCAAAAACACTCGGCAATACGATAACTACAAACGGAATCAGTGAAAAGAACATGACTTTAGCATGATAACTGGTTTCCGCATCTGTAAGAACACCAGAACCTGTACAAAAGGTTATGACTTATAACCAGATTCAAATAAATAGCAAATGATGATGTCATAGTAGTTAGAAAAAGTAAAGAATGCAAACCGGTTAATAGTTGTGTCGCTTTATTTTTGACTTTAGAATCAGGTTTGACATAGAATTCTGTTCTGGCACAAATGAAACATACTCCCCAAAGAAGCGTAAGAAGTAATATTGACGATCCAGCTAGCAACCCAGCACCCGTTACCACATATTCTTGAGCTTTTTCTTTACTAGTCGAAAGTCCAGTTGCTAAAATCAAAAGACCAAATAACGATACAGATGTCTACTGTTTTTGGGTAGTAAAACTAAAGTATGGTTGATATGAAGAACGTAAAAAAAACGTACCAAGAAGAATTAAAGAATCTGGAAGGGCATCAAGAAGCTGAAAAAAACTCGAAGCAAAAAAATTCTTGCCAAGCACACGAAAAATCCGTCCATCACCACCAGCATACGATTCTCCATGATATAATAAATACTCATATATCACAATAAGAAAGATATGACTCGGGATATTAGTTGAACATGGTAAAAACCCGTACATTAGCTCACATTGCTCTTCAGAAGAATCCATTCCTTTAAACTGTAAAACCGATTCTTCCCCTCGAGCATCATTGACACCATCCGACACCAACTCATCGTCATAATGCAAATGTCGACTTGCTACATTCGCAACTAACAAGAAAAGAATAAAAGCAACATAAGATGTAATTCTTACAAATAACTTTCCCATGTTGAGTGAGATTTGTGTATAGATAAGTTGCAATAAATAAAACCATACAAGGATCCTTATAATAAGGATATGAGTATAGTCAACGGTTGCTAAGTTATGTATAAGACGTGTACTTATAAAGTCATTTTTAATGACTCACTATTTCTTTAGTTTGTTATGGTAATATTAAAGCTCATGTTCACATCATTATGTAAAAACTCAATCATTCTATTGCGTGGTTTTTATAGTATTAAATGTTTCATCTAGATCTTAGGATAGTCAACCCAAGACAAAGTTAATATATGTTAGAAAGTCAAAGTATTTATTCACTTAAGTAGCTGTTAGTTCTCTGTTAAGTTTTTTGTTAGTTAACATGAGTTAACTATATAATTGGTCCCTGAGCTTGTTTCAATTTAATGAGTTTAGTCTTTGAGTTAGAAATTCTTCGGGTCCAGTCCCTCTTACGCATGTTTGGCTACATAATTGGTCCCTTCCACTAACTTTCGTTAACTTATACCGATAAATCAAATCATATGCTCCTCACGTGACGGGCATTATAGTCTTTTTAAACTAAAAGGACTACTTATGTAATTTAACAATAACCAACAACAACCCCCCCTCCCCCCTCCACCCCCCCGACCAACCACCCAAACCACATCTCCATCACAACCTACTCCCCTAAACCCTAAACCCTAATCCTAACAAACTCCCTAATCCACCGTTACCCCAACAACCCCTAATTCCAATTCCAATCTCCAGAACTTCATTCAATCGTCCTCCTTGGACACCTAACCCCTCTCCTTTCCCTCATTTCTCTTCAATCACCAATCACTCTACTCCCCCAAAATCTAGGGATTACATTTTCCCCCCAAAATCTCACCAATTTCATTTCCAAATTCAGCTCGATCTTCATTTCACTACTCGATCTTTGTTTTTACTATATAGATTCACTTCAAATTTCACATCAATTCATTGTTAATTTCACCCATTAAGGTTTTTTTTTCCAATATATTTGTTGAAATTTGGACTAATTTAGATGATTTAGTTGTTTTTTGTGGTGTATTGAACTGATTTGGATTGATTTGAAACGGTGACATTTTTCCATCTGATCCTAGAGTTTGATTTCTAATGGTATGTTAGTTTGATTTGATTAAGTTATAGGTGATTATTATCAAAAGGAGGGACATATATGTAAATCTCCCTTAATTAAATGGTATTTGAGATTCCTAAAAAAAATGGAAATGATAGATTAATGAAGAACAGAAAAAGTGGAACTCTTAGTTATCGCTTTTAGGCAATTGTTAACATTTCCCTAATATGTTTAAGAGAAATGATATACAAACAAAAACTTTACAAAAGTTTATATACAAAATGAGTTGTTATTTTGTGAATGTTGAAAAAGAATAGGAGAGATAATGAGTGTTTTTATGTGATTGGTCACATATCAATAGCTACCCATTTTGTATGTAATTTTTTATAAACGTTTTGTATGTGTAGCATTCCTCTATGTTTAATAGGATTTTTATGTTTTGGATGAGTAAATTATACAAATAAATGTAAAGTTGTTATTTACATATAGTAATTATATGTTTGGTGTATATTTTTAGATATAGTTTTAATATTGTGACTTTCACGAATCGAGTTACGAGTCACCAATCAAAATTAAAAAAAACGTCGCGTCACGAGTCACGGGTTGACAGCTATGAATACCGGTGTAAATGAAATTGATCATACTACAACTTATATGCTAAACAAAATCCAATACTACAACTTATATGCTAAACAAATTCCGATCACAAATTGGGAATTTGCATCTCAAAACTCCTTACGATGTGTTACTTAAACACCCATATTTTTTTTATGGATTTTTGGATGTTTTGCTATGGGAAGTAATCCTTGTGGAGTTGTTGACAAATTCTTATCAAATTCTTCTTGCCCGCTTTCCTTCTGTCACTATATAAATTCTTACGTTCTAAATCCGTTCAAGTACGAAAAGTGATTTCAAAAGTTTACGAAGAGAGTTCCTTGTGTGTTCTTTGGATATCCACAACATAAAGAAAGTAGAAGTTGTATGATCTTCTTACTTATTCTACTTTTGTATCAAGAGATATCAAAATCTTTGAATACTTATTATTGTATACGAATTCCAATGTTCAACAATTGATCGTATGCCCACTTATATGACTTCTTCAACTCATCTGATATGTATGCCGATTATTCTTATGTCCATGCTTCATCTGCTTCTCCTAATCGTGAGTATCATAATTCTGATTTGAACCTTCTTCTAGCCCAAACAATTTTTCCTATCCCGAGTCATTTTTTGTTCCGCCTCTTCCATTTGCATCAAATCGTCATTCACGTGTAGGGAATAATTAGCCATGTGCATCACCTAATCATCTATTTGTAAAATGACATTTTTACCCTTAACTAATAATAAATTTGGGACGGAGAGAGTAAATCGTAATAATATCGTACATTATCCAAGAAAATGTTAGGGTATTTAGCTACTCATAACTATAAATAAACTGAAATCAGTAATAAAAGAAAAACATCTTTAAATTGAATTAAATAGATCGGAAAATAATATTCAATACCAAATTGTAACAAGATCGAAAGAATAATTCTGAAAACCAAAAAACATCTACCAAGAACCCTAATTTAGTAATTCTTGTCGCCTGGTTGATACTGTCTAATAATGCATGATGATTGTTATTCGTTTATTTAAAATTCGTAACCCTAGATAATAGTTCCAGACATATGCCCGCTTAACCGTCGTCCCAAGGTATGGTGGTCGTTACACGCTGTATTGGACGTCAGTTTCTCGTATTGGAAATTATGGTCACATCTTCGTAAATCAAATCACATATGTTAACGGAATTCGAACTTCAATCCCGTTTTCTGCAATTCTGATGTTTTTCTTGCCATTTATCATCATTTCCGCTCACGAATTTTAACTGTAATTTGTAAATTACTTTAACATAATAAGTGCGTAAAGTTCCCTAATCCGTCATGAATTTAAGTATGTACTAAATGAACCAATATGCATATAGAAATATGTATAAAATATGCGGTATCATGAACTAAGGGTTTTAGAAGATAATGGCAAACCTCATCACATAGTAACTAGAAGTATATCCGCACTGCGCGGCGGTGATGAATACACCCTCGATCAATTCACCTTGATCGTCGGTGATTCCACCTCAAACTCGACATGTTCCACATAATCTGTAGCACTATCCTCCACAACACCGTCTAAAGAGTATACACAACTCTTTCTTCTTGTTCCATACAAACCCGTAATGGAACCCACATCTTGCATCACAGCGGTCTATCCCTCTTTATCCAACGTAACCAAAGATACCAAGCTCCTCCTAAACTCCGGAATGTAACCCACACTATTGAGAACATAGCTTGAACTATCTTCCACCGATACTCCCATTGCCAGAGAGTTGGTTATATACAATGACTCTAACCGCACCGCATCTGCATATATATCCTTTTGTTACTGCTCATTGCAAACCGTATCCTTTTGGAAAACCCTAAAGACGATTATCCAAGCACCCCAATCTCCTGCTTGCTCCTAAGTTACAAAACCCGTAACTTACCACGCTAGAAAACCCAATTGCACTTGGACCACAAGAACCTTGTAACTTCTCGTACCGTTGCTTATCCTTCTTGAAACCGATAAAATGCTTCCTAGAACCACACTGTATCTTGATACTCAAGTAACCTCGATCACCCAAGAACCCTAGCAACACCTTCGTTTCCTTCTTCTCTTATAATCCTCAGATAGTAACCAAGCACCTCTACTAACCTTGTGGAGTACGTAAACAATCCGGAACCCTTAGTTGACACCAAGTTAGTCTTGCAAAACCCTAGTTTTGTGGTAAGCATTGAACCCCACAAACCCTATGAACCTTCTTCTTGCTTGCGATTCAACTACCAACCCCCACAAACCAAACCGTATATATGCCTATACACCTTGCGAATTACCCACAAAACCAAAACCGCAAACTTGGATCTTCAAAATCAACCCACATATCAAAAACCGAATTGTGCAAAGAATTCAAGAATCTGCTGATTTTGAGCCTTTTTCCTGTATTTGCAGCGAACTTCGACATCTTATATATTTTGTTACACTCCTTTTTCCTTAATTGAAAATTCCTCCGGTAAGATTATATATATATATATATATATATATATATATATATATATATATATATATATATATATATATATATATATATATAAGTGTGTGTGTGTGTGTGTGTTTTGGGAACCACAAAACAAATTACATGACGATCTAACGGTTAACGAACTCAGTATAGTGTTTTTCCACAAGTGCACAAGTCTGGCCGAGAATAGCGAAAATTCTTGTAAATATAACCACGGACCGTGCATATGATACCACTTGTTGGAATTTAGCCTTCAACAAACCTGAGGGAACCCGAATACAAGAATGTTCAGTTATGGTGGTGGTTATGGAATAAGAAAGAAAAAAAGAAACCGAGAGATGAGAATATCTAGACGACTCTTATTAAGGAAAAAGAAATTTTGGTACAAGGTTTAAGCCTCACCCACACACCTTTATTTATAGGTGGGGGGGGGGGGGGGGGGGGGGGGGTAAATCCTACTTAGAATTAGATTATGAAACAACTTCCTAATATCTAACTAATCTATTCGTACGCAACTACAATTAGAAGAAATTGCGAAGATAATATATAGTATGCCTAAAAACATGCCCGACGCATAGAAGGGCAGTATGGGCATTTACACGGGCCTAATGTCCTTAGGGGCATTTTTCTCTTGTCGGGTCTATATATGCATATATTGTTTTTTTCTTTCTTTTTTGCGTTTTCAAGCCCAAGTAGAATAAAATGAAAGAAAGCATCCTAGTAAAATAAAAAGAAAATAACAGGCCCAACATATATACGTGAAATATATTAATGATTTTGATTCCCTTAAGAAGATGTCAATATTGGGGTGCTATTTTACAAAATATCAAAATTTTCAATTTTTTTTACAAAATGTCATCAATTTCGCATATCGCATAACGCATATGCATATGCATATGCGGTATGCGATCACCCTATGCGATCACTTTATGCGAACCATGCATTTTTTGCGTTTTTTTTTTACGTTTTTTTGTATTTTCACACTATGTTTGTTAATGTAACTAGTTAATACATTAAAATACTACATTTTAGAACATAAAAATACATCATATTACAAATAACTAATCATCATACAAATTATCGACCGATGCTTGAGACGAGTTAGTAGGTTTTTTTTTGCCTCGAGACGTTGAAGCAGCTTTTGTTGAACGGGAGGATGAAGGTTGGCTTGAACATTGGTATTTTGGGATCTTTGCACTACATATTTTTCTAGTGTGACATTTTTTCTTACAACGGTCACATGTCACTTGTTTTCTTTCCCCTTGCGAAAGTATACGGTCTTTGTTTTTTGGACGACCCGCCTGTCTCCTTTCCATGGATGGTGGCTTGATGGTTGGGATCTTATCTTGGGCAACCATTCAGACGGATGTCCAACTGGGAATATGGATCCCGTATATGTCCGTTTATAATTTTCTGCCTTGAACCAATGTTGTGCCCAAGCCGAGACATCATGTTCCCTTTTCAAAGAATATAAAGCTGCTACAAGGTGTGAACAAGGTATACCAGACTTTTGCCAAACTTGACACGAGCATTTCTTGTCATGAATACTGACCACTGCATCTTTCTTGTTGTCTTTCACCTCAAACATGTAGTCATTAATCGGTATGGCTTTCTATCCGGAGCCTCTTTTTATCCTACCATCTAATTTTTCTGTAGCCCACGGTGTTAATGGTTGATCCAAATCCTCTGTTTAAAAATAATAAAAATATAGTAAGTTATTAAAATAGGAAATCATACTTATTATGAGAGGACAAAGAATTACGTGCAATCTTGCGACGTTCATGGTACCATCTTTGAGCAGTTGCCCGCATAAACTCTAGAAGCATACAAATCGGAAGCTTGCGTGCATGACGGGTCATCGAGTTTAGAGATTCGACACTGTTAGACGTCATAAGGTTATAACGATCTCCGGGGAAAAAAGCCCTTGACCATTTTTCCTTATGTAAGTTATCAATAATTTTCCTTGATTTGACAGGAAGAATTAGTCGAAGTTGCCTAAATGCTTCCAGAAAATCCGATTTCCTATACGCCTTACATGTCTTCCAGAAATGATATTCGTTGTCTTTGTTTGCTTGTGACTTAATTCTTAAGTTCATGCACAAATGTCGACAACAAAGGCCGTGAAGAGCATCTGGGTACACTGTGCGTATTGTAAGGTCAATTGAACTTGCTCTATCGGAGATAAATACCAAGTTATCAAGATGACCCAAGCATTCTCTAAGCTTCGACAAAAACCAGGTCCAACCTTGTCCACTCTCTGTCGCCCCCACTCCATATGCGATAGGAAGAATATTGTTGTTCCCATCCATACCCACTGCAACAAACATTGTGCCTTGATATCTTCCTTTAAGGTGAGCAGCGTCTATTACAATTATCGGACGACATGTTTCGACAAAACTGCGAAGCTGTAAGGAAATAGATTTATGAGTGTTAGTAATAATAATAGTTAACAAAAATAGATATATGATGAGGTATCATGAATAATAATAATAATAATAATAGTTAACAAAAATAACTTAAAAACTCTTACCGATTCACCGATTGCAACAAATAGCATCTCAAAACGCTTTTCACGGTCCCTCGTGATATGTGTTATGGTTCCCGGATTTTGCTGGACCAAATTATGTAGATAAATTGGTAGTTGAGCAAATGATTCTTCCGGGGTCCCTCTAATCACTGTTATAGCATATTCTCTTGCTCTCCATGCTTGTTGGTATGAAATGCTAATGTTATGATTAACACGCATGTCCGTGATAATGTCTCCCCCAGTGTATTTTCGGCTTGGATCTTCTAGGGCCTCTTTTATTAAACATGCCAAGACTTTTTTGTTTGCTTGACGATGATTTGGATGAATTTGAGTTATTGAACATGTATGTCTATCGGTTAATTTTTTAACTACAAAAGACTCGAGATTTTTTATTTGTGTGGCTAACAAGAACCACTCGCATTTTTCAAATTTACATACTGCCTCAAACCTTGTTTTATTTGATCTTTTAACTTTTATTTCAAAACCTTCACCCTAAAGCGATTTTTAATTTTTCTTTGTTATCGAAAACATCACGTAATGTGACATGTTCAGAAGGGTTATATCTAAGAGGTTTTGATGGAGGCTTAAATGGGGCAGGTGTTTCAGGAATTGGAGGCATGTCCCAAAACACATTTTCGGGCACTTGAAGAAGAGGGTTATCTTCATCATCGCTACTTTCGGACGATGATGAAGAATTTTCCCCGTCTGAAATACCTTGATCATCCCTTAAATCATTTGTTGAAACATATTCATATTCAACATTTTCTTCAAGGGAATAATCATATTCCGGAAAAACGTAGTTTTGGGAGTTTTCAAAGTTGTTTTCTTGGTTTTGAAAATCATTTTGTTGGTTTTGAACATGATTTTGGTGGTTTTGAAAATCAGTTTGTTGGTCATAAACATACTCAACATGTTGATTAGCAGAATAATCGTACTCTGGAAACACATATCCAACATCTTGGGGGTTTTGAAAACCATGTTGAGTATTCTCATATTGATGTTGAGAGTTATGAAAATCATTTTGGTCATGACCATAATGATATTGTGAGTGTTGATAGTCATATGTGTCATGACCATAATGAGATTGAGAGTTTTGGAACTGGTCACCTGAGGACGATTCGATACCATGCACATTGTGGATGGGTTGAACTTCGGTTTCAACTTGGTCTCCGTCACTCGTAGTTGGATTCACGACAAAAAGTGTAACCTTTACATTAGGGTTATTGACAACATATATAATGAAATCTGTTGCATCGTCATCATCACCAACCTCTAACAGATCATCACCGGATTTGTACGTTAACCTGAAACCCGAGTTAGCATTCAAAGACAGCTTTGCTGCTACACTAGCTTTCAACGACGAAAACATAGAATCAATACGTATATAGAGGCTACGTTTGAATAACCCTTTGGAAAGATAACGGACCGCTCCGTCTACCACCTCCCACGCCCCTCCCATACAAACATATATCTTAGTTTTTTGAGGATTAGTATTCATAGTTTTTGTGTGTGATTGTTGTAAAGATATGAAACAAGAATGAAATGAAATAGGAATGAGATAGATTGTTGTGAAATCTTTGAATTCTCACTGGTTTTTGGGTTGTTTATATAGAAGAGTCAATGTACGTTGCATTTACTTTTTGTACGAAATGTAAGTTTGATTTGACATAACACTGTAATTTTGACCGTTGAATGTACTTTTTGTACGGATCTCGCATAATTGATTATACCTCGCATTATTCATTTATGCGAGGTGAATTATTATGATATGACTAGACACTGTAATTTTGACCGTTGAATGTACTTTTTGTACGGAATGTAAGTTTGATTTTGACATAACACTGTAATTTTGACCGTTGATTAAGCTTTTTGTACGGAATGTAAGTTTGATTTTGACATAACACTGTAATTTTGACCGTTGATTAAGCTTTTTGTACGGAATGTAAGTTTGATTTTGACATAACACTGTAATGTTGACCGTTGAATGTACTTTTTGTACGGATCTCGCATAATTGATTACACCTCGCATTATTCATTTATGCGAGGTGATTTATTATGATATGACTAGACACTGTAATTTTGACCGTTGAATGTACTTTTTAAACGGAATGTAAGTTTGATTTTGACATAACACTGTAATTTTGACCGTTGATTAAGAAAACAAATATTTATGTGTCTCTTAAGTTGAATAAATATTTTAAAACAACATAATATTAAAAACGTAATCTTCGTAAGACAACAAATATTTATGTGTCTCTTAAGTTGAATAAATATTTTAAAACAACATAATATTGAAAAAACACAATTGAAATTACAAATCAACTTTCTTAATAGAACTTTTATTTAAAAGAAACAACATAATATTGAAAATACAAGAGTATACATTAGAAAATAATTAAAATAAGACAACAAATGAAAATTACAATAAAGTTTTATATCCAACAGTACGGTCGATACGTTTTGCGTAGAAGGCTTTTGCCATTCCTTGTCTGAATACATCCACTTGCTCGTTAGAGACATCAGCAGTAATTATTTCCCTTGTTTCATTGCTTAGTATGTGGTGTATAAACAAGCAGATAAACAAAGCTGAATTTTGTCTACTATTTGGACATTGGGGAACTCTGGCGACATATCCGAAAGGTTTTTTGGCATTTAGTTTAGCTCCTCTACTCACATAATTTATTTCTTCCAAAAACCTTACAAGGTTTTCTTCGTAATAAGTCATGAGACGAGAACGATGGGCATCCGGAACTGCGGCTAATTCTCTGTCAAAAATGGTCAATTCAAGAGTGGATATTTTAAGTTGTAGAAGGAACCAGTGCTCATTTCGACAACTTATTGGAATAAGGACTATGTCAACTTCCCACCAAGCAGGGAAAATTTTCAAACATCCTGTTGCTGTCTTAACTATTCTTTCCCATTGTTGTTCAACAAAGTCATTGTTGAAAAAAGTTGGCATCACTGCATACCTGGTGTTCAACATATTATCCCTATCTATGGTTTTTTTATGAATTACTTGTGACCGTCTTTTCCAAGCATCAATATGCTGTTATTCATAAAAGAAACAAACAAAAATTTATAATCAAAGATTCAACACTAATCAAAAATTTTAAAATGTAAAACTTACCATCTCCCACAAAGCATTGTCTTGCGTGCGTACAAGCAAAACGCCCCAAAACGCCCCAAAACCTTATGCAACACTTGAATTTTTTTCCTAAATAAGCAATATAACAATATTGTTCTTCGTCACGTTTCCCTCTATCCCCTTCAAGAAAAAAATTCTTCAGCAGTTTCCGCTAAGACAATTGGTTGTTCATTGTTATCCATATTTTGGGAAGATTCCGTTTCATGTTGTTGAATGTCGTATAGGAGTTGGTCAATTTCGTCTCGCAATACTTGTCTTCGCTCATCTAGATTGGCGAATTCTTCAATGAGATCTTCGAGCCTTTGTCTTCGGTGTGTGTTTGAATTCATTATGGTTGTTTGTGTAAAATGGAAAATAATGTTGTGTGTGTAAAAATATGCTATCTTTTGTGATGCTTAAATAGATCTTTGAATGTACTATTGTTACGAATATTAAATTTGAAAAGACTACACACTGTAATTTTGACCGTTGAATTCACTTTTTGTACAGATCTCGCATAATGATGATTAGTTATTTGTAATATGATGTATTTCTATGTTCTAAAATGTAGTATTTTAATGTATTAACTAGTTACATTAACAAACATAGTGTGAAAATACAAAAAAAACGTAAAAAACGCAAAAAATGCATGGTTCGCATAAAGTGATCGCATTGATGACATTTTGTAAAAATTTTTGAAAATTTTGACATTTTGTAAAATAGCACCCCAATATTTTGACATTTTCGTAATTTAGCCATTTTTTATTTGACTTTCGCCATTCCAATCTCACAAATATGAAAAATGCTAAAAAAGGTTTAGTTTTCGTAATTATTTTATTGAATAATATAAATATTTGTTCGAATGAATTCATGATTGCAATAATATTATAATTGTTTGAGTTTTCTGGTCCGATAATTGAATTAGGCACAATGAATAACTTTTGACAATTTGAATTATTATTATTTTGCAATTTCTAACCACATACATGTATAATTGTATGTATTTATAGATGGAGTTTTTCTTGGATATTGTCGGTAATTGCTTTATGGTTTTCAGAAATTACGCCTCCTAACAACTATCTGGTTGGGAAAATCATAAAAGAAAAAACAAGCCGAAGAGTCTATAAAAAATCAAAGTGGGTCTATACATAATTTTTTTCAACCCCAATCATAAGTTTCTCCTCTAATGTTGATTATATTGATGTTGACAATGTGGACTTTGGTGGAGACAATGTTGATGATGCTAATGATGACGAAGATGACATTGAAGATGCTAATGTTGACGAAGATGATGTTGAAGATGTTAATTTCGATGATGAACATGATGATGATGCTCATGTTGATGTTAATCATTGTCAATATACTTGATCCAAGAACTTGGGAAGGTTTAGTTCCGACATGATTAAGTTGGTAGCTCAAGGTCTTTAAAGAGATCAACTATTGATAAGGGTCACATGGATACATTTTCTAGACGATTTTCCGCAACAATGTATACTACAATCCTATCACATATGGAGAAGTGTGATAAAGAATGGCTAGTTTATACAAAGGAGCTTGATAAAGTTTTTTGCTTTTGGTGCAAAATATATGGAAAAGGTCTTCCAAAAGGTCATTAGATGGTGACGGTAATGGAAATTGGAAACATCGTACCACTAGACTTAAAGAGCATGACATTAGCTCATAACACCTCACAAATATGGCTAATTGGTTAGAAATGCGTCAAAGATTAAAAAAAAGGAAACAATTGATAAAGTGGTGTATGACCAATTTAAGAAAGAGCGAGATAATTGGAAACAAGTCCCTTTGAGAATTATTTCAATTGTGAAATATCTTGCTAAATATAATTTAACATTTCGCGGATCTAATGAGAAGTTGTATCAAAAGAGGAACGGAATTTTTTAGGAGCATTGAAACCGTGGAAGAGTTTGACACGGTTATGAAAGAGCATGTGAGGCGTATCACAAATCATCACACCAATGTTTCATTATCTTGGCCATAAAATCCAAAACAAGTTAATACTTTCAAATCATGACACCAATGTTCATAAAATCAAATCAAATATCATTACAGAGATCAAGGAAGAAAAGTATTAAGGATCACTCTTTTAGTAAATGATGCAGAGGTACCCCTAATACAAGTCACCAAGAACAAATGTCTATAATAATGAGGTATGTAAATTCTCCTCTCATTATGTTATTGTTTATCGTTGAAGAATGGTTTTTAGGTTTTTTGAGTGTTGATGATACGAATGGCAATGGAATCTTTGAAGTTACACTTGATGAAATTAAGCTTCTTGGTCTTGATGTTAATGATATGCTTGGTCAAGGCTATGACCAATGGATCAAATATGAAAGGAAAGCATCAAGGAGTCCAAAGAAATTTTATGAGATTAATCCTAGAGCGTTTTATACTCCATGTGGTTGTCATAGTCTTATCTTGCGTTATGTGACATAGCTAATACTTGTGGTAAAGCTAGATAATTTTTTGGGGTCATACACCGTGTTTATACAATATTCTTCTAAGAGGTGTCACATTTTGAAAAGCAATGTTCAAGGATTGACCCTTAAGTCACTGTCCAACACTTGTTGGGAAAGTCGTGTTAATAGTGTGAAGGCTATTAGAGTTCAAATATCATATAGAAGTCATTGAAAAGGAAAAAGATGTTGGAACTCAAAGTGAAGCGAAATCCCTAGCAAATAATAAGCTGTGAATTTGAGTTTTTGGTATCAATAGTTATTTGGTATGTAACATTGTTTGCTGTAAGTGTGGTTAGCAAAAACTTTAAATCAAAGGATATGATACTCGATGTTGCTGTTAAGGAACTAATGGGTTGATTTAATACTTTGAGAAGTTTAGAGAAACATGGTTATCTAAAGCGATTGGTGATGCTAAGAAACTTGCCATTGATATGAATGTTGACCCAACATTTCCCGAAAAACGTCAAATTCGCAGAAAAAACATTTTGATGAGAATCCAAGTGATTAAGACGTCTTTATTGAGTAATGGTGCTCTAATTGTCCCTGATTTCTAGCTGCTGTTATCAACAAATAGTTATTCTCCTTTATCATGTTTTCAATAAGTTGGTCAGTTTATGATTAGGAAGTAATGTCGTGTTTAAGTTTCCTATTTTCAGTTACGTTTATGTTTAAGTTGTAAGCCTATATAAGAGGCTGTCTTTTCTATGTTTTAGCATATCTCTGAATAAAACAAGCAACTTGCAGTTTGCTCACTCACCCGTGTTCGTTTATTACTCTGATTTCCCCAACAAATTGGTATCAGAGCTAGTATTTCGAATTTCCTCTTGTCAAAATACTTTGATTCTCATCTTGTTTTTCCCTCGTACTACCAGTTTCACACACAAAAAAAAACCAATACCAGTCATGGCTACGAACGGTACCGCCTCTTCTTCACAGCCCCTGATCCCTCTTTTCAAAGGTGAAAACTACCATTTTTGGAGCCTGAAAATGATGACGATGTTCAAGTCTCAGGAGTTATGGGACTTGGTTGAGAACGGGTTTGAAGATGCTCGTCCTGAAGAACCCACCCAGCAGCTGCGGGAAAGCCGAAAGAAAGACGCCAAGGCTTTATTTCTCATCCAACAGGCAATGGATGACCTGATCTTTCCCAGAATTGCAGCAGCTACGACTTCAACTCAGGCATGGGAGACTCTAAGGCATGAGTATATGGGTGATAAGAAGGTAATTTCAGTAAAAATGCAAACTCTTAGGCGAAACTTTGAGATGTTGTCAATGCAAAAAAATGAATCAGTGCAAGCATATTTATCTCGTGTGTCTGGGATTGTGAATCATATGAAGTCATTTGGTGAAACCATAACTGATGAAACTATTGTCAGCAAAGTGTTGCGGAGTTTACCGCAAAAGTTTGATCATGTGGTGGCTGCTATCGAGGAGACTAAAGATATGTCAGATTACTCTTTTGATGAGTTAATGGGCTCTCTTTTGTCTCATGAAGATCGGATCTCGAGGTCACATGAAAGCATGGATGAAAAGGCATTTCAAGTGAAAGGGGATTCTTATTACAAGGGGAAAGTAGAATACTCAGGAGGACGGGGACACAACAGAGGTTACTACCATGGTCGAGGTCGTGGTAGAGGTAGAGGCCGAAGTCAAGGGCATACGGGTGAGCAGAGACAATTCAGAAGCAACATTCAGTGTCGTATTTGCAATAAATATGGGCATAAAGATGTCGATTGTTGGCATAAACAAAAGGACGAACGGAAACATGTCAATTTTGTTGAGAATTCGCAACAAGAAAGTAACTTGTTCATGGCTCAATCTTCTGAGCATGAAGTATTAAATGGCGTGTGGTACCTTGATAGTGGTTGCTCAAATCACATGTCGGGAATAAAGTCGATGTTCAAGGATCTTGATGAATCGCTGAAGACTAGTGTTCTTCTTGGTGATGACAGGTTAATTAAAATTGAAGGTATGGGTACACTCGTTATCAAAACCTCACTTGGTAATACAAAGCTTCTTCATGATGTACAATATGTTCCTCATATAGCTCATAATTTGTTAAGTGTTGGACAGTTGATGGAAAGCGGATACGCTATATTATTTGATGATGGTTTTTGCAGCATCACAGATAAGAAGTCTGGTAAAAAATTATTTGCTATTCGAATGACATCAAATAGGATGTTTCCACTTGATGTGTCGGCTCAAATTGAGACCGGTGCTTTACTTGCAAAAGGAAATACCGAAGCAAATAAGTGGCATCTAAGATATGGTCATCTGAATGTCAAAGGGCTGCAACTTTTAGGCAACAAAAGTATGGTTGAAGGGCTGCCTAAAATTGATGATCTTGATTTTTGTGAAGGGTGTGTGTATGGAAAACAAGCTAGGGTTTCTTTTCCGGTTGGAAAATCTCGAAGGGCTTCAAGTCGTCTTGAACTTGTACACGCAGACTTATGTGGTCCCATGTCGATTGAATCCTTGGGAGGAAGTCGATATTTCTTCTTGCTTATAGATGATTATAGTCGCATGAGTTGGGTTTATTTCTTGAAATATAAATCTGAAGCATTCGATTATTTCAAGAATTTTAAAGCTCTTGTGGAGAAACAAAGCGGGTGTTACATCAAGACTCTTCGAACAGACAGAGGTGGCGAGTTCTTGTCGAAAGCATTCAAGACTTTTTGTGAGGAAAACGGCATTCATAGGCAACTCACAACACCACATACACCACAACAAAACGGTGTAGCGGAACGGAAGAATCGGACGATTGTCGAGATGGGAAGAAGTATGATGAATGCAAGAGGTGTTCCAAAAGACTTTTGGGCTGAGGCAGTAGCTACAGCTGTCTACATCTTGAATATTTCTCCAACAAAGGCTGTCTACAATCGTACTCCATATGAAGCTTGGAAAGGTACTAAACCCAATGTGAGTCATTTACGTATTTTTGGATCTGTAGCTTATGCTTTAATTAACTCGGAATCTCGTAAGAAACTTGATGAAAAATCTCGAAAGTGTGTGTTTGTCGGGTATAGTTTGCAATCTAAAGGTTATAAGTTGTATGATCCCTTAAATGGGAAGTCCTTGATTAGTAGAGATGTTGTATTTAATGAAGAAGAAGGATGGGATTTCACATCTGATCAAGAAATAGCCATCCCTAATATTCCATTTTCAGTTGATGAAGACGTTCCTGATATACCTGATGTACCTGTTAACTCAGCCCCGGTTATCTCAACACCAGCAAATTCATCACCATCAAGTTCCGTTCCTTCTTCCCCGAAAACAATCAATGATGGCTCATCAAGTTCATCTAGTGATTCACCACCGCCACGATATAAATCACTTCAAGAACTATATGAAACATGCTCATTTGCTCTATGTATGATGGAACCCACATGTTTTAAAGAGGCAATAAAAGTAGCAGAATGGAAGAAATCGATGATTGTGGAGCTTAAAGCAATTGAGCGTAATGGTACATGGGACTTGGTGCCTAAACCAGAAGAGATAAAGCCTATTGATTTAAAGTGGCTGTTCAAAATTAAGCAAAATGCAGATGGTAGCATAAAGAGGCTCAAGGCAAGGCTCGTGGCTAAGGGATATGCACAACATCAAGGTATCGATTTCGATGAGACCTTCGCACCGGTTGCTCGTTTTGAAACGGTGCGTATTATATTATCCCTAGCTGCCAAACTAAGTTTGCAAGTCTATCAATTTGATGTTAAGTCGGCATTTTTAAATGGCGAGTTAGAAGAGGAAGTTTATGTGTGTCAACCGGAGGGTTTTGAAATTATTGGCGAAGAAGACAAAGTTTATAAGTTGAAAAAGGCTCTGTATGGCCTAAAACAAGCACCACGAGCATGGTACAAAAGAGTTGACTCGTACTTTCTGAAAAATGGTTTTCTAAGAAGTGATAATGAGCCTACATTATACGTGAAGAGGACTGAAAATGCTCATTTTTTATTGGTTTGCATTTATGTTGATGACATAATTTACATGAGCTCTTCTAAGTCCTTGATTGGCGAATTTAAAGCAAGTATGCAAAGTGAATTTGAAATGTCTGATTTGGGAAATTTGCAATATTTTCTCGGGCTTGAAGTGAAACAAGAAGCAGAAGGTATTTTTCTCTCACAAGCAAAATATACAAAATATTTTCTGTTCAAGTTTAATATGCACAATTGCAAACCAGCACCAACACCCATGAATACAAATGAAAAGCTTCAGATTGAAGATGGTACAGAAGCTGTTGACACAAGCTATTATCGAAGTATAATTGGTGGGCTAATTTATCTAACCCATACTCGTCCAGATATTATGTATTCTGTGAATGTTTTGTCCAGGTTTATGCATAATCCCACACGACTACACTTAGGAGCAGCAAAAAGGGTGTTACGTTACATCGCTGGAACAACTGATTTTGGACTTTGGTATTCAAAGTCGTCGAGTGGTGAATTGTACGGGTTTAGTGATAGTGATTGGGCAGGCTGTGTAGACAACAGAAAGAGCACATCAGGTCAAGTATTTTATTTGGGCACTACAGCAGTCTCTTGGAGCTCGAAAAAGCAAGAAGTTGTTGCATTATCATCATCGGAAGCGGAATATGTCGCTGTGACATCAGCAACGTGTCAAGCTACATGGTTACGAAGAATGTTGGCTGATATTAGTCAAAAGCAAGACGGTCCAACAACAATATTCTGTGACAACAAGGCAACCATTGCAATGACAAAAAATCCCGCATTTCATAGTCGTACGAAGCACATCGACATCCGCTATCATTTTATTCGGGATCTTACAGCAAAAGCAGAAATGGAGCTGAAGTATTGTCAAACAAATGAGCAAGTTGCTGATGTGTTTACGAAAGCTCTCTCTCAGGCCAAACATGATTATTTTCGGCAAAGGCTTGGAATGTGCCAATTTCGAGCAAGGGGGAGTATTGAGTAATGGTGCTCTAATTGTCCCTGATTTCTAGCTGCTGTTATCAACAAATAGTTATTCTCCTTTATCATGTTTTCAATAAGTTGGTCAGTTTATGATTAGGAAGTAATGTCGTGTTTAAGTTTCCTATTTTCAGTTACGTTTATGTTTAAGTTGTAAGCCTATATAAGAGGCTGTCTTTTCTATGTTTTAGCATATCTCTGAATAAAACAAGCAACTTGCAGTTTGCTCACTCACCCGTGTTCGTTTATTACTCTGATTTCCCCAACAGTCTTATTTTCAGCAGAGGAGAACTTTAAAGTTAACTGTTTTTATTTGTTGTTGATCATGCGATTACTTCTTTTAAAAATAGATTTGAACAATTCAAAGATTATGAATAGCTATTTGGCTTTTTGTTTCCTAATAAGTTAAAGCAAGCTGATGACGAAGATCTTAAGTCGTGGTGTAGTCGTCTTGAAGTTGCACTCAGGAATGGTGAACGATCAGATATTGATGCTAATGAACTTTATATGAAGTTAAAGTTGCTTGACACATTCCTACGTACTGAAACAACAAAACCTATTGATGTCTTAAAATATTTGAAAGATTTTGATTGTTTTCCAAGTGCGATAATTGCATCTAGACTCTTGTTGACTATTCCAGTAACGGTGGCATCTGCGGAAAGAAGTTTCTCAAAACTAAAGTTATTGAAGTCCTACTTACGGTCTACAATGTCACAAGACAAGACAGACTTAATGGATTGGCTATGATAGCTATTGAAAACGATATATTACAAGATGTTGATTGTGAAGACTTGATTATCCAATTCGCTTCGAAGAATGCTAGGAGAACCTCACAATTCATGTAACTATGTGAGATAAAAGACTTTTCCTAGCCTTATTTGTTTTGTCTAATTTTAATAAAATCTATCGTAGTACTGGGTAATTACATATATATACACATAAAAAGAAAATTTAAGGGCCCATATCTATTGTTCGCACAAGGCAGTACTGAATCTCAGGACCGCCCCCGCCTGAAAATAGGGGTATTAACAAGCGAAACCAATAGAAGTACAAGCGAATCTCAGACTGAATACTTGTGCATTCAAATTATGGCTACCAAGGTTGAAAACAGAGAAAAAAGGGCGAGGATCGTTTGATTGATAAGTGCAAAGGCAACCACCTCACAGAGTCGATCAAATGGCTCTAGATCAAGTATCAAGTAAACTGAAATGCATCGTTGACAAAATAAACCACAACTAAAGATAGAGGATAGAGAGGGAAAGCAATGAGCAACGTCCAGTTCGGAAACTTGGATCTAAAACTTGCGAGAAGCCCCATTATGATGCAAATGATGATCACAACTAGAACCTCAGCTGAAAAATGCCATGTCAACCCACGGAAATAAATGACCGAGACAAGAACAGAAAATCCCAGGATGTTGTTCATGAAAACTTTGTGGTATATCTGCAATTTAAGCAAATTGAGTTTGTCATATAGTACAGGTTAACTACGGATGGTAAATTAGAGGTTGGAATTTTGACCTATTTACGAGCAATTGGGTCGATTCTGGTTCTATTTTTTGGACCATTTAGCAACTCTACTGAAAATTAATCATAATCGAAGGAGAGACAAACCTCGGAAAATGTTACTGATGTTGTTTGATGTCTCTTCTGCTTTGCAGCTCTAATGGCTGCCATAGCTGTTCTAGCGTTTGTAGCCAGGGGAACTAAGATGAACGATACATAAAAAGGCTCTATCATTACAGACTCTGAAAATTGTCTGACACTCTTTACCAAAGGTTCAGCCAATATAGTTAGCATAAAGATTCCAACAACTAATAAAATTATTGCCTTAACCTTTTCCTTGGCTTTAGCCTTTGCCTCAGCCCGATGGTAGGCGTCAATTTCCTGGACAAAATTTAAACAATTTATATGGCCTTTATCACGATAAATAACTGGTGTATTTTCATCATGATTTTATTACTTGGTTGCGGTCTTGTGACTGCTTTTGTAAGTTATGTGAAGCAAACCATTTTGAAACCCCGGTTATGAATTCAAGTTTATCGATTTTTTTGTTTCCATCAATGTCTAAATGTCTCATCATGATCTCAGCTACCTCGTCGTCCACTAGAATTTCCTTGTAGTTGACTTTCATGATTAAGTTTTTCAGTTCGATTGGTGTAATATATCCATCCTCGTCGGTATCTATGAAATTGAATAATCTGAAAGATTAGCACTAAGTTAGACCCTAGGGATCACAAAATACGCATACCATTTATCACCCAAGTAGCCTCACCTACATATGACAGATTTATCATGTGCTACATCTTGAGATCCATTTGGTGCTCCATCTTGTGAAAGCAATAAAGCACGTTTCATCATAAGAGATAGTTGAGATATCAGTTTCTTTTTATCCTCAAGCAACAGTTCGTCAACCTGAAAGATACAAACAAAAGGTATCACTCATGTTTAGCTTGATAGCCAGAATTACGGAACTGGTTCTCGTTGTGTGGCAAAAACCTGATTGTATTCCCCTCCTGATTTATCAAAAGAATACGGATCATCCATTAGTTTCATTGTTCCATCAAACCATTCCTGATACGCTTCATTGAATTTTTCCACGGATATTGTATTTTTAATCGTCTCATGATTTTTCAACTTTTTCTCCAGTTCTTTTTCCCAAATCATGAAATGTTTTTTTCTGTCTAACATAAGTGCTTGTACTTCATAAAACGGTACTTGCATTTCAACTTTTTGTTCAACTTCTGCATACTCCAGTCTCCTTTCACGTATCCGTGAATCAGAATGCTGCAAAATAATCATTCCCCAAAAGGGAAAATCAAGAATTTCTAATACATCTACGCACACCACATTTCTAATATTTTCTATAAATAAAACCAATGTATACCTGATAGAAGAAGTACGAGAATAAGCAGATAACTGAAGCAGAAAGTGATACCAGAAGGACCATCTCATATTCTTTACTAGAATATGATAAACCATATACACTCGGCAATAAGATTACTACAAACGGAATCAGTGAAAAGAACATAATTTTAGCATGATAACTGGTTTCCTCATCTGTAAGAACACCAGAACCTGTAACAACATATAGATATTAAGCTCATATTAGCAATCGCATATGCTATTTTACTCATATTCAAGAAAATAGCAAATGATAACGATTGTTACTGTTAAGAGAGACAAAGAATACAAACTGGTTAATCGTTGTATCAGTTTATTTTTTACTTTAGAATCAGGTTTGACATAGAATTCTGTTCTGGCACAGATGAAACATACTCCCCAAAGAAGCGTAAGAAGTAATATTGACGATCCAGCTAGCAACCCAGCACCCGTTACAACATATTCTTGAGCTTTTTCTTTACTAGTCGACAATCCAGTTGCTGAAATCAGTTGATCTAGAGTAAATACTAGATAAAAGTTAATTCGAAAATCATAAAAAAAGAAACTTACCAAGAAGAATTAAAGACTCTGGAAGGGCATCAAGAAGCTGAGAACAACTTGACACAAAAGAGTTTTTACCAAGAACACGAAATATCCGCCCATCACCACCAGCATATGACTCTCCATGATATAATAAATACTCATATATCACAATTAGGAAAAGATGACTTGGGATATTGCTTGAACATGGCAAAAAGCCATACATTAGCTCACACTGCTCTTCGGAAGAATCTGTTCGTCCTTTGAGACGTAAAAACGATTCTTCCTCTCCAGATACGCCACCATCATATTGCAAATGACGACTTGCTATCTTCTCAACTAACAGAAAAATAATAAAACCAATATAAAATGCAACTGATTTTCCCATTTTGAAAATGGTGATTGAGTGAAAAATATGTAGAGACTTGAGGAGGACCACGTAATGATGTTGTATCTGGCTATTTGGTTTTGTGTGTTTCTTAAATCTTTTTATTTTTCACAAATTAATTTTATTAGAGATATAATTAATGTCATGTCACTATGCCATATCAACATATTTTTATCAATTAAAACTTATTACTAGAGTCCCACTTTGCATATTGATGACTCACACATACTATGATAAGACAAAATCAAATGAATGTTCACATCATTGATGCTGAAATATATTGAATAAATCTCTTCACATGAAGAAGCAATAAATTCTTCAAGATTTTAGTCCCAACTTGTCAATAAATAGTTTGTTCATGAGTTATCATACAAATCTTTAATCATTGCATAAAAACAAATTTATATATTATAATTTTAATTGAGTAATAGCTCAATTAATAATACAATAATAGATTTGAAAATAATGGCTTGGTTGGTGGAATAGAAACACATGGAATATATATTTATATTAACTATTATTGTGGAGGCACTAGTACAAAAATGATTTTTTGGAACATTCTTTTGAAACGCTTTTGAAGTAAGATGTTTTAAAAAAGATCCTTTTTGGAACGCTTCTGAAGGAAGATTTTTCAAAAAAGATTTCAAAAATTAAATCGTTCCAAATAATATTTTTGGAACAGTCTTTGAGAACTGCTCCAAAAAATGACACTTACATAAGCGTTCTAAAAAAGAATTCAAATTTAAAGATTCTACAACAAATTCCCATTTATTTCTCCATTTATTTCTACATTTATTTTTCGGACGATCGATATATTTAATCTCTGTTTGCCATTTATTTATCCATTAATTTCTCTTAGTTATATTAATATATCAATTCAATCTCAATTTGCAGGTTTTTTAATAACCAATACGACTTTCAATCTCTTAGATAAGTTATATTCATACAAAGCTACCATTAATGCTTTCGAGGTTCATCTTTTTGAATTTTCGAAATTAAGACTTCATGTTAATGGTAAGTTATATATTAATCTTAAATTTGTAACTTTTTATATATATTATATTTAATTTGTTTATATTTATAGGTATAAGCTTCAAAGTGGCTAGTTTCGATTGCTAAATCAATATATCAATATATAAAGGTATGTATCTCTTTAAATGAACTTTTGTTATGATATTACTCTTAGCATTTTAAAAATACAAAATTTTCAACTTTGTGTTAATTGATATATTTACTCCTTAAAAACATTTTTTAAACACATAATTATTAGTTTTGTGTGCATGTTCATTTAGAAAACCCTTTAGAATTACCCGTCTAAAATTAATCTATTAGAGATTAATTTCGGATTGTCCCATTTCGGGACTGCTTTTTATATATTTTATCTCATTAGGATGTGTATACCTTTTAACGGGTTGACTATTAAAAAAAAACTGACAGACATTTCTCTTCTACTCCTTCGAGTGTGCGTTTTATATGCATATTTGGGGAGTTAAGAGGAAATGTTGTCGATTTTTTTTTAAATAGTCAACTCGTTAAAACGTATACATATGAGATAAAATATTTTTTAAGTGGGTTAGGATTCACCACCTTAGAATACCTCAACCTTCGATTTACTCATATACATCATATTCATGTATATTAATTTATTTATTTATCTTGATTTTTTAGATGGATCGTAATAATTGGATGTATGATATTGGACGGAGTAACCAAACATATGTGACCGGTGTGCAAAATTTTCTTAGGGTTGCTGAAGCTAATCGAGTCAACATAGGAGATGAATCCATTTGGTGTCCTTGTTTGCAATGTAAAAACTTTAAAAAATTTGAGGATATTAATGAAATCGAGTTTCATTTGTTGTCGAATGGGTTTGTAAACAAATATACTTGTTGGTCAAAACACGGGGAATTACTTGTTGATCGTAACACGTCGAATACGGAAGTTAATGATAATATTGAAAAATGTGAGACATACACTAGTGATGAAAATAACGATTTAAATGACAATTTAAATGGGATGTTCAATGATATAGAGACTAATATTGGTGATGATGATCAAGAAAAGTTACAACGACTTTTTGTTGATTCGGAAAAACCATTATATACGGGTTGTGAAAACTCTACTAAACTGGGTGTTGTACTGAAGTTGTTTAACTTAAAAACAAACAATAGTTGGAGTGATAAAAGTTTCACAAGTCTATTAGTGATATTGCATGACATGCTACCCGAGGATAATGAGTTACCCATTTCTTTATACCAAGCCAAAAAAATGATGTGTCCAATGCGGTTAAAATTTAAAAGAATATCCGCATGTCTTAATGATTGTATGTTGTATAGAAAGGAGTTTAAGAAACATCATAAATGTGTTATTTGTGGTGCATTGAGGTATAAGCATAAAAACGAAACGGATGAACTCGCGATGATGTGACCAAAAATGGACCCCCGACTAAATTATTGTGGTATTTGCCCATTATTCCGAGACTTAAACGATTATTTGGAAATGAGAAAGAAGCAAAGTTGTTGCGTTGACATTCTAATGAGCGTAAAAATGATGGAAAATTAAGACATGTCGCAGATTCACCTCAATGGAGACATATTGATAATATTTTTCCAGAATTTGGTAAGGAGATTAGAAATATACGGTTTGGACTTAGTTCAAACGGAATCAATCCTTTCGGAAACATGAGTAGTCGTCATAGTACATGGCCAGTTCTTTTATGTGTCTACAATCTTCCACCATGGTTATGCATGAAACGTAAATACATAATGATGTCATTGTTAATTCAGGGTCCAAAACAACCTGGAAATGACATAGATGTTTATTTATCTCCTCTAATTGATGACTTGAAAACTCTTTGGAGTGCGGGTGTACAAGTATATGATGCTTATAAGAAGGAGACTTTTGTGCTGCGAGCCATGATTTTTTGCACCATAAGTGATTTTCCGGCATACGGGAATCTCTCAGGGTACGTTACGAAAGGTAAACATGCGTGTCCTGTTTGTGAAAATGATACATGTTCGATGTGGTTAGATAAATGCAAAAAAAACTGTGTACATGGGACATCGAAGATTCCTTCCGTCTGCTCACGCTTATCGTAGAAAAAAAGAGGAGTTTAATGGAAAGGTGGAGCACCAAAAAGCAAGGAAACGATTTGATGCACTTTCACGAGTTGAAAATTTAAAAACTGTGCTTGGAAAAAGAAAAAGAGATTCTACGAAGACAGGAGTCACTTGGAAAAAAAGGTCAATTTTGTGGGACTTAGAATACCGGAAGCATCTAGAAGTTCGACATTGCCTAGATGTTATGCATATCGAAAAAAATGTATGTGATAGTTTGATAGGTTTGTTGTTGGATATTCCGGGGAAAACCAAAGATGGGATTAATGTTCGTAATGACATATTAGATATGGGAATCCGCAAAGAGCTTGCTCCTGTTCAGAGAAATAATCGTATGTATCTTCCGCCAGCGTGTTATACAATGTCGAAACTAGAAAAAAACAATTTTGTAAATCCTTACATGATATTAAAGTTCCATCTAGTTATTCTTCAAACATTAGGAGGTTGGTGTCAATGAAAGATTGTAAGTTGCTTGGTATGAAGTCTCACGATTGTCATGTTCTGATGACACATATGATTCCTATAGCAATTCGTGGATTGTTACCAAAAAAATACGACGTACAATCACCAAATTATGTTTGTTTTTTAACTCGATTCATTGAGAAGTGATTGATCCGGAAGTGTTGGATACATGGCAAAGAGAAATTATTATCACACTTTGTGAACTAGAAATGTACTTTCCGCCGTCCTTTTTTGATGTCATGGTTCGCTGGTATCTCATATCGTAGGAGAAATTAAGGCTTGTGGTCTGGTATTTCTACGTTACATGTACCCTTTTGAGAGGTATATGGGTTTCTTAAAAGGTTATGTAAGGAACCGTTATCGACCTGAGGGTAGTATTATTGAAGGTTACACTTCCGAGGAGGTGACTGAATTTTGTACAAGTTATTTGGAAGGTGTCAACGGTATCGGTGTTCCTCAATCTCGCCACTCGGGTAGACTAGAAGGGGTTGGGGGAGTTGGTAAGAAAATGATTGTCCCAAGTAGTGAGAATTTACAACTTGCACATTTTGTTGTCCTACAACACATGACATGTATTGCTCCATATATTGAACAAAACCTAGACATATTACGATCTACATACCGACATAAGACCGAAAAATGGTATAAGACGAAGCATAACGAGGAGTTTGCCTCTTGGATGAAAGACACGGTGGCGAGAAGTTATGGTAACCCGAATAATGATAAAACTGTGGAAAAGTTAGGAGATGGGCCGAATTTTCGAGTTAATTCTTATCAAGGATATGACATTAACGGATATACATTTTACACCAAAAATCAAGATGAAAAAAGTGAAGTGCAAAATAGTGGAGTTACACTAATAGCCTCAACGACAGAATTCGACAGGATGAACCATGATACGAGATTAAGGATCGCCACAAACGCATATTATGGTGTCATAGAAGAAATTTGGGAGCTCGATTATTATTCGCTCACTATACCTTTGTTCAAATGTAAGTGGGTGAATAATCGTACCGGTGTTGAGGTTGACGAAAATGGTTTTACACTTTTTGACCTTGCAACAAATGGTTATGCATCTGAACCATTCATTCTAGCAAAACAAGCCACACAATTTTTTTTCGTGAAAGACCAAAGCAAACAAAGATATCACATCGTGTTGCAAGGTAAAAGACGCATACTTGGTGTTGATAATGTTGTCGACGAGGAAGAATACACCCAATTTGACGAGCTTCCACCATTTTCTGTCGGTGTTCAATCAACAGATGGTGACATTGATGCCACAACATACTTTCGATCCGACCACAACGAAGGTATATGCTACTTGATCAAGGTTTGATATGATTATATATATATATACACACATCTACTTGGTGTTGATAAGTTTATTTACATAGTTTTGTTCTTTCCGCTTTGTAGGAATAACACAAAAAACGAAGTAAACAAATAAGAGATTTAGGAAGATACGGATTTTCATTTTATTTAGTTCGAGTTGTTTTGGATTTTTATTTGAACATTACTTATTTACGCATTTCATTTCGTTGAAATTATAACACATTAATATTTATAAATTTGTTTTATGTATATAAATATATGTATTTATTTTATATATAAGAGTTGGTTTCAAATGAGAACCATACAAATAATTAGGAACCATTAGGAACCAATATTCACCAGTGTATATATATGATATTCACCAGTGTATATAAGGCATATGTATATATATATATATACACTGGTGAATATTATATGTATATACACTGGTGAATATTATATGTATATACACTGGTGAATATCATATTAAATATACAATGGTGAATATTATATGTATATACACTGGTGAATATTGGTTCCTAATGGTTCTCAAATATTTAGTGGTTCCTATTTGAACCCACCTCTTATATATAATATGTATATTTGTTATATAATATAATATTTAACCAGTCTATTTAGGGGTGTTTGTTTCGGCTTATGTAAGCGGCTTATGTAAGCGGCTTATGAGCTTATGTAATTTTTCATAAGTTCATAAGCCCATTTTTTTCGGCTTATGAGCTTATGACTTTAAATAAACCATAAGCTCAACTTAATAAACTCGTAAGCCGAAAAAAATGGGCTTATGAGCGTATAAAAATTTACATAAGCTCATAAGCCGCTTAAATAAGCCGAAACAAACACCCCTTAATAAGTAAATAATTAATAAAACTAGCTTACTTGACAATTTCTTTTTTTTTTTTCTCCAGCCATTTTTTTCTAATAGAAAACGGTTTAAACCTTTTTTTTTTTGCCGCTTTGTAGGAATAACACTAAAATTGAAGTCAATGAGATACATCTCAATTTTGACCTATTTTGACATCTTTAGCCACGAAATCATCAACATTACACCTAAAATTGGAATTTGGAGGGGGAAAAGAAGTTTGGAGAGAAGAAATTATATCACTTAATTAGTGTTTAAAAAGGTACTTTATGCTCTAATTTTTGTTTTTGTCTATTTATGTCTTTGTAAGTTAAATTTAGGTTCATGATGTGATTACTGATGTTCGATTTGTTTAATTTAATAATGTTTGTGTTCTGCACTTAAGTTTAGGTTAACGATGCAGTTACTGCTATTCGATCTGTTTATTTTAGTCAATTATGTGTTCTTAAGATCAATTTAGGTTCACAATGCAATTACTGTTGTTTGATCTGTTTAATTTCGTAATTTGCGTGTTCTGTAGTTGCATTTAGGTTAATGATGCTATTATTCTTGTTCGATATTATAATGTATCTGATTGACTTCAATTTTAGTAATAGGTAAGACCTTTACTATAATCCCTGGCAAAATGAAACGTAAATCAGTAACATTCAAATTGTATTCAAAGCTGTAAATAAGAGGAAAAAAGAAGCAAGAAAAGGGTAAAACATTTTGCCACCTCTCGGGTTCTAACATTCTAAAAAAACATGCTTCGTATATTTTCAGCTGGCGAACATTTAAGGAACATGAAACCTTTAGGTGGCAATTTGGACCCATTTCCTTATAAATGGGTCAAACTTAGGCAGTGTTATATTTCAAACAGAACTTACGGGTTAATTAAAAAAATACTAGAAAGGGACAGTCAACCGGGTCGAAATGGTATTACCTATAAACAGTACGTTGCTTTAAGGTTTATCTTTGTATGGTTAGTAGCCATAGCAGTTAGCTGCGGGCCAGAGATATGGTTAAAATTAATTATAAAGAATGAAAACATTTCTATATACAGATATGTTTTGTTAAATAATAAAATGCAAGTTAGTGTCCCATTAGTTCTATATACAGATATGTTTTGTTAAATAATAAAATGCAAGTTAGTGTCCCATTAGTCAGCATACTCTAAGTATATACAATCACAATTCACAACAAGGTCACAAATCATGCAGTGTCAGTAAGGTGTTTAAGTAATAAATGTAACAATTTAGAGGTTGGAAAATAATACCTAAACATATCGGACATAATTATGTGGCTATGACTAAAGATTTATCACACATAAATGTGTTTGTGTGGAGTGTACATTGCTGAATATATCATAATATGTCATATATAATTTTTGGCTTGTTTTTGTTTTTAAGTATGTCTCGAAGGGGTAAAAGAGGTATAGCGGCATTTTCTGAAAAGTATAGGCCCAAAAATCTCACGATTGAGTTTGATGTAAATGGAGTACCGGTCGGCAAAAACGAACCACAATTCATGTCATGGTTCGGTATAGAATGTAGAACACGCCTTCCTTACTATCTTGAGATGAAAGAGATTGACAAAAATCATGGATTACTATTCGATCGATTATGGCTATATACAAAGGTATAATGTTTAAAACTAATTGAATCTAAAAAAAGTTATGAAGAGAAAAGCAACTAATATAATGAGAAAATTTAGAAGTTCGCTTGTGAAAAACTTTGTTAAGAAAGGGCGTACACCTCATGATAAATAGAGCACTTTTTAAGCTCATTTAGGTATCCCAAAAATACAAAGCTCTCGAGTATACTTAGAGAGAAATAGAAAGTTAGTAAGTGTGATCTTCTATACAAGAGATATAATATAATTGTTGTCACACCCCGCATAGAAATGGCGGAACCGAGGTGTACAGTGTATACGGTATCAGAGATTCAAAGGTTACATCAAACATAAATAAACCATACATCGTCAACATAGATAAAGAATTGAGAGAGAATACTTATTACAGTCATCCGAATATATCAAAATACGGCTACAGAGTTGGGATACTAAGGAATTAAATAAAGCAAAATAAATTCCACGCATAAGATCCACGTAGCCAAAACGCATAGCATCAAAAAGGTGTAACCTCAAATCCCTGAAAAGCGTTAAAATACGACGTCAACATAAAGTTGGTGAATTATTCGCAATAGTAGTTGAAAACATAATAGTAGAAAGGTTTCAATACATTTTGACCCAAAAGTGATACGGTTTGAAGATAAGTCATTTGAAAATGATGTTTTAAAAATATAAGAGAAGTATACAAAACCTTTTGATAAAATATTCATATTTATACCATACGGTACCATAATCATTTCATAAAAATACCATACTCATTTCATAAAATACCATAATCATACCATAAAATAAATACCATACTGGATAGAATAATACAGCCTTCGGTAAATACGATACACCTGACCCACAACAATAGATACTGGCAACTAACCCCACCTAGTGCATTACGCTAGGTTGTCCTCGATAATAATACCCGGTCATAAGATTGTTAACATGGACAGGGCACGCCATCATCCAAAATAGTGTTAACAATGAGGGCTTGTTAGACCCATATAGCGCTATATATACTTCCGGCGGCAAAAGCTAACAGGTGTGTATACGGGGCCTCGTTCTACCACAAAGGCGGAACGAGTTGGGTAATGCTAACCTAAGGCATCCATATCCAAAATACATACCATAATACATAACCATAAAAATATATTTGTTTAACGCTAATCATGCCCAAAAATGTAAAAGAAGTAAAAAGGGCAACGAATAACTCACTGATAGCAAAGCAATCCAAATCTCGATATGTCGGGAAATACTATAATACCGTCAAGCTCCCACGTCTAAGTGCCCTAAACATCACGTAAATAATCATGTCTAAGTATCTCTAAGTCTAGTAGGGTTATGCCTTAATGATTAACGTTTTATACGGGTTTTAAAATAACCGAAAGGAATATCAATATAACGGAATAACGAGTGTTTCGGAAAGTCAACAGACTAGATACGTGATTTTCATACTTACGTGCACTACAAGTCACGTAAGTATCAAGTTACGTGTTATACAAGAGTTACGGGACAAAACAAGAAGTTACGGAACATAAGGACCATAGTTACGTGTTCAGCAAGGGAGTTACGTGATCTCCAAGTCACTTACGTGACTTAGGGAACCAATTACGTGAATATGAAGCCATAATTACGTGCATATGGGTTAATTTGTGAAGACTTACGTGAAAAGGACCAATTACGTGATAAATTATGAATTTCAGGGACCAATCACGTAACTGTGGGAGTTACGTGATGAGCAAGTCTATTACGTGACTTTCAAGTCACTTACGTGACTTAGACTTCAATTACGTGAATTAGAAGGCAATTACGTGCATAAGGGACTAATTACGTGACAAAAGGACTAATTACGTGAGCAATTACGCGTCAAAAGGACTAGATATGTAAATATTCCAACAATTTCGTGACCAGAACCACAGTTACGTGACTTGGGGGTCACGTAACTCCTAATTACGTGAGGGAGTGTTAATTTCGTGCAAGGGATGATCAGTTACGTGCATGTAACTACAGTTACGTGCATGTAACTGAGTTTTTTACGAAAAATACATTCGGAAATCGATTTCTGAGTGTTCTAAGTGTCTATTTGACCCCAAATTGGAACCCTATGTCCAGAATATGATAACATACAATAATCCACAATAAAATCTAGGTTTTGACGGTGAGAAGTGGTATTTTCGGGTTTAAATCAAAATAACAAAGTTTAGAACCAAAATGGAGAAATACTTACCCGATCGTAATGAAACTTGGAGGATAGATGAAGATGATGATGGTGAACAATAAACGGTTGGATCGCCGGAAAAGTTAGAGAGAAGGTGGAGGTTTGTATGTGTGTGTTTCTTGAGAGAAAAGTTAGAGAGAGAGAGTGATAGGTGAAATGAGGATAAGGACAAACCAGATTTCTAGATAAGACAAAATGGTTGGTGGTGGACGATTTTTGTAATAAAATTTGACATAGGACTAAAATTGTAATAGAATTTCTCGCGTAGGACTAGTTTTGTAATAAAATTTCCGAAGGGACTAAAAATGAAATATTTTTTAAACGTCAATCTTAATCATATAATTAAGGCATAATTCCCTAAACTTATCATAAGAGCATACTAGACTTATACTAAAGGCACTTAAGACTATACGTTCCCGACATAAAGATTCGAATCGCATACTATATACCCGAATAAAACGTAAATACACATAAAATACAATTACGATACCCATAAAATACGAGAAATACGAATACGATACTCATAAAATACGAATACGATAAATCATAAAAGGAATACGATAGGGTCAAAACACTAACATAATTAAATAAAACGAATACGAGACGATAGAATAATACCGTGAAATTCGCGAATGTCACAGTCTCCCCAAGTAAAAAGAATTTCGTCCACGAAATTATCACTGGGTACTACTTCCGGGAGAATGGTGAGGATACTTCCGCAGAATTTCATCTTCGCGTTCCCACGTGAACTCAGCACCAAAGCGGGAATTCCAGCGAACCTTGACAATCGGAATCTTACTTTGTCGCAGACGCTTAACATCACTAGCAACGATCTCGATCGGTTCTTCAACGAAATGAAGCTTATCATCAATCTGGAGTTGCTCAAGAGGAACTAATAGCGTCTAGTCAGCCAGGCATTTCTTCAACTGAGATACATGAAATACATAATGTACGCTGTTCATTTCTGCCGGCAAGTCTAGTACAGACGTACGAATCTCTCTATCGGATAATTCTCACGAATCGGTGGGAAATGAGCAGACTTCGTCAAACGATCAACAATAACCCAGATACTGTCATAACCACTCGAAGATCTCGGAAACTTCGTAACGAAATCCTCAGCAATACGCTCCCATTTCCACTCGGAAATCTTCGGTTGTTGGAGTAGTCCAGACGGTTTCTGATATTCAATCTTCACTTTAGAACAAGTCAAACATCGGCTAACATACTCGGCGACTTCACGCTTCATACCCGGCCACCAATAAAAATCCTTCAAGTCATGATACATCTTGTCGGAACCCGGATGAATGGAATAATTGGACTTATGGGCTTCGTCTAGAATCAACTGACGGATACTAACCGGAACCCAAATACGCTCGAGGAAATACAGAACTCCATCCTCTTTCGGTTCTAGTTCCAACGCCAACTTATATAATCTTTCCTCTTTAACACGGCCCTCAGTCATGATACCTTCCTGTGCCTGAATAATCCGAGCCTTCAAGCTCGTCTGAATAGATATCACCATAGAACGAATACGGACAGGTTTGACTGTCTCCTTACGACTTAGTGCATCTACCAGGGTGGTAGCGAATGTCGCAATCATAGTCGTTAATAACTCAACCCAGCGCCGTTGTCTCATGTTCAGCATCTTCTGATCGAACTATGTGCTGAAGGCTCTGTGGTCGGTAAATACAGTACACTTAGTCCCATACAGATAAGTGTCTCCAAATCTTCAACGCCAAGACGACAGCTCCCAACTCTAGATCATGTGTCGCGTAATTCTGCTCATGGATTTTTAACTGACGCGAAGCTTAAGCTATAACTTAGCCAGTCTGCATAAGCACACAACCCAGACCTTTGTGCGAAGCGTCGCAATAAACAACAAAATTCTCGGAACCAACTGGCAGACTAAGAATAGGAGCGTTACATAACCGCTGTTTCAATATTTGAAAGGCTTCCTCCTGATCGGTACCCCAAACAAATGGTTCACTCTTCTGTGTCAATTTTGTCATAGGTGAAGCGATCTTGGAGAAGTTCTCGATGAAACGGCGATAATACCCAGGCAAGCCAAAAAATGAACGGATTTCGGTCGTGACTTCGGTGCAACCAACTTTTAACAGCTTCAATCTTAGCAGGATCAACGTGAATACCCTTCGCGCTAACCACGTGGCCAAGAAATTGAACTTCGGATAACCAGAACTCGCACTTAGAGAATTTCGCATACAACTTCTCTTTCGAAGCACTTCTAGAACAAGACGCAAATGCTCTTCATGTTCCTTGCGACTTCGGGAATAGATAAGAATGTCGTCGATGAATACGATAACGAATTTGTCAAGATACGGACGACAAATACGGTTCATTAGTTCCATGAATGCTGCAGGGGCGTTTGTCATACCAAACGGCATCACCATGAACTCATAATGACCATACCGAGTACGAAAAGCAGTCTTAGGTATATCATCTTCTGAACTATCAACTGATGATAACCAGAGCGAAGATCGATCTTAGAGAAATAGCAAGAACCCTGAAGTTGATCGAATAAGTCATCAATACGAGGAAGGGGATAACACAGTCAACTTGTCTAAACTCCCGATAATCAATACATAAACGCATGGAGCCATCCTTCTTCTTAACAAAGAAGACAGGAGCACCCCACGGGGAGAAAACTAGGACGGATAAAACCCTTATCGACCAGTTCCTGAATTGTTTCGATAACTCGAGCATCTCGAAGGAGCCAAACGATACGGAGCCTTAGCAACAGGTGCAGCTCAGGAATAAGATCAATACGAAAATCGGTTGTCTCTGGGGAGGGACTCCAGGTAAAATCGTCGGGAAAAACGTCAGAATACTCGCGAACAATCGGTACAACCATCAATCTTTATCGCAGAATCTTTCTTCACCAAATGAGCGAGATATAAGGAACCACCCTTGACGGACATACTCGCGACAACTTTCAGACTTGAGATGACCTTAAGACGCTTCCCAGCCTTGTCTCCGTGTACAATCAACTGATCTCCATCCGGCTTCTGAATACGTATAAGCTTCTCATAACAGAGACTAATTCTCTCTTATGCTTAGCTAGCCAATCCATACCGACTACGACGTCGAAACTACCGAGTTTCATAGGAATAAGGTCGATGGAAAAAGGAATATCGGCTTAAAACGAGGGGAATATACGAATAACTTCTCTAACACACACATCTACCATCGCTATTCTACATCATACGCAGGCTCTAAAGGACTAGAGCACGGTTTACTAAGGGACGAAGTCACTAGAAATAAAGCTTCTATCGGTACCCGACAAAAATAAGATAAAAGTAGATACTCAAGA
>CAJVGC010000582.1:17778418-17788626 GCA_910822075.1 Senecio squalidus
GCATAGTTAAGTTCCACAACTCGTTCTCCAACCTCTGCGTCTCAGGTGACGGCAACATACTCCTTTTTCATAATAACCTTCAAACTTTCCCAAGTCATCAAGGCAACAGTAGCTCGGCCCCGAACCTGTCTCACCGAGTGAGTGCCTTACCCTGGAATAAGTATGTAGCATACTTAACCTTGGTCTCCTCAGCACATCCCGAGACATCAAACACAGACTCAATCTTTTCAAACCACTGCAGAGTAGCAACCGCATCTTCAGTACCCTTGAACTCAGTAGGTTTGCAGCCCAGAAAGGTCTTATACGAACAGCCTCGGGGTGGATCTTCAATACCGATACTTAGCCCACCGACTCCCACGTGCACTGCTCTTCCTACTTCGGGACCATCGCGCCCAGACGCCATATCCTCAGATCCAATACCGGGCATCTCAGGTTCTTCCAACCCTACGTCGACATTCTGCACCGGTGACTCCTTAAGCTGTGCCACAATCACTGGTATAGCTGCTATATCTGCTCCGCAATCATCTGACTGATGTTCAGAGTAGCGATGTTAGCATTGGGGACAGGCAGTGGCATTCGTGGCGTAGCACCCGCTCTTATCCTGGCGCGACCTCGCCTTGCCGACCTTCTCGTAGCTAAACCTAGTAGAAGTTCTCTTAGGCGGCATCTTCTACGGATATCAAACGGAATAAATAAGAACGATAACTGTATGTGCGACTAAAACAAGCAGGCCTCAAAACATAAAACGCAAAACAAAAGCACATAAAGCATACGGATCACATACAGGCCCACAAAAGAAAGAAATGCGCACATAGAGTAAATCAGATAGGTCCAAAAGCCTAGGTCATAGTCTAAGTGATTTCGTAAGGTCACTTAGTTCGCTATAACCATTGGCTCTGATACCAACTTCTGTCACACCCCGCATAGAAATGGCGGAACCGAGGTGTACAGTGTATACGGTATCAGAGATTCAAAGGTTACATCAAACATAAATAAACCATACATCGTCAACATAGATAAAGAATTGAGAGAAGAATACTTATTACAGTCATCCGAATATATCAAAATACGGCTACAGAGTTGGGATACTAAGGAATTAAATAAAGCAAAATAAATTCCACGCATAAGATCCACGTAGCCAAAAAGGGTGTAACCTCAAATCCCTGAAAGCGTTAAAATACGACGTCAACATAAAGTTGGTGAATTATTCGCAATAGTAGTTGAAACATAATAGTAGAAAGGTTTCAATACATTTTGACCCAAAAGTGATACGGTTTGAAGATAAGTCATTTGAAAATGATGTTTTAAAATATAAGAGAAGTATACAAAACCTTTTGATAAAATATCCTATTTATACCATCCGGTACCATAATCATTTCATAAAAATACCATACTCATTTCATAAAATACCATAATCATACCATAAAATAAATACCATACTGGATAGAATAATACAGCCTTCGGTAAATACGATACACCTGACCCACAACAATAGATACTGGCAACTAACCCCACCTAGTGCATTACGCTAGGTTGTCCTCGATAATATACCCGGTCATAAGATTGTTAACATGGACAGGGCACGCCATCATCCAAAATAGTGTTAACAATGAGGGCTTGTTAGACCCATATAGCGCTATCCGGCGGCAAAAGCTAACAGGTGTGTATACGGGCCTCGTTCTACCACAAAGGCGGAACGAGTTGGGTAATGCTAACCTAAGGCATCCATATCCAAAATACATACCATAATACATAACCATAAAAATATATTTGTTTAACGCTAATCATGCCCAAAAATGTAAAAGAAGTAAAAGGGCAACGAATAACTCACTGATAGCAAAGCAATCCAAATCTCGATATGTCGGGAAATACTATAATACCGTCAAGCTCCCACGTCTAAGTGCCCTAAACATCACGTAAATAATCATGTCTAAGTATCTCTAAGTCTAGTAGGGTTATGCCTTAATGATTAACGTTTTATACGGGTTTTAAAATAACCGAAAGGAATATCAATATAACGGAATAACGAGTGTTTCGGAAAGTCAACAGACTAGATACGTGATTTTCATACTTACGTGCACTACAAGTCACGTAAGTATCAAGTTACGTGTTATACAAGAGTTACGGGACAAAACAAGAAGTTACGGAACATAAGGACCATAGTTACGTGTTCAGCAAGGGAGTTACGTGATCTCCAAGTCACTTACGTGACTTAGGGAACCAATTACGTGAATATGAAGCCATAATTACGTGCATATGGGTTAATTTGTGAAGACTTACGTGAAAAGGACCAATTACGTGATAAATTATGAATTTCAGGGACCAATCACGTAACTGTGGGAGTTACGTGATGAGCAAGTCTATTACGTGACTTTCAAGTCACTTACGTGACTTAGACTTCAATTACGTGAATTAGAAGGCAATTACGTGCATAAGGGACTAATTACGTGACAAAAGGACTAATTACGTGAGCAATTACGCGTCAAAAGGACTAGATATGTAAATATTCCAACAATTTCGTGACCAGAACCACAGTTACGTGACTTGGGGGTCACGTAACTCCTAATTACGTGAGGGAGTGTTAATTTCGTGCAAGGGATGATCAGTTACGTGCATGTAACTACAGTTACGTGCATGTAACTGAGTTTTTACGAAAAATACATTCGGAAATCGATTTCTGAGTGTTCTAAGTGTCTATTTGACCCCAAATTGGAACCCTATGTCCAGAATATGATAACATACAATAATCCACAATAAAATCTAGGTTTTGACGGTGAGAAGTGGTATTTTCGGGTTTAAATCAAAATAACAAAGTTTAGAACCAAAATGGAGAAATACTTACCCGATCGTAATGAAACTTGGAGGATAGATGAAGATGATGATGGTGAACAATAATCCGGTCTCGGATTTGAAATTGGACGGTTGGATCGCCGGAAAAGTTAGAGAGAAGGTGGAGGTTTGTATGTGTGTGTTTTCTTGAGAGAAAAGTTAGAGAGAGAGAGTGATAGGTGAAATGAGGATAAGGACAAACCAGATTTCTAGATAAGACAAAATGGTTGGTGGGGGACGATTTTTGTAATAAAATTTGACATAGGACTAAAATTGTAATAGAATTTCTCGCGTAGGACTAGTTTTGTAATAAAATTTCCGAAGGGACTAAAAATGAAATATTTTTTAAACGTCAATCTTAATCATATAATTAAGGCATAATTCCCCTAAACTTATCATAAGAGCATACTAGACTTATACTAAAGGCACTTAAGACTATACGTTCCCGACATAAAGATTCGAATCGCATACTATATACCCGATAAACGTAAATACACATAAAATACAATTACGATACCCATAAAATACGAGAAATACGAATACGATACTCATAAAATACGAATACGATAAATCATAAAAGGAATACGATAGGGTCAAAACACTAACATAATTAAATAAAACGAATACGAGACGATAGAATAATACCGTGAAATTCGCGAATGTCACAATTGTTATATCTTTGTTATAGAAAGAAAGTGTAATTCCTATTTTTCTTCTTAGTGAAACGGTTTCTTCCTTGCCCGTGGTTTTTACCCTATTGCGGTTTTCCACGTAAAATCCTTGTGTTTCGTTATTATTGTCATTATTTTGAATTATTAGTTGCGGTTTTGTTTTCAGTTCGGTATCACTTTTCTCAACAAGTGGTATCAGAGTCGATATTAAGTGTGTGCTTATCTACTTATCATATGCTATGTGGTTGCCACTAGTAGTGGATCCTACGTATATGAAAATAAGTAAGATTGTATATACACTTAATAAAGGCTCCGGGTGCTATTCCCATTGAATAGGAAGAAGTTATTATTTAGTCGAAAAGAAGATTGTGACTGAAGACATGGAAAAAAAATTTGAGATAGAAAATTTCAATGGGAGTAATTTCTCATTGTGGAAATTGAAGATGAAGGCTATCCTTAGAAAGGATAAATGTTTGGCGGCTATTAGCAAAAGGTCAGACGAGTTCACGGGCGATAATAAATGGGACAGAGATGGATGGAAATGCCATTGCCAATCTTCATCTTGCACTAACAGATGGAGTATTCTCAAGTATTAAAGAAAAGAAAATTGCCAAAGAGATTGGGAATCATCTTGCACGATTGTACGAGGCCAAGTCACTCCACAACTAAATTTTCCTTAAGAGAAAACTTTATGCTCTTAATATGACATAATCTACTTAGGTGACGGAGCACATTAATAGCTTGAATACTCTATTTTCTTAACTCAAGTCATTGGGTTGTAAAATAGATCCACAAGAACGTGCTGAATTTGTACTTCAAAGTCTACCAGATTTATATGATGAACTCATCATCAACTTAACCAACAACATCCTCACAGATTTTCCAGTCTTCGATGATGTTGCAACCGCTCTTCTAGAAGAAGAAAACCGACGCAATAACAAGGAGGACAGACCGTCTGGTTCACGACACGACAGGTAGAGGCCTTAACGGTGACGAGAGGGAGATCAACGGATCGTGGCCCAAGTGGGAGTTGCAAGTACAGTAACTCAAAGGCTGGAATAAAAAAGAGTTACAAATGCTACAATTGTGGCATAAAGGGTCACCTAAAGAAGGATTGTTGGAGTTTGAATAACTCTAATCCTCAAGGAAATGTTGCAAGCACTTTAGAAGATGGTACTACTCTGTGTTGTGAAGCAACTATAAAAAATGAAGGAAGAAAAAGATTTGCGGATATATGGTTGTTTGATTCTGGAGCTACTTTTCACATGACCTCAAGAAGAGAATGGTTTAATCAATATAAACCTATCTCAGGAGGAGGATTAGTGTTTAGTTGCAATGATCATTAACTAAAGATCATTGGAATTGGAAACATCAAGCTAAAGATGCATGATGGTACAATCCATACCATTCAAGATGTACGAAACTTGGAGGGCGTGAAGAAGAACTTATTGTCTTTAGTACAATTAGATTATCTTGGTTGTAAAATGGAGATACAAGACAAGATCATGAAAATAGTAAAAGGCGCACTTGTACTTATGAAAGCTGAGAAGATGGCTGCGAACTTATACATTCTGAAAGGAGATACGATGGAAGAGGCGGAGGCATTTGTTGCTTCAAATTGTTCAAGTGATAAAGTTGCATTAATATGGCATCACAATCTTAGAGATATGTCTGAACAAGGAATGAAGATTCTTGTAGATAGAAAACTAATTCCTGCTCTCACAAAGGTCTCTCTACCGTTCTGTGAGTATTGTGTTATCGGTAAGAAACACCGCTTGAAATTCACCACATCAAAATCTAGAAGTATAGCTATTCTAGAATTGGTTCACTCCGATGTGTGGCAAGCACCGCTTCAATCTCTAGGAGCATCAAAGTACTTTGTATCTTTTATTGACGATTATTCCACGAGATGCTGGGTGTACGCAATCAAGAGGAAGAAAAATGTGTTTGAAGTTTTCATAGTTTACAAAGCAGGGGTTGAACTTAATACTGAGAAAAAGATCAAGTGTTTGAGGAAGGATAATGGATGCGAATACACTAGCGACAAGTTTGAAAAATTCTGTAAGGAAGAAGGTGTCAAAATACAGTTGAAAACAACATACATTCCTCAACAAAATGGATTGGCAGAGTGGATGAACATGTGCTTGTTATAAAGAACAATAGCGATAATGGAAACCGCAAGCTTAGAAAAATCATTCTGGGAAGAAGCAGTCAATACCGCATGTTATGTGATAAATCGGTCACCATCATCCGCGATTGAGTTCAAGACACCGATGGAGATGTGGACTAGAAAAGCAGTTAGCTATTTAGACCTTCATATATTTGGAAGTCATGTGTATCTTATGTACAATTCCCAAGAAACTACAAAGCTGGATCCAAAATCCTGAAAATGTTTATTCTTAGGGTATGTTGACAGAGTTAAGGGGTATAGCTTGTGGGACACCACTTCCCACAAACTAGTCGTTAGCAGAGATGTTGTCTTTATGGAAGGAAAAATTAACGAAAATAAAGAAGATGGAAGCACTTTAAAAAAAACCACTCTAATACTTGTGGAAAAATATTCTCAAGATAAAGATTCTTCTGAAGAGCACGAAAGAAACCAACTAGTTGAAACTGAAGCTCCAATGACACGTGGTACTAATCGTGAAAGAAAACATCCAAGGTGGAATTCCGATTATGTTATGGAGAGCAACATTGCGTGCATATTGTCTTTTAACGGAGGAATGAGAACCATCACATCTTCAAGAGGCACTGAATAATTCAGATGCATCTCTATGGATAGCAACAATGCAAGAAGAGATTGAAGCACTTCATAAAAACAAAATATGGGAACTTATGCCACGTCCTTAATCTTAAATCTTCTTCATTTTCAACACACTTTGTAGGGAGTTTCATATTGTTAAAACTCTACCATTCTAAGTCCTTTATTTTACAGCAAAATCCACTAATCGTCATGGACAAGATTTTCCACAACCACCATCATATCGTTCTCTCTAGTCAAACTCGTGTATGTATCGTCCATCACAAGCTTATTACTTTCGAATGTTATGATCATTGTTTCCTCATCTTTGGACTTATTCTCAACAACGTCATCTTCCTTACCACCATTGTGACAATCCGTCTTTTCGAGGTATTTTTCATTTATTGATAATTACTCTTTTTATTCGCAATGATTTGGACCCTTACATTTCGCTTTATATTTACTCACGTTTTGTATATTTGAGTCGGGTTTTATGTGTTTTAATACTTCGTCTCTCGAGACGTAAGCTTTATAATCGTCTAAGTGCCAAATTAGTAGTATCCTCGTGTTATTTAAGTAGAGTGTTTACGCCATAATAGTCGGTTAAGAAATTTATATTTCAAATTTCATTACAAAGTTAGTCCTCTAACTTATTATGTTACAAAGTTAGTCCTTTAACGGAGAAGTAACGAAATTTGTTAGAAATCTGGTCCTCTAACGGAGATTTAACGGAAATAGTTAAATCCGGGCGGAGTGCGCCGTCCTAACCACTTAGGACGACGTCCTAAATGGATTTTAGGCACACTGCGTCGTCCTAACCATAAGGGACGACGCACACCCCCTATTTTCAGCTTGTTTACAAAACGACTTTTTGGGTCAAAACATTGAGATTCCAAACCTTTTGGCTCGTGATTCCTGCTGCAAATTGCCCCTTTGGGGTATGTTAGATTGGTTTGTGGATCTCTAAACATGTTTGGACACTCTCTCATTCCAAAAAATCTAAGTTTACATCAAAACCTTTTAACACTTTTTCTTTCATTCTCACTTCACCTAAACTCTTATTCTCTCTCAAATATTCCAGAGAAATAAGAGTATGTTACACCATTATTGAAGTGAGAATCCAAGTAATCAAGTTGGGGAATTTATTTCTTACAAACATCCTTCAATTCTACACATTTGGGTAAGTAATTCTTTGCTAAATTCCTTCCTTTTCCTACTATTTTCTTCCATTTGGTTTAAGATGTCTAACTCATAACCTTGTTCCCTTGTTTTACCAAGCTTTTACATCCGTTGGTATCCTTGAAGTGGTGGAGTTTCGGTAACCTTCCTTGGAAAAACGTTATAGAAAGTTTGGTAAGTAAACTCTCCAAATCTTTCTCTATTTCCTTTCCATTTGAAAACTTCTAACACTCATATTATTTATGTGTTAAATGGAAGCCCTTTGTTTCCATACTTCTACCACTACCTTTGGAGTTTGACTACTTTTCGGTGAAAACTCCACCTTAAATTTTGGTAAGCAAATTTCTCTGAAATTCATTTAATTTCCTTCTTTTTGAGACTCTTTACTAATGGTGGATATTTCTATGTCTTGGAGCCGGTTATCTCCTCACCGCCACCACCAAAGTCTCTTCTTTTCGGGCGAAGTAAAGAGTAGAAATTCTTGCTGGTGAAATCGGTAAAATCTTTATAACCTCTAAACTACTTCATTTCAAATTATCTTTACTTTCGGTTTAAGCCTTGAAAAATGGTTAGGTTAATATATTAGACCAACACCTTTTATTCTTGGAAGTTTGGACATAAATGGGTTAAAACATGTTGAGATATAAATTTAACCGAAATTAACCTAATTACTATAATAGTATGTAAAACTACACATGTACATATACATAACACTTGATAAATGTTATTTGAACCTAAAACAACTTTCGAACAGTTTACATTTTCGCTCTAAAACGCCAAACGAACCAGATTTCGACTAAAACGCGTTTTTCACAAAGCTGGAAAATGACTTGTGCGTCGTTCCTTGTATCCAGGACGACACAGCGGGCCATTTTCTGGATTTTTCGATTTTCAATAAAACTCACAGCGACGTCCTAACCTCATAGAACGTCGCAGTGAAGCCCAAACCCAATATTTTTGACTTTTTACAACTTTAAACACATGTATAAATAAACTATTATGTATAAATGTATTATATAACGTCAAAAACAACGTCTTTGGACTCAAAGACGCCACCACCATCATAAACGTTATCAATTTAAATTAAAACAAACGTTTTACTTAATTTTTACGTCAAAATCGTTTGAAACCATTGTAAATCATCTTTACTTCATTATTTTGAAATAAAAAAAATATGTTAACTCTCAAATTGTCAAAGTTTGACTTCCCTTTTAAAATTGTTGACTTTGACTTTCCTTCAAAATTGTTGACTTTGACTTAACTAAGTCAACATCTTTAATTTTGACTTTTCATTCAACATGTTGACTTTGACTTTGACCAAGTCAACATCTTTGACTTTGAAAAAGTCAACATCTTTGAGTTTGACCAAGTCAACATTTTGAAGATGACTTTTGTAACACCCCGCTCAGGCGGAAGCCGGAGATGTACAGTATTAGTATATTCAGAGTCATAAGGTTACAACAAAATAAATAACAAAAGGGTAACATCGAATTAAATATAAGTTATCGAGTTACAATTGGTACAAAGTACATAAGTTCGGGAAATAAAATAGTAGATAAACGACATACGGATCCTAATAGAACTAATCAAAGCAAAACAAGTTCCCAAGCAAGATCCACGTAGTCATATAATAATCATCAAGAAGTAACCTCAAATCCCTGAAATAGCGTTAAAAACGACGTCAACACATTGTTGGTGAATTATTCGTAAAGTTAATAAAACATAAGTAATAAAGCTTTTGACCCAAAGTTTAAGAAGGTTTAGTAAAATCAATAGTAGTAAACATATATCTTGATTTAAAATAGCAAATAGCAATATGAACATTCCTTAGCCTAAAATAATACACTTGAACCTAAACATAAAAAGGCAACAACCCCCTTAGTGTGTTAAGCTAAGTTTAGTCATGAAATAGTATACGGTAATAACATCAGTCCGCAAGGACCGCACTCAAGGCAAGACATCCCAATACGGCGATGAGGGTTTGTTAAACCCAAATAGATCTATATATATATCCGTAGGCTCAATAAGAGTTGACAAGTGTGTAAACGGGGCCTTATACTACCACCAAGGCCATATAAGTAAGTAAGGTAACACGATAATACTAAGGCATCATAATCTAATTTGCATAAACAAGATATATAAATTTAGTTAACGCTAATCATGCCCGAAGTAAAATTTATAAAGCGGTAAAAGGGCATCGAATAACTCACAGGTAGCGTAAATAAAGCGTAAGAATGTCGGAAACTCAAAGATACGCGGTATAAGATCCACCGCCTAAGTGCCCTAGCAATAACACAATTAATAAGTTTAAGTATCTCTAGTCTAGTAGGGTTGCCTTATACGATTAACGTTATGTGTTATATTTATAATAATATATCGTTCAAAAATAGTATTTTGAGTATAATATAACATAACTCGTGTCAAACGACAATCTTATACTTTAATTATAAAAGGGTTTAAGATTACGGTCGAGTTATAGGAGAAACGTAAGATTATATGTTTTTATCCAAAACCGTTATAATAAAGGTCATATTAGAGATATTATTATGTTTCGAGTCCGAAACGTATGTTTAATAAGATATATAGTCTTAGATATAGTAAATAAATGTGTATAATTAAGTTTGATAGTGTAAAAAGTCTTAGGTTTAGTAATTTATGAATGTAAGTAAGTTTGAGTGTAAAAGAAAGTTACATGATAAAAATGAGAACAATATATGGAAATGAGGTGATCTGCACCTGCACCTGTGTGTTATGTATGTATATATATATGTATATATATATGTATTATG
>CAJVGC010000582.1:17788726-17812795 GCA_910822075.1 Senecio squalidus
ACCCATAGACTGTAGTAGGGTCTCCTTCAGTTGTGCCACAATACTCGGCATAGAAGCTGCCATATGCTCAGCAAACATCAGGCTAAAATCCGTAGAAGTCGATGTAGTAGTAGTAGGAGTAGGTGTAGGTGTAGGTGTAGGTGTAGGAGTAGGGGTAGGAATACGTGTAGTCGTCCGAGTAGGGGGAACCGTCGATCTCGGTGCTGCAGGACGAACACGTCGTGTAGACTTCCTAGTAGTAGTAGTAGTAGCAGCTCTCCCTCTCTTAGGCGGCATCGTCTAAAAACGTAAAAACGGAAGAAATGTAAGAAAAAGTGCGACAAAAATATTAGGCCAATAGCAAGCATGCATAAGCAAATGCAAAAACACATAAAGGCCCAAATAAGAAATGCGCACATAAGCAAATCAGAGAATTCGTTTTAAGCCTTAGGTTATAGTCTAAGTGATCACGTATAAGCCACTTAGTTCGCTATAACCAGTGGCTCTGATACCAATTCTCTGTAACACCCCGCTCAGGCGGAAGCCGGGAGATGTATAGTATTAGTATATTCAGAGTCATAAGGGTTACAACAAAATAAATAACAAAAGGGTAACATCGAATTAAATATAAGTTATCGAGTTACAATTGGTACAAAGTACATAAGTTCGGGAAATAAAATAGTACATAAACGACATACGGATCCTAATAGAACTAATCAAAGCAAAACAAGTTCCCATGCAAGATCCACGTAGTCATATAATAATCATCAAGAAGTAACCTCAAATCCCTGAAATAGCGTTAAAAACGACGTCAACACATTGTTGGTGAATTATTCGTAAAGTTAATAAAACATAGTAAAGCTTTTGACCCAAAGTTTAAGAAGGTTTAGTAAAATCAATAGTAGTAAACATATATCTTGATTTAAAATAGCAAATAGCAATATGAACATTCCTTAGCCTAAAATAATACACTTGAACCTAAACATAAAAAGGCAAACAACCCCCTTAGTGTGTTAAGCTAGTTTAGTCATGAAATAGTATACGGTAATAACATCAGTCCGCAAGGACCGCACTCAAGGCAAGACATCCCAATACGGCGATGAGGGTTTGTTAAACCCAAATAGATCTATATATATATCCGTAGGCTCAATAAGAGTTGACAAGTGTGTAAACGGGGCCTTATACTACCACCAAGGCCATATAAGTAAGTAAGGTAACACGATAATACTAAGGCATCATAATCTAATTTGCATAAACAAGATATATAAATTTAGTTAACGCTAATCATGCCCGAAGTAAAATTTATAAAGCGGGTAAAAGGGCATCGAATAACTCACAGACGTAAAGCGTAAATAAAGAGAATGTCGGAAACTCAAAGATACGCGGTATAAGATCCACCGCCTAAGTGCCCTAGCAATAACACAATTAATAATTTTAAGTATCTCTAGTCTAGTAGGGTTGCCTTATACGATTAACGTTATGTGTTATATTTATAATAATATATCGTTCAAAAATAGTATTTTGAGTATAATATAACATAACTCGTGTCAAACGACAAGCTTATACTTTAATTATAAAAGGGTTTAAGATTACGGTCGAGTTATAGGAGAAACGTAAGATTATATGTTTTTATCCAAAACCGTTATAATAAAGGTCATATTAGAGATATTATTATGTTTCGAGTCCGAAACGTATGTTTAATAAAATATATAGTCTTAGATATAGTAAATAAATGTGTATAATTAAGTTTGATAGTGTAAAAAGTCTTAGGTTTAGTAATTTATGAATGTAAGTAAGTTTGAGTGTAAAAGAAAGTTACATGATAAAAATGAGAACAATATATGGAAATGAGGTGATCTCTGTGTGTATGTATGTATATATATATGTATATATATGTATTATCATGTATGGTATGCATATGTATGTGTGAATATCTTTTATAAATGGTAGTAAATAAACATATACTGTCAAATATATGATTATGTCATGTAGTGTATGCTGCATAAATATGTTACTTATATATGTAATAGGGGTGATATATGTTGCACAGCATGGCTAAAATTGTTACTTGATGTTGACGAGAACAGAGTATGAAAAATAGTATGGTGTTGCGCTCATAATGTATTACGGGTTAGAAGGAGTTGTGGAATACAAGTGTTACGGGTCACGAGAGCAAAATATGTTACGGTTCGAAAGGTGTTACGGACAACAAAAGAGTTACAAATGATATGTTGCGGATATGTACATGTCACGGGTCATATGTGTTGCGGATAAGAGATGTTACGGGACACAAGAGTTGTTGCTGACATCGTTGATGTAAATGAGTCGTTACTCCCCCACGAACAGCAGCAACAGCTGAAACAGCTCGGAATAATTAATAAAATATCGGTTTCAAGGCTAACTCGTTGTATGTTAGTTTTAGAAGCTTTTTGGTTAAAAATTCCGTCTAAACACACATAAAAACGTGGCTGTTGCTGGGATTAAAAAGGGCATTTTGGGCAGATTTTTGTTTTGTAAATTTATGTCATAAAAGTGTTATAAATTTCGTTTTGTTTCCGGTTTTTATACATGTTTAATTTCTCTATTTCTAAAGCTTAAAAGTTAAACAAAATGAAGGATTTATAGAAAAATAGGCTTACCAAATCGAAAGGAAATCGAGGAAAAAGATGAACAATTGACTTTGTCTTCGATTTGGGTGAAATTACTTGACGGAAATGGTGATTTTAGGAGTCCGAAAATCTGGATTTTGAGAGGTTTTTGAGTGAATAAAAATGGTGTGTTTGAATATGATGAAGGAGGTGAAATGGGAAATTTTGGGAAGAGTGGTGAGATCCAATTGTTACTCACAAAATGACAAGCCCAAAATAAAAGTGGTCCCAACTTAACTTTCTCTAGTTAGCAAGGACGAAAATCGTGAACTTTTTGTCGTTAAATCCCGTTAAAGGATTAGTTTTGTAATAGAAGTTTACGTAAGATAATTAACTTCGAAAAATATATAAACGTTAATTTTAATCGTATAATTAAAGGCATAAAATCCCTAACTAACTTACGAGAATACTTAATATTGCTAGACACTTAGTTAAATAAGCGTTTTAGTCACAAATGACATAAAACAAAGGTTATAAACACGATCCGACACAAACGCAAATGTAATAAATCGAAATATCGAAATAATAACTCGGGTCAAAATGAAATAATGAAAATTAAAGAAAGTTAAACTCGGAATTAGTACCTCAAAATTTGCGGTTGTCACAACTTTGGTCGATCTCAATAAAACTTTGGTAACAGGTTTTCCTTTCAACCGATATTCATGGTAGTCATTCTTCGGCTCAGAATATTATACCTTTCTAATAGTCAATTACGACGTGAATTATCGATATCTTCATATCGTCCTTATCGGCGCGGAACATCGTCACCTTGATCCGTCATCACGACTCGACTTGGAAATCATTGAAATATTTTAATAAAATCTTAAATATTAAACTTAACCGACAAGGCTAAACCGTACTGTATTTATAGAGATACTTAGACTATGTCATATTGTTTTAGGGCACTTAGGCGACGGAGTGTTAGCTCCATATTGATTATTTACCCGATACTTGCCGAGCTTATCTTGTGAGTTATTCGTAGCCCTATTCTTTTACTATTTTTGGGCTGGAAAGCGTATTTTAAATTGTCGTATGAATGTATATCTTGTTTACTTGGTGGATTAGTATCACCTTAGATTAAGATGTTCATTAGGCTTTGGTAAGCCCCCCTTATACACTTGTTAAGCTTTTGCCCACGGTTTACATATATATAGATCTATATGGGTTTGAACTAACCCTCATTGCTCGATAGGATGTCCAAATGAGTTGATGTTATGGCCGTATGATTAATGTTGCCTTTGGTTTTACATCGCCTTAGGTTAGGGGATTGATGTGTGGTCAGGTTCAGTGTATGTTTAATCTTTGGTATTTATACTCACACTATGGTTATAATTCAAGATATGCTATTTGAAACTTGTCATGATTATTAAATCTTTTATTGGGTCAACTTTTACTTAAATATTGCGAATAATTCACCAACATGTGTTGATGTCGTTTTTAACGCTTTTTCAGGAGTTTGAGGATTTGTTTGATCATGTCATGCTTATTTTGGGATCATTTATTCTATGTATTTGGAATTCGTTTTGCTTGATGTAATTCCTTGATGATCCACGTATTGACATTTGATTTGTATTTGTATTTGACATTTGGTACACGTTTGACCATGTATTGTATTTTGTAAACTTTATGGCATGATTAATATTATTCGATGTTTGTTTATGGTTGTAACGTTGTCATCCTTGACTCTTGATATCTTTAACTGGAACACCTCGTGTTTCCGCTTTGAGCGGGGTGTGACAACCATAAACATAGTTTCTTTGGATTCTTCCATGAATTAGGATTCCTCCTGACTTTATTTTGTTGCTTCTTATTTTAAACCTCATAATATGACCATATTTGTTACAGTAACAACATTCTTTTTCAGATAAACGTATCATTTTTCCTTTAGAATATTTTCTCCTTTGAAGGTTCCTTCTCCGTCTTCATTTATTTTCTTATCATCATCAAAGTCATTTTCTATTTCCTCTCCTTTTCTTTCAATGTTCTATTTACACGTTAATCTTCAACATCTTCACCATTCAACCTCATTTGATTTGTTCTCCTTATGACGCGATTGCCACAGTCTTCCACATATTCTGATTGCTTCATTTAAATATTGTCAAATTCATATCGTAAAGTTTACAACATTTCCCATATGCTTCCTTAGATGATGTTGAATAGGAAAATATTTCAAAAATAACTTCATCCGCCTCTTGATAAATGAAGAACAAATCCTTTTTATCCTTATTTTTATTTTCACTCAGTTCCCTTCTTTGTTGCGCAGTGGTTGGTGTAGGATTTCAAGATTCCCTAATCAAATCTTCCACAATTTTCCATGGATCTTGTGATTCCAAGAAAACTTTCAATTGAATACTCCGATAATGATAATTTATTTCATTTAATTTCTGTAATTGCGCTTGTAATCCATTGCTATTTGAAGCCATAGTCTTTAAATTATCGCGCGCAACCTTGAATCTTCTTTAAATTTTATTTGAATCGCAAACGTAGCTCTAATACCACTTTTTTGGAAATTAGAGAATATGATGAAGAAAGATACTGATAAAAATGGTGTCTTATTGTCACAAATGAAAGTTAAATATACATCCATAATTATACACATTAAAAGACACAAACTAAGGTCGCAACCTTTCACAAATGATGGTTCGAGGGGTGGGATAAATTGTCTCATGAACCCTTAATCTATCTTAATTTATTATAACAATTTACTCCTACTCTTTTTTCGTTTATTAATACACTACAAGAATAATGACCTTTGGCGACGACACCTACAGCGACGACAAAAAATCGTCCCTAAAGGCCCACTAAAAGACAAAAAAAAATCAACTTTTTGACTTTTTCAGACCCAGGCCTTTAGCGACGACCCTTTGGCGACGACTTTCACCTTTAGCGACGACACTATTTTAATTAATTAACAAAAACATTAAAAATTCCCGCCAAATCCCGCCAAAAAGGAAAAAATCGTGCCTAAAGGCCTTTGGCGACGATTTGTCGTCGCCGTAGGTCTGTCTGACTTATTTATTTAATTAATAAATAATTAAATGTTTATTTAAATAATTTATAAAACATTAAAATAATTAATTAATAATTAAATAATTAATAAATAATTAGATATTTATTTAAATAATTTATAAAACATTAAAATTATTAATTAATCTAAATTAAATAATTATTTAAATAATCTAAATAATAATTAAACTATATATATTAAAGTAAATAATATATAATGTTAATATATTAAAATTATATAATGTTAATATATATAATTCTTTTTAATTAAATTATATTTAAAAAATGAAAATATAATATATCAAATTAAATAATATATAATGTTAATTTTAAATAATAATTTTTGTTTAAAATAAAAATATTTGATAATAAGAAATTAAAAGTAATTATATTATTAATGTTAATATACTTAAAATAAATGTATATACATATTTTTAAATATCTAATATCGTAATTAAATAATTAATACGATTAATAATCGTTTACTGTTATAACGAAAAGTTGTAATACGACATGTTGTGGTATAAGTATAACTTTAAACCATAAGCACGTAATTTTATACCTTAAATCCTAAAATCATATCCCTAAACCATCGTAACGGTAAACCCGGACAACATTCATCGACTATCGACTATTAAAGGTAACATGAGTTAAGGCAAAGTTGTATAGACAATTCATCTATCGACTATTAGAACATCATAACCACGTAATGCTAGACCTTAAATCCTAAACTCATATCCCTAAACCATCGTAACCCTAGAAACCTAAACCATCGTAACCCTAGAAACCTTAAACCTTAAACCCCTAAAGTTAGACCTTAAACAACGATAAACCATAAACCCTAAACATGAAATCTGAAGCTTTTAACAACGATAATCCTCATAAACCCTTAAACCCTAAACTATAATCCTAAACCCTAACCCCAAAGACAAACATGACATCCGAAGCTAATCATATGCGTGCGTTTTATTGATCAATTATCAATGAATTGATTGATCACCATTAATCATTGACTATACGAGCTAGTACGTGTCACTTGTGTAGCTAGCTATCGACCATTTTCATACATATTGATCGACTCGTTTATAGATGTGCATTGAATAAACATTTTGTTATTCAAATATAAAAAATCATTAATTTGTAATTGATTAAATAAAAGTTATAAGTTTATAATGAAGTTTAATATTTAGGAACGAAAAGACTAACTAATTTCTAAACTTAAACGATTTATGCACTTTTTTAACTTTTTAACCGTATTACTTATGCGACGTTTATTATGAAGTTTATTATTTTATAGATAATAATTACTTGATAATAAAAAATTAAAAGTAATTAGATTTTAAAGATCCGATATTATGATTAGGTAATACGGTTTATAATCGTTTACTGTTATAACGAAAAATCATAACAACTTAAACATTAAACTAACATTAAACATTGAATTAATTTATATATTCATTATCAACTTATGAAAAACACAATATAAATTAATTTATATATTGATTATTATTCATTATTATCTATACTAACAATATATTTTTCCAAAAACTTTTCCCCCACAATTAATCTAGATTTTTACCAAAAACTTTTCCCCCCCAAATTTCCCTCCCATTATTTCCCCAAATTTTTACAATATAACTATCCCTTTTTCTACTTTTTATTAACACCAAACCACCATTTATCTCTTTCTCTCTAACATAAAAAAAAAAACATCCACTTATCTTCCCCACATCACTTGGCTGCCACCACCGTCTGCTGCTGCCGCTGCCACCGTCGCCTGCTGCTGTTTGTTGCTGCCTGCTGCCGCCTGCTGCCATCACACACCACCACCGCCTGCTGCCGCCGTTGTAACCAACCGCCGTTGCCACCATGACTGCAACCAGCTCTGCTGCCACCATCTCTGCCACCAACCGCCGCTGCCACCATTGCTGCCACCAACCGCCGTCGCCACCACTGCAGTCACCAACCGCCGCGCCACCACTGCAGCCACCAAACGCCGCCGCCACCACTGCAGCCACCACCGCCACCTGCTTCAGCCACCTGATGCCGCCACCATCTGCAGCCACCTCAACCGCCATGACTTTTATTTTGATTAATTATTTTGTTTTATTATAAAGATTTGTAATAGATGATAATTGTATAAGTTATTTGATAATTATATAATTTATTGTTATTTTCTTTAAATTTTATTGTATATGGATGATGTTTATATATATATATTGATTGATTTTTGTATTTACATTTATATATTTATTGTTATGTATTGGTATATTAAAATCAAAACCAAATATTTTCAATTAAATAGAAAATTAATATTTAAAAAGATAATTAATTAAAATAAAATTATATTTAATAAATATATTTTAAAATGATTTATTAAATATATTAATTAATTATATAATTAAATAAAATAATAACTATATAAATAAATAAGCAAGTTTGAAAAAGTCAATGTGGGCCCCGCCATCGTCGCTATAGGTTATGAGAAATCGTCGCTAAACACCTTTCCCCACGATGCTATGGCGACGACCCTTTAGGCACGACATATCGTCGCCAAAGACCTTTAGGCACGATTTTTTCCCTTTAGGCACGATTTTTTGTCGTCGCTGTAGGGTCCATTTCTTGTAGTGATATGCTATGAACGTTTGTAAAGTGGTATGTTTCCTTGTTATTGAAATTTATGTAGTGTAAGATACACCATAAGAAGATGTACGAAATGTACGTTGAAATGCTCGAATGGATTTTTAGGTTTGAGAAGTTTGTGATTGACAATCATATATTAATCCATACTTAAAATGAAATTTTGCATTGACCATAAATAAGTTAAAGAAAACACTTAAACTAACTTAAACTGTTGGTTTTTCTCGTGCTTGAATAGAAACTCCTACGAAAGTTTTAGTAATCAGTTTTGCTTTGGTAAGTTTTATTAGCAAGTCACTTGTGATTGTGTATTTAAAAAGACACGAGCTATGGAAACTCGATACGTCCGCATGTATCTGCGCTTCGAATCCACAAGGACAAGTTTTTCCGGGATGGCAACTATATTTACCTTATATATCTTCCAGGACTATTTGTTATTTATTATTGTGACATATTATAAATATGGAAAATTATATACTTTTATTACCTCTATCGTTCTTGGTTAATATTGGTTGCACTGGTTGAGATTGGCAATGATAAAGAGCGAGGCTAAACTACTGAAGATGCAAGGATTGTTTAAAAGGTAAAACGATTCATGATATTGGGTGAGGTCAACAACAACAATTATTTATTTTTGCTTTCTTCATTCATTTAACTTTACCACATCAAGTCCATGATCTCATTTACCGATTACCCGTGAAGTTAGATATAGTTTTAAACCATATCATAATCTACCAATACCTCAAACCACTTACAAGGATCGATAAACCTTTTATAAACATGCTAAAAAGAAATATGATGTTGAATATTAAATTAAACATACTTATTATGTAAATTGTAATTTTAGATTAGTTTAGGGATTAGCAAGGTTCTAAATAACGCGCAATGGCGGCGAGGCGCGGCGAGAAAATACGAAAACATGCAAGGCGTCTTTGTTAGGCGTGGCGGCAAAAAAACGTGGTCATGGTGTCCCATGGCGCGCCTTAAAATGATTTTTTGTAACACGTTATGAAAATTAAAAAAAAAAAAGTTTAAAAACTGTTAAAAATGGCTATAAAATTCATTTGATTGTAAATTTGTGACTATATCTTAGAATATATATATATACTTAAATGTTAAAACATACTTTTTGATAATTTATTGATATTTATATAACTTAATAATAGTAAAAACATATATAAGTATATATAAAATTATAAAATATATTAAATTTTTTTGCCGCCTTGTCACGCTTTGAAAAACGTCATGTCTCGCCTTTTCTTGCAAAGCTTGAGGCTTACTCATGCCGCCACGCCACGCCTTACGTTATTTGTAACCTTGGGGATTAGAACTTAATAGGTCAAACTTGAAAGGTTGCCAAGAATAGTCACAATGGTTCGAAGCAAACCACCAACGATCACTAGTGAATCAAAGCAACTTTTCAAAGACACTGATTACGTTCTGTAAATAGGAATCAAATGTAAACAAAAATTTGGGTGTTTAACCTCTTTGGTTTCTATGGAAACTTTAGTTTGATAAAGTTCCCTATCTATATTGGTAACTAATATCCAATGATTGGTATTAGAACTAATTCAAACCGGAAGGAAAGCATCGATAAGCAAAGAAAGATAACCCACCCACCCCCACACCCCACCGGCATCCCCCCCCCCCCCCCCCCCCCCCTTCTTTATTTAACCTAACGAAAATTATATATAAAATGGCTAATATATATTTGTTAAAAATTTATAAAAATATTGTTATAAACAATAAACCAAAAAAAAATAAGTGATTAGATTAGTATTGATGCGTGGTTCCAAGCTAACCCAAAAAAGTTAAATAAAGTGCTAAGTGGCTCGACTCGTGCACCTGGACTAGCTTTCGTGCCTGGTTTTCCTCTTTCCCTTTCCTGCTTTGCCTTCCTACTTGGCTTTCTTTCCTTGCCTTCCTGCCTAACTTTCCAATTTGGCCTTCCTGCCTGGCTTTCCTCCTTGTAGATCTGCCTGATTTTACCACACATGGTCTACCTGGTTAGCCTACCCAGTTGGCTTTGGTTACCCGGAACATACCTCGTTCATATGGTCCCTATCTACCCGGTACACACATGTGCCTCGTGACCGGGTAAAACCTACTTGGCACCGTCTTGGCTACCATGTAACCAAACCTGCTAGACAGGCCCCGTATCCGAACACGCATAACCTAGGCGCTAAGTCTTTACCCGGTATACCCTCTACCTGGTACACATGCTCCTACCCGGATTGGCTTACCCGGTTACGAAACTTTTGACCAAGCCACACTAAACCTTTACTCGAGACCAAGGTCTACCCGGGACACCTTTCCAACCCGTTACACCTACCCAGTAGCCAAAGAAAGGTACCTGACACACTTGCCTTTCTACCGACACAATTTTCTATGGCTATCCGGTACACTCACTTTTCTACCCGACACATTTGACTTTGCTACCCGGACACATCTGAGTTTCGTGTCCGACATTTCCTGCCCGGTTGATTTGCATACCCGGTAATACTTAGCCGAACACCACACTTCGTTTACCCGACACACTTGCTATCCATATGATACGTTATTTACTTGTTAGTGGATGAAATCCGACATTAGTATTAAAACGTTAATTAAACCTTATTTTGATGATGATATAAACAAGTATAAGATAACACTTAGTATTAAGTAAAATTCCATTTTCATAAGTCCTTCATTTCCCAAATATGTCCAAAACACGAATGTGTTAAACCGAACCAAAAAATGCTACATTGTGAAAAATCAGCAAGCTGTGGTCCAGCTTGCGGTCTAGCAATAGGTCGACCGCAGTTCTTATTGGAACAAAAATTGATATCTTTTCCAAACTTCAAAATTAAATATTGCTTTGAATTATATTGTGATTAATACACATCGTAAAATGTATTTGACAAACTTACCAACCACATTATCAAGTTAAATAAATTTTAAAGCAAAATGAAAACATACCTTTAACCATTTGATAAAAACATGAATAAATAAAAAGATTTTTGGGTCTTCATATTTAACAGCAACATTACTTAAATGTATTTTACACATTCACATAACAAGATTCTTTCCAAAAATCTACCTAAACCAAGAATATTGTTTGATAGTGTTGTGTATTTCAAGACCACTTTTAAATGTGAATTCAAACAAAATGAATAAGTCAAAAGATGTTATCCTTCTAATGTCATTTTCCAGGTGTTACTTCAAGTAATCAAGCCAAAAGGTTGAGTAAAGGTAACAAACAAAAAAAACGGATTTATTTGTGTGCAGAAAACTGCGGTCGACCGTGTAGTTTAGCCGCGACTGAACTGCAGTATTGGTTGTAACTTTTTGAATCTTTATTTAAACCAACATTTGGCTTTTTTAATCTTCACCTCTTGAAAAACATATTTTCCATCATTATTCAAGTGATCATTCAAACCAATTCAAGTCATCATACATTTGAGAGATCATAGACAGAAAGATTCTTATTTGAGAGAATTCAATGTAATTTCTAAACATTTCATATTTGTATTGTAATAATTTCTCTAGTGAGTTGAGAGTATATTTGTCACAAGTTCTAGTGGTTAGAATTTGTGTTTAGATCTTGGTGGGAAAGATTATGTATTGATCTTTCTAGTTAGAAAGATATGTCCTTTTGGTGAAGACTTGGTGTATTCGACTCTCCACTAGGTTTGGAGTTCTTACTGGAAAAAACTTCCAATTAGTGAATTGGTTTTAAGGAGGATTATTTAACATCCTCCCTAACCGCTATAAATCATCGTGTTGATTTGTATTTGCTTTTCTTTCCCTAAACTCTTTACTTTATTGTATGAAATCACCATAAAAGTTCAAGTTAAAATTTATAAAACAAGAAATTTTAAAAAAGTCTTCTAAATTACAAGATAATATATTCACCAACCCCCCCCCCCCCCCCCCCCCCCCCCCCCCCCCCCCCCCCCCCTCCCCTCTCTAATTATCTTACAGTGTTCCATTTCGATGTTTCGACACCCGTTTACATGCGTGACACGGACATAAACACCAAGTCATATTGTAACCTAGAAAAATCAATAATGATAACGACTAGTTATCCTAGTTGACGTAAGTTGGCCGAAAGTCATAGGCTCATGCGCTTACGTCACTTACCATTTATGGGTCATAAAATGTCGGCCCATGAACATAATCATGACCCAAGGCCCATAAACGGAAACTCTAGTTTCTTAGCATATAAATATCTCTCTGGTCATTGTGTGAGAATGTATTCAATTCAATGATTTCTTAGCACACATACACATGTTCAAGAGAAGTTGTTCCACTCTCTTACGTCCTCAACCCTAATCATACGTCATCTTAGACTCTTCTAAAGCTTGGTAGGTTTGCACTGCCCTAGCACGAGTTCGTATCGATTAGCCAACACACCCAAACCTTTGAGCTTGTCAATCGATGCTCAAACAATAACTTAGTATTCTGAAATTTTTAATAAAATGACGATTTTATTATAGTATAATTATAATTTCGCTTAATCTTTAAGATATAGATTGTAGAGTTAAACCTATTGAATAAAGTTTAATTGATTTTAATAAAAAAAAGGGGGAATTTCTTTAATTTTTCTTTTCAAAACCAGGTTAGGTTAGCTACGTTTTAGGAATTTTTAATTTGTTTGAGGTAGACACAGACTAGAAACCCAAGTCGATTAAAAATTTTAGATTTTCCTGGGAATTAGAAGACCAAAGGGATGCTACAGAAAGTTGGTTTAATTCGCTTCGCAAACACGGAAAAAAAGTTTATTTAGTTTTGTCCGAGAATTAGAAGACCAAAGAACTGCAACAGACAATTGATTTAATCTGCCCCCCAAACACGAGAAGGCAATTTGCTTAGATTTGCCCGAGAATCAAGAGACCAAGGAACTACTAGAGACAACTGGTTTAATTTTCGCCGCAAACAAGAAATGAAAAGATTTTTTTTCGTTCTAAGAAAAAAATTCTTAAGAGACAAAAAAATCAGGAATATATAATATTAGAAGAAAGAAGAAGCAAGGAAGAATCCAGAATAATAATAATAATAAAAAAATGGAGGGATGTCAAATGATATTCCAATGCCCGATTCTCAATTCTACAAATTATACTTTTGGGCCGTGAATATTAAAGCACTTTTTAATGTCTATGGAATATGGGAAGCAGTCGAACCAGAGGAAGAGGTGGATAAAAAGAAAAACACAATGGTTATTGCATATCTATTTCAAGCTTTGCCTAAACAACTCATTTTACAAGTGCCTTATTTGTGGGTATAAACAAAGGCAAGGAGGCTAGACTAGAAACATTAGAATTAGAACTTGAATTCTTGGAAATGAAGGACTCAGAATCATATGAATTTATCGAAAAAATTAGTCAAATTGTGTCACAAGCAAACAATCTTGGATCCACCACTGATAACAAAAGATTAGTTTGAAAACTTTTAGGATATGCCCCAACAAAATTTATTCAAATTGTTGTTGCAATTAAACAATTTGCCGATCTTAATATCATATCATTTCAAGAAACTATTGGAAGATTAAAAGCCTATGAAGAACACATTAGGAAACCAAACAAAGAAGAAGATACACATTATAGACATCTATACGTCGAAACATCATAGTTGTGAATGTTGCGGTTATAGGAAGTCAAGTCAAGATAACAAAGGAAGAGGTAGAGGTAGAATTTGGAAATCATGGAGGAACAAAGATGTAACCAAGTCCAACAAGACAAAATCCATATAAAATGATTCAAGTGCAACAAATTTGGAAAATTCAAACATGAATACATGAAGAAGGATGTGGAGATTAATTTAGCTGAATACGAAGATTAATTTAGCTGAATACGAAGATGATGACTTCGCTTAAACTCTGTTTAGTTTAAGCGGGACAATTGAATATTAAATTAAACATACTAATTATGTAAATTGTAATCTTTGAATATTTAAGATATTAGAAGTTTTAAGTCAAACTTGAAAGATTACCAATAGTATGATTGGAAGCAACCGCGAGGACCACCAACAATCACCTATGAAGCAACAAAACTTTTCAAAGATACCGATTAGACTCTATAAATAGGAATCAAATGTAAATAAGAACTTGTGTATGTAATTTCTTTGATTTCTATTGAACTTTAGTTTGATAAAGATATATATCTACATTGTTAATTGATATCCAACATATAACACATACACTCAAAGGTGAAAATATTTATTTATTATAAAGGTTTTGTCTGTTGTTTTAACTTCAATAGGCCAAGTAAGATTAATCGAAAAGGTTTTAGAAAAACCGGGTTAAATGGATCAAAAGTCACTCATGGCTTCATCCTTTATGATAGCATTTTTCTTCTATTTCATCTGGCTATATTCTCAGAATCTGTTTGTAAGAACCCGGATGGTATCATTGATAATGATCTGCTTAAAGAACTTGTAATATCACATTCTGACTTCATTTAGGATTTGTCAACACTTGTAGGAACTTTAATTTGTATTTATTATCAAAGCTAATGTTATAAATTATCCAGAGCGAATGTTATGAAAAATTTTCTGTTAGTTTTTCATTCATACTCTTTAGTTTTTTATGTGTTCAAGATATATGAATAATCTATTTACAATTTGATCAATACATTTAAATAATAATTTCCTTTAATTTTTTAAAACTTAATATTTAGGACCCATCTTAAAATCAAACATTGAACAATGATACTGTTGTGTATCAGCACACTCAATGAAATAACATGAATATGCTAGATCACTTATGCATACGGAATACTGTTGCAACATAAAGAAGATCATCCAAGATAATGTGATACAAATTTTTTATATGAAACTTGTAAACATAAGGAGTTTGATCAAGAGGAAAGACGTTAGGGATAGTTTCTTGCAACATGTGACCGCCTCTTTAACTCTTTGATATGATCAGATTTTCCATAATCCAGTTCAAGTTTCATGTTGAGCGAAAAGTATCATCAACAAAGTATACCATGACCAAAGATAGTGGATAAAGAGGAAAAGCAATGAGCAATGTCCAGTTGGGAAACTTGGATCTGAAACTTGCAAGAAGCCCCATTATGATGCAAACGATTATTACAACTAGAATCTCAGCCGAGAAGTGCCATGTCAAGCCACGAAAGTATATGACCGAGACAAGAACAGAAAAACCCAGAATGTTGTTCATGAACACTTTGTGGTATATCTGCAATTTTAAGGCAAATTGTGCCCGTCAATTATATTACGACCTGCGTTCAAGCACGAACTGTGTATAAGTGAACATATAGTAAAGGGATGGTCAAACTAACCTCGGAGAAAGTTAAAGATGTTGTTTGATGTCTTTTTTGTTTGGCAGCTTTGATGGCTGCAATTGCTGTTCTAGCATTGGTAGCCAACGGGACTAAGATGAACGACACGTAAAAAGTCCCTATCCTCACAGATTCTGAAAATTGTCGAACACTCTCAACCAAAGGCTCAGCCAAGACTGTTAGCATAAAGATTCCAACTATCAATAGTGTTATTGCCTTAAACTTCTCATCAGCCTTCTCCTTTGCTTCAGCCCGTTGATACATATCTTTTTCCTGTACACAATAAACAACGAATCAACCATACACGTTAGAATAAGCTCGAGTTCTTGAATTCCTGATCATGATGTTCTTACTCGGTTGTTGACTCGCGACTTCTTTTTTAGGTTGCGTGAAGCTACATGACCGATCTCTTTTAGCCATTTTGTAACCCCAGATTTGAATTCTTGTTTATCGATGTTCCCATTTCCATCAACGTCTAAATGTCTCATTATAATCTCTGCTATCTCGTCGTCCATAAGAATCTCCTCATAGTTGACTTCCATGATGAAGTTTTTTAGTTCAAGTGATGTAATAAGTCCATTGCCGTTGGAATCAATGCGTTCAAAAAATCTAAAAATCAACACAAAGTTAGACCCGAGGTTCACATGACAATAATTAAATATGCATACCAATGTAATTAGCTTCGCCTCACTTATCTATGGCAGATTCATCTCGTGCTCCATCTTCTTGAAGCAATTTCTGTCCAGAAGCCCGTTCCATCATAAGGGATACTAGTTCTATCAGTTTGTTTTTATCTTCAAGTAACAGTTTTGCAACCTGAAAGGTTCAGAAAAAAACAAAAACTCAATGATGGAGTTGTCAAGGTGAGCATGTTGGGGTAACATGTCAAATCATATTCAGATCACGAAACACTTTTTTGTCAATTTTATATTTCTTTCATGGATAATCTATGAGTTAGTTCACAATTTTTTTTTGATAATCAACAGTTAGATATTGGGTATAACGTTACTGACTTGAATAAATCTCTTGATCGTGTATGAAATTCACTTTCTCAATAAAGTAATTCGCCTGAATTCCTTCTCTTAGAGTCAACTTGAATTCTCTATATGGGTCAATCACGAGACTGACAATCAATTTTCAAGGCAATCAGAAGAACTGATCAAGAACATAAAAGTATGGTTAATTTCGTTGTGTTCAATTGAGACCAGAAAAACTGATTATATCAGTTTCCAAGCTATCTGCGGTTATGTATGAAACGATGCCTTATCAATCGACATAACTGTTCGATTTAGGATAAACATGATTATTTATTAGGTCGAGTAGGGTAATTAAACGTTTATTAATTGAAATATTAAATATATCGTTCGGGTCGGGACGCCCCCTAGACCCCTTAAGGGCGCTGCCCCTTTACCCTGCAAGGGGGCATAACCCCTTGACCCCGCACTTGCGTGGAAACGAGATAGCTCGTACGAACGTGCAACCCCCACTCTCCTACTTGTAATTGAGATTAACTCGTTTTCCTTTTGGTCTCGAAGCAAGTCACAATAACACCTATATTGCCGATAACACTAAAATCACCAACAATATGTGGAAGGCACGGTATTGTTTATGTTTTACACCTGCTCAAGGGCCCGCTAAGGTGCGTATACACACATACTGGGAAACACGACCATATTCCAAAATATATCTAGCACATTATAGGAGATTGGTTGAAAATACCACCTCTACTTGATGATAGCTCAAATTAATTTTGCAAGCAAATTAACGCTAGTTATTTCTGTAATATATGCTGACCTGATTGTATTCTGCTCCTGATTTATCCAAGGAATATGGATCATCCATCAATTGTTTTGTGACATCAAGCCAATCTTGGAACGTATCATAAAATTCCTCCCTCGTCATTGTTTTATTATCATTTTCCTCAGGATATTTCATCATTTTCTCCATCTCTTTTTGCCTAAGCATGAGATGTTTTTCTCTGTCTAGCATTAGTGCTTGTACTTCATAAAACGGTACATGCATTTCAACTTTTCTTTCAACTTCTGCATATTCTAGTCTTCTCGTTTGAATCCGAGAATCAAAAAGCTGCAAAAAAATGATGACCAGAAAGGCACAATAAAAAATTTAGAATTCATATGTATCTTTTGTTTTATACATTTCTTGTAAAGTTTATGTAAGGTGGTTTTTAGATGAACTTTAAGTGATTTTGGATAAACATAAAAGGGGGTCCTTGTTTTATTCTGGATCGGGTTGTTGAGAAACTAGTAAACACTTTTGAATTAAATAAATGGAGGTCATTTTATACCTGATAAAAGAAGTAAGAGAATAAGCAAATAACCGAAACAGAAAGTGACACAAGAACCGCATTCCTATATCCTTGACTAGAATACGATAAACCAAATACACTTGGTAATAGGATGACTAGAAACGGTATCAGCGAAAAGAACATAACTCTCGCATGATAACTGGTTTCCGCATCTGTAACAACACCAGAACCTGTAAAAACGTATAAATATAAAATTCACAAACTAGTTTACTTTTCAAGCACATTAATGACTATAAATGTTATGATACATGAAAAAGACAAACCACTTAATAGTTGTATCATTTTGTTTTTCTCTTTAGACCCAGGTTTTACGTAAAATTTTGTCCTGCCGCAGATGAAGCATACTCCCCATAGAACGGTGAGAAGTAATATCGATGTTCCAGCTAGCAAACCAGCACCAGTTACAACATAATCTTGAGCTTTTTCTACATCACTCGTCAACCCAGATGCTGAAAATTTGAAAAAAACAGTTTAAGGAATGCTACGAATGCAAAACCAAGTTTAATTACGTACCCTGAATTCCTTTAGTATATAACTGGTCCTTAAAAACAGAGGAGCTAAAACAAACATAATTAAGAAAACAGATTTTATAAAAATATTTCAAAATTACACATATAATTACTTATAAGCATGAATGCAACAAAAGCATGTCTATTACTTCAATATCTTTCTTGATTCTATTTTACAATCAAATTTAGTTTGAATTTCTAGTCGGCACGGCTAAGGAAACAATCTACAATTCGGTTCGTATTCAACTCAGGGAAAAAACATGTTTTTAATTATATCTGGATTATGAAATGAAACACGATCCCATGTTTTCTTCGATTTATTCTACATCTAACAATAAGCATCACTAGTTGGTGCTTTATCTTCAGAAGAAAAACAAAAAGGTATCCATATATACCAAGAAGAATTAGAGAATCAGGAAGTGAATCAAGAAGCTGAAAAACACTTGCACCCAAAAAGTTATTGCCTAGGACCCCGAAAATCCTTCCATCGCCACCAGCATAAGATTCTCCATGATATAACAGGTATTCATATACCACAATAAGAAACAGATGGCCTGGGAGATTGCTTGAACATGGTAAAAATCCATACATTTGCTCGCATGTCTCTTCAGAAACATTCGATTCTTTTAGACTTAAATAGAAAGATGTTTCAATACTATCGACACCATTTCTAAGACCATCAGAAACCTGTTCACTGCCATCATGATGCAAAGAACGCCCCATTACATTCAAAACTAACAAGCTAAGAAGGAAACCTGAAAAACATGCATTTCTTGCAACAAGATTCCTCATTTTTGAAACGTGATTGAGTTGAGTGAAATTGTATATCAATTATATGCGGGGGGGATAAGCAGAGTTTCTTTTACCACATCTTTAAATATCTAGATATTAAAATAGAACAAAAGAACAAACAACTTGATTCCAATTTGTCGCAACTTCTAGTTCAATAGTTAGATTGCAACAAAGTGTAAGTTCGTCTTTTATTTCTTTGAAAAAAATTCAAATTGAACGCGTTTTTTTTTTTTTTTTTGAATTTTTTTGAATTTTCTTGAATGTGTTTTTTAGAAAACTTTCTAGTTTTCTACAACTAAGCAATACACTACCATTACAAGTTCCCTTTACACTTAATGAATTTTCTTGTACCTGTTATGCAGTTGTTCGGTTCTATGATTTTAAATAAACTGTGTCAAAAATACTAATTATATTTCTTCGATAAGGCATAATCAATTATAAAATCATGAATGTCAATATCAAAGATGAGGTCAATGGTACGTAAGCTTAGATTATATAACTAGATACACACTACCATTACAAAAGATTTTATTGGACCCTCAGTGGAGAAAGATTTTTATACGCATAAAAATGAATACCAAAATATACGAAGAAAGTTATAACTATATTAAGATATGCGGATACATGATTTCGTTCTTCTTGTTAGGTGGTTAAATTCGTGCAAATTTGTAAAGTTAGAGTTACATGGCTACCCATATATTGCTATAAATCGTCCCTTTAAATATCGTCATTTGTCATTCTATTTTGTAAATTGCTAAAAATATGTGTGAAGACGACCACAAACATTTGTTTTAAGGACTCCTACTTTTAAGTTCTTTCTAGAAAAAAAAGTCATAAAAAAAACAAAAATATATGATATTGACATGTTAGATGGTCCTAAGAAATTGAAAATGAAAAAACGTGGTACATATCAATTATCAAAGTGTTAATGTCAAATTCATATGAGTGGCTGCTGGTTCATACTCAATGACCTACATATCCACTATTTGGCTTATTCATAGTTTTTTCTGTAGCCATTCAATTAATCCAAAATTATCAAAAATGAAAGTTGATAAGGCCTAGAGACTCCCATTGTACTTAGTTAGGTTTGTCCAATGAATTTTATTAAACGTTTTTTCTAATAATTCAGATTTTTTTTAGAAACGTTTGATTTTCTTTAAATGGGTTTAGTAACCACATTTATAAGGATTGTAGATAATTTAGAGGTCATCATGTAACACCCCGCTAAAAGCGGAACGCAGAGTGTTCCAGTTAAAGATATCAAGAGTCAAGGATTACAACATACAACCATAAACAAAACATCGAATCATATTAAATCATGCCTCAAGGTTTACAAAATACAATACAAGATCAAATGAGTACCAAAAGTTGAATACGAATACATAACAAATGTCAAATACGTGGATCATAAAGGAATTACATCAAATAAAATGAATTCCAAACACATAAGCTATATGATCCCAAAACAAGCAAGGCATGATCAAATAAATCCTCAAACTCCTGAAAAAGCGTTAAAAACGACATCAACACAATGTTGGTGAATTATTCGCAATAAGTAAATAAGATTTGACCCAATAAAAGATTTAATAAACATATAAGTTTCAAAAGCATATCTTGATGTATAGTCCTAGTGTGAGTATAGATACCAAAGATTAATATACACTGAACCTGACCACATTCCCCTAACCTAAGGCGATGCAATACCAAAGGCAACAAACAAACATACGGCCATAACATTCACTCGTAGGGCTATCCTCTCGAGTAATGAGGGTTGGTCAAACCCATATAGATCTATATATATGTAACCGTGGGCAAATAGCTAACAAGTGTATGAGGGGGGCTTACCAAAAGCCTAATAAGCATCCTAATCTAAGGTGATACTAATACACTAGGCATACAAGATATACATCATATAATAGTTCAAAAACGCTTTCCAGCCCAAAATAGTAAGAGAAAAGGGGCTACGAATAACTCACAAAATAAACTCGGCAAGAGATCGGGTAATAATCAATAAGAAGCAAATAATCCGCCGCCTAAGTGCCCTAAATCAATATAACAAAGTCTAAGTATCTCAATAACATAGTTCGGTTTAGCCTTGTCGGTTAAGTTTAGAATTTAAGATTTAATAAGATATTCCAACGATTTCCAAGTCGTGTCGTGATGACGTTTCAAGGTGACGATGTTCCGCGCCGATAGAGACGATAGGAAAATATCGATAAGTTTCACGTCATAATGACTATTAGGAAGGAATAACATTCCGAGCCGAACTTGACTAACAGGAACATCTATTGAAAGGAATACCGTTACCAAAGTTTATTGAAGTCAACCAAAGTCAACGTCGAAGATGTTGACTTGGTCAAAGTCAAAGATGTTGACTTGGTCAAAGTCAAAGATGTTGACTTGGTCAAAGTCAAAGTCAACCATTTGAAAGGAAAGTCAAAATTAAAGATATTGATTTAGATTAGTCAAAAGTCAACAATTTGAGAAAAGTCAAGGTCAACGTTTGTAGAAAAGTCAAAATTGATGATATTTAGATTGGAATATAACTTTGACTATTTATGAGTAAAAACGCTTTTATTTTCAGAATAATAGAGTGAAAATGATTCATGACGGTTTTAACAATTTTCCGTAAAAGTAAGTAAACGTTTGATTACATATTCTCGATTAATGTTTAAGATTGCGATATGTCCTTGAGTCCAAAGACGTTAGTTTTGGCTTATTTGATACTTTTATACATAATAAGTTACTGATATAAGTTTGAAGTCAAAACACGTTAAGAGTCTAAGTCGAAAACGAACAAAAACGACATTTTTCGAAGGACAGACCCCCGGTGCTGCGCACCGGGGTGTTTCCCGAAAACCAAATTTTACGTTTTTGTTGCTAACTGTTTCGTTTGACGTTTTTAGGCGAAAGTGTAAACTGATAAATTGTTAGTTTAGGTTCATTTAACATTTACCAAGTGTCATATATGTCTAAATGTGTGGTTTTACATATATTTATCATAAGATATGTTAATTTCGGCAATTATCTTATCTTTACTTATTTTACATGTTTTAAGTCCAAACTTTCTGAGATTGATAGGTGTTGGTCTAATAGGTTAACCTAACCATTTTCAAGGCTTAAAACCGAATTTGAAAGTAAGGAAATGAAAAGATAAGAGGCTAATAATATTATACCGATTTCACCCGCAAGACGTGTCGTAGTTGAAATCTTGCAAGAGCTTCGGTAAGGAGGAGACTTCAAGGGTGGTGGTGAGGAGGTATAAGACTCCAAAATGCAAACAAATCCACCGTTATAAAGAAGTCTCTAAAAGAAGAAGTTTAAATGAATTTTCGAAGGATTAAACTTACCAACACACAAGGTAGAGTTTCCTCCGAGAAGGATAGCCAAAACTCCAAAATGATAGATGAATCTTGGGAGTAAAACACCTCCGTGAACACACAAAAGAAAGGTGTTAGAGAGTTTCAAGTAGAAAAGGAAAAGGGCAAAATTTGAAGAGTTTACATACCAAAATCGAGTATTATGTTTCTCCGAGGAAGTCACCGGAAATCCACCACTTCAAGGGTATCAACGGATGTGGAAAGTTGGTGAAACAAAGAAATATCATTTGTTAGGAATCTCTAACCAAAAAGGAAAGGAAAGAGAAGGAGAAATGAAAGAAACTCTTAAGAATTGCTTACCGAGATATGTAGAACTAGGTTGTTTGTGTAAGATGATTTCTTCATTCTTTTCCCTTAGATTCTCACTTCAAATGGGGTTATAATGCTCTTATTTTCTCTGGAATGTTGAGAGAGAAACAAGATACAAGTGAAATGAGAATGAAGAGAAAAGTGGTAAAGTGATTAAAGGTTTAAGTTGGAAGTTTGGAAAGAGAATAGGCTCCAACATGTTTAGAGATCCACAATTGGATCTAATCTACCCAAATGGGGGAGTTTAACAGAAGAATCACGTGAAAATGAGTTGTAGCATCTCAAGAAATTGACCAAAACTCGAAAAAAATGGATTTTAGCCGAAATTGGCCATGGTGCTGCGCACCCCTGCCCTTGGTGCTGCGCACCGGGCCTTTTCCTGGTCAGTTTCCGTTAACTTTTCGTTAAAGGACCAGATTTGTAACAGATTCCGTTAGTTCTCCGTTAAAGGACTAACTTTGTAACAGATTTAGTTAGAGGACTAACTTTGTAACAGATTTAGTTAGATTGTAATGAGATTTCGAAATAATGATTTTCTTAACCGACGATTATGGCGTAAACGCAATACTTTAATAACGTGAGAATACTAGATATTAGGCACTTAGTTGATTCTAAAGCTTCCGTCTCGAGAGACAAAGTAATAAAACACATAAACCCGACTCAAATGCAATAAACGTGAGTAAAATAAAGCGAAACACAAGGGTCCAAATCATTGCGAATAAAAAGAGTAATAATCGGTAAATAAAATATACCTCGAAAAGACGGATTGTCACACATCACAGCATCCCCCAGTAAAAAGGAATTTCGTCCTCGAAATTCTACTGAACGCCGCTGCTAGCAAAAAGATGTGGGTACTTCTTTCGCATCTCGTCCTCCCGCTCCCAAGTAAACTCAGCTCCAATCTTCGAGTTCCATCGGACCTTCACTATCGGAATCCGACTCCGCCGTAACTTCTTGACATCTCGGTCAACAATCTCCACCGGCTCCTCTATCACACGAAGCGAGTCATCCAAACATAGTTTCTCCAGTGGTACAATCAGGGTCTCATCAGCAAGGCACTTCTTGAGATGCGATACATGAAATACGTTGTGCACACCGCACAACTCAGGTGGCAACTCAAGTCGATAAGCCACTGGACCAACACGGGACAAAATCTTGAAAGGACCCGTAAAACGTGGACTAAGCTTGCTGCGTTTC
>CAJVGC010000582.1:17812895-17848619 GCA_910822075.1 Senecio squalidus
GTGAATGCCCTCACCGCTGACCACGTGGCCAAGAAACTGAACGCAGATAACCAAAACTCGCACTTAGAGAACTTAGCGTAAAGTTTCTCCTCTCAGCAACTCCAACACTAGTCTCAAATGCTCCTCGTGCTCTTCCGGCTACGAGAATATATAAGAATGTCGTCGATGAAAACGATCACGAACTTGTCGAGGTAGGAAGGACATATCCGGTCATGTCCATGAAAGCTGCAGGCGCATTCGTGAGACCGAAAGGCATAACCAAAAACTCGAAGTGGCCATAGCGCGTCCTGAAGGCGGTCTCCGGAATGTCTTCCTCCTGCACTCTCAACTGATGATATCCGGATCGTAAATCAATCTTCGAAAAGAAGCAAGAACCCTGAAGCTGATCAAACAAGTCATCTATACGTGGTAAGGGATACCGATTCTTCACCGTCAGCTTATTCAACTCCCTGTAGTCGATACACAACCTCATAGATCCATCCTTCTTCTTCACGAAGAGTACCGGCGCGCCCCCAAGGAGAGAAACTCGGTCTAACAAAGCCTTTATCCACCAACTCTTGAATCTGCTTTGATAACTCCAACATCTCCGAAGGTGCTAACCGATAAGGAGCCTTCGCCACCGGCGCTGCTCCAGGAACCAAGTCTATACGGAACTCTACCTGCCTACTAGGGGGTAACCCAGGTAAGTCCTCTGGAAATACATCAGAAAGTCACGAGGCTGCTCCTCAATCTGCCCCGCGGTATCTTTCTTCACAAGGTGTGCAAGAAAAAAGTGTGCAATCCCGCTTGATGTACTCCCGAACCTTCATACACGAAACGATCTTAAGGCGCTTCCCCGCCTTGTTCCCCTGAACCAACAACGGACCACCAACTGGCAACGGGATACGAATCATCTTCTCAAAACATACAATCTCTGCACGGTGCGTCGCCAACCAATCCATACCAATAATGACATCGAAACTACCCAGTGTGATAGGAATTAAGTCAATAGGAAAAGTATGATCCTCAAAGCTAATCCTACAAGCACTAAGTATCTCGGAGGCACGTAAATGCTTACCATCGGCTAGCTCTATCTCATAAGTAGGCACTAATGGTCTAGAAGTACAACTAATCATGGTCCTAAACTCAGTAGATATGAAACTCCTATCGGCACCAGAGTCAAATAAAATAAAAGCAGGCTGATCACAAATAAGAAAAGTACCGTGACAACACTGCTGTGCCTCATGAGCGCCCATAACAAAAGCTCTACCACGTGAGCCCGAACCAGATGTCGTACCAATACCGGCCGAAGCTAACTTGGGACACCTGTCCCGACGATGATCAGTAGAACCACACTCAAAACACTTGCCCCTCTGGGCACGACAATACCTATCAGTGTGTCCCAACTTATTGCATTTCCCACACTCCCAACACTTCACCTCCTGAGAATGATGATTACCACACCGCCCACACTTCGGATACTTGCTCTGAGCATCCGGGGTCACCGCATCATAAGACTGCACTACTGAGGTGTATCCTGCCTCCTATTCTTCTTCATCGAGTCACTGTGAACGGAATCCCCCACTCCGTTTCCCTCCGGAGTGCTGCCTAGGTACCATGGGTGGTAGTCTACCATCGCGAACCGCGTTATGAGTCAACGTGGGTCGCAAGCTCCACTGCGCTCTGAAATGTACATGGCTTCGACGACATGACATTATCCCTAATTCTCCTTGGAATCCACGGATGTAACGGCTAATCCTCTTAGGCTCCGGGCGAACCAAATGTGGAACCAACTGCGACAAAGTGTAAAACCGGTTGTAAGTGTATCCCATAATATCCGACCCAACCATCTCTAGTTTCCACAGCTCCTCCTCTAGCCTCTCGAGCTCTGCCTCAGGCACATACTCAGTAAGGATCAATTCCTTCAACGTATCCCATGTCATCATATCAGTCTCCACCCGACCTCGAACGCTAACAATGGAATTCCACCAAGTCAATGCTGTACCCTGTAGAACAAACGTAGCATAACGGACTTTATCCTCCTCCGCGCAACCCACTGTACTGAAAATAGACTCCAATTTCTCCATCCACTGGAGTGTCCCAATAGCGCCCTCAGTACCTCGAAACTCGGGGACTTTGCATCCCATAAAGGTCTTCAGTGAACATCCCCTCTGTGGAGTGTCGTCATGAGTACGACGAGTAGAATCATTCGCTCTACCTGAACCAGAACCTCCCATGTGTATACCCGTCTCGGGTCCACCAAAACCAGTAATCACGACATCAGGACCACCATGTCCAGAACCACCTGAACCAGTAATCACTACATCAGGACCACCATGTCCAGAACCACCTGAACCAGTACCCGTAGCCTCGGGACCTCCACCAATCACAATAGGCTCAGGACCACCCTGATCTGATCCACCAGTACCCGTGCCGTCACTGCTATGCACCGTACTCTCTCTAATCTGAGCAACAATAGTAGGTAGCAACTCCGCTATCTGCTGGGCTACAAGCTGAGCCAAATCCGGTGTAGTCTCTGGACCCGATCCGCCGGTCCTCGTAACAGGAGTAGGACCACTCGTCCTCGTAACAGGTGTAGGACTACTCGTCCTCGTGACTGGAGTAGGACTTCTAGTCCTCGTACTCGTGCTCGCATCTCTAGCCTTTACGCTCGGGCGTCCACGTCGTGTTGACTTCTTAGGCGGCATCGTCCTAAAAGTTTAAACGTGTTAAGCAAGATAGGCGATAAAAGAGTTAGATGATAAAAGCAAAAGCGAGAAAATAAACACGTAAAGCACATAATGCACACTTAGCAAATCAGAGAAAATCGATTGTAAAGCCTCCGGTCATAGTCCAAGTGGTTTCCTTCATAAAGCCACTTGGTTCGCTATAACCATTGGCTCTGATACCAATTTCTGTAACACCCCGCTAAAAGCGGAACGCAGAGTGTTCCAGTTAAGGATATCAAGAGTCAAGGATTACAACATACAACCATAAACAAAACATCGAATCATATTAAATCATGCCTCAAGGTTTACAAAATACAATACAAGATCAAATGAGTACCAAAAGTTGAATACGAATACATAACAAATGTCAAATACGTGGATCATAAAGGAATTACATCAAATAAAATGAATTCCAAACACATAAGCTATATGATCCCAAAACAAGCAAGGCATGATCAAATAAATCCTCAAACTCCTGAAAAAGCGTTAAAAACGACATCAACACAATGTTGGTGAATTATTCGCAATAAGTAAATAAGATTTGACCCAATAAAAGATTTAATAAACATATAAGTTTCAAAAGCATATCTTGATGTATAGTCCTAGTGTGAGTATAGATACCAAAGATTAATATACACTGAACCTGACCACATTCCCCTAACCTAAGGCGATGCAATACCAAAGGCAACAAACAAACATACGGCCATAACATTCACTCGTAGGGCTATCCTCTCGAGTAATGAGGGTTGGTCAAACCCATATAGATCTATATATATGTAACCGTGGGCAAATAGCTAACAAGTGTATGAGGGGGGCTTACCAAAAGCCTAATAAGCATCCTAATCTAAGGTGATACTAATACACTAGGCATACAAGATATACATCATATAATAGTTCAAAAACGCTTTCCAGCCCAAAATAGTAAGAGAAAAGGGGCTACGAATAACTCACAAAATAAACTCGGCAAGAGATCGGGTAATAATCAATAAGAAGCAAATAATCCGCCGCCTAAGTGCCCAAAATCAATATAACAAAGTCTAAGTATCTCAATAACATAGTTCGGTTTAGCCTTGTCGGTTAAGTTTAGAATTTAAGATTTAATAAGATATTCCAACGATTTCCAAGTCGTGTCGTGATGACGTTTCAAGGTGACGATGTTCCGCGCCGATAGAGACGATAGGAAAATATCGATAAGTTTCACGTCATAATGACTATTAGGAAGGAATAACATTCCGAGCCGAACTTGACTAACAGGAACATCTATTGAAAGGAATACCGTTACCAAAGTTTATTGAAGTCAACCAAAGTCAACGTCGAAGATGTTGACTTGGTCAAAGTCAAAGATGTTGACTTGGTCAAAGTCAAAGATGTTGACTTGGTCAAAGTCAAAGTCAACCATTTGAAAGGAAAGTCAAAATTAAAGATATTGATTTAGATTAGTCAAAAGTCAACAATTTGAGAAAAGTTAAGGTCAACGTTTGTAGAAAAGTCAAAATTGATGATATTTAGATTGGAATATAACTTTGACTATTTATGAGTAAAAACGCTTTTATTTTCAGAATAATAGAGTGAAAATGATTCATGACGGTTTTAACAATTTTCCGTAAAAGTAAGTAAACGTTTGATTACATATTCTCGATTAATGTTTAAGATTGCGATATGTCCTTGAGTCCAAAGACGTTAGTTTTGGCTTATTTGATACTTTTATACATAATAAGTTACTGATATAAGTTTGAAGTCAAAACACGTTAAGAGTCTAAGTCGAAAACGAACAAAAACGACATTTTTCGAAGGACAGACCCCCGGTGCTGCGCACCAGGGTGTAGGTGCTGCGCACCGGGGTGTTTCCCGAAAACCGAATTTTACGTTTTTATTGCTAACTGTTTCGTTTGACGTTTTTAGGCGAAAGTGTAAACTGATAAATTGTTAGTTTAGGTTCATTTAACATTTACCAAGTGTCATATATGTCTAAATGTGTGGTTTTACATATATTTATCATAAGATATGTTAATTTCGGCAATTATCTTATCTTTACTTATTTTACATGTTTTAAGTCCAAACTTTCTGAGATTGATAGGTGTTGGTCTAATAGGTTAACCTAACCATTTTCAAGGCTTAAAACCGAATTTGAAATTAAGGAAATGAAAAGATAAGAGGCTAATAATATTATACCGATTTCACCCGCAAGACGTGTCGTAGTTGAAATCTTGCAAGAGCTTCGGTAAGGAGGAGACTTCAAGGGTGGTGGTGAGGAGGTATAAGACTCCAAAATGCAAACAAATCCACCGTTAGAAAGAAGTCTCTAAAAGAAGAAGTTTAAATGAATTTTCGAAGGATTAAACTTACCAACACACAAGGTAGAGTTTCCTCCGAGAAGGATAGCCAAAACTCCAAAATGATAGATGAATCTTGGGAGTAAAACACCTCCGTGAACACACAAAAGAAAGGTGTTAGAGAGTTTTCAAGTAGAAAAGGAAAAGGGCAAAATTTGAAGAGTTTACATACCAAAATCGAGTATTATGTTTTCTCCGAGGAAAGTCACCGGAAATCCACCACTTCAAGGGTATCAACGGATGTGGAAACTTGGTGAAACAAAGAAATATCATTTGTTAGGAATCTCTAACCAAAAAGGAAAGGAAAGAGAAGGAGAAATGAAAGAAACTCTTAAGAATTGCTTACCGAGATATGTAGAACTTAAAGGTTGTTTGTGTAAGATGATTTCTTCATTCTTTTCCCTTAGATTCTCACTTCAAATGGGGTTATAATGCTCTTATTTTCTCTGGAATGTTGAGAGAGAAACAAGATACAAGTGAAATGAGAATGAAGAGAAAAGTGGTAAAGTGATTAAAGGTTTAAGTTGGAAGTTTGGAAAGAGAATAGGCTCCAACATGTTTAGAGATCCACAATTGGATCTAATCTACCCAAATGGGGGAGTTTACAGAAAGAATCACGTGAAAAGGAGTTGTAGCATCTCAAGAAATTGACCAAAACTCGAAAAAAATGGATTTTAGCCGAAATTGGCCATGGTGCTGCGCACCCCTGCCCTTGGTGCTGCGCACCGGGCCTTTTCCTGGTCAGTTTCCGTTAACTTTTCGTTAAAGGACCAGATTTGTAACAGATTCCGTTAGTTCTCCGTTAAAGGACTAACTTTGTAACAGATTTAGTTAGAGGACTAACTTTGTAACAGATTTAGTTAGAGGACTAACTTTGTAATGAGATTTCGAAATAATGATTTTCTTAACCGACGATTATGGCGTAAACGCAATACTTTAATAACGTGAGAATACTAGATATTAGGCACTTAGGTGATTCTAAAGCTTCCGTCTCGAGAGACAAAGTAATAAAACACATAAACCCGACTCAAATGCAATAAACGTGAGTAAAATAAAGCGAAACACAAGGGTCCAAATCATTGCGAATAAAAAGAGTAATAATCGGTAAATAAAATATACCTCGAAAAGACGGATTGTCACACATCACATTTATCAAAATTTGTTTATTAAACACTTTCGATTAGCTAGTTTTGTGAGTTGCACGATTTATGAAATTGTTTTAATTTTTAATGTCTTCTAAATAATGTTTTCTAGTTAAAAAACAAACAGTATGAAAAATGACATGTAATCAAAAGTATGATTGTAGCAACTAAAAGGTAATGCCACATTAGTTATATAGATAAACAATAACACTCTTTCAATACATTTAATAGCTTTAGTCACAACTCATGTTCTCGAGTGAGATTTTTATAGTAAAATTTAAAGTTTCTAGTTTTTTAGGTTGAGTTACAACAACCATTTGATCAACAAAAATATAATTAAAAAAAAGAGAATTCGATGCGAAACACAAGTTAATATTTATGTTCTGTCTATTGGCAAATCTAAAGTTGGTCCATATTATATAAGGCCCAATTCTAGTCACACCTAGATTGGTACTAAATTTGTAATATTAAAAGACCAAATTTTGTTTAATGTCTCATTATCATAGTATGGAAATGATTTTTAACAATTATACAACTTTAATACAATCCAAAATTCATTTATGATGTTTTGTATTAATGATACACTTATATCAGATGGTATAAGTAGTGATTTGATTTGTTACCTGACCGTTAAATTTGATGTCTCATGTAATGGGGCACATGTAGATTTTAGTCTTCGGATCACTTTAATTTGAGTAATGTATATGATTACTATAGCCGATCTTTTGAATTATTAATCGTTAATAAAAAAAATTCAATCTTTCGAGTAAATTCAAGGAAAGAATCAAGCTTGTTAAAGGCTTTCTAGTGATATAAAATGGTAAACAAAGAGGTTATCAGAGAATAACAAGTATTAACTCAGATGTAGGTGTTATAACTGAGGTGTCTTGTGACCGTTTTCGAACCCTTTCCTAGCCACCTTAAGATACGTTGGGAGGTTCGAATCTCAGTCCTCACGCATTACAACTAGCTCATCTTGATGATTAGTTAAGCTTTACTTTTTAGTGATATATTCTCCATTTAAAAGTAACGTACTAATATTTATTTTACATCAAAATTATGTTCTAGATTGTATATTCTTAGTCTTTACTTAAAGCATTAAAATTAGCTCGGTAGAATAGATCTTTTTCAATTAGCTCGGTAGAGTAATCAGTAGGATTTTTTAGGTTGATATGATTTGATCTGTTCTAATTTAATTTTCTCATAACAGGTGCAACTCAAAACACATATGGTAAATGCTGACTTTAGCTTCTGGTCGTTGTAACAACTATAGATCGAGGAAATTTGAGTGATCGGTGCCTATCAAAGAAGGATCTACAAATCCCATAATTGGTCTTGAAGATCTAGAGATCAATACATTTAACAACCACTACACAAAATATTTTTTAATGTACTATTCAAGTAAACACGTTAATATAATAAAAATTTGATGTCACATTTATAGGTGTTTTACCCTCATAAATAAATGTATAGATAATAACCAAAACGGAAAATGAGAAGAAGAAAAATCCACATTAAAAGTGTGAATATTCGAAAATTTGAGATCTAGCCAACTCATCCACACTGATAATTAGTGTGGCTGGAGATTAGACAATTTGTACGCAGGTTTAACTTTTAAGAGGGAAGATTCAACAATCTTCTCTATGGATATTGATCGAGTGTGGAGATTTACATTCGATTTGTCACCACTCAATTTCAGTTCCCACTCCAGTTTAAGGGTGAAACAATGTATATTAGTGTTGAATTGATTAAAAGATTTGTTGCAAGGAACTTATGTAAGCGGAAAGAATCTATGATGGCATATGGTTTTCAGAAATCAAAATAAGTTCTAGATAAGCGGAAAGTCAACATTTTGGCAAGTAGTCATGAATGCCTAGCTTGATGCTCTGAAATTTCACGATATTGAGTCAATCATCTCATGAATGGGGTTAGTCCATCCGAGGCTATGTCATGGCCATCTACGGGCAAGATTTCTGGTCCCTTGGAATGCTATGACAAGGATCATACATCTGCTAATAGTTTTAAGTTTTGGCAACAACAAACTAAAATAGATCGAAATATGTAATCGAAAGAACTACCACACGAACCTAGGTAATTAATTATATGCTCTGCCTGAATGGGTATATATATATAGGAACTGGATCGGGTAAGAACGACCCAAAGTATAGGAACGGTAAGAACAGTTGATGACCGTCCGATTAAGTGATGATCATCAGCAGTAACCTTACTACTGATCAGTAGTAACCTTACTACTGATCAGTAGTACCTTTCTACTGATCAGTAGTACCCTTCTACTGATCAGTTTTACACTTCTACTGATCAGTTTTACCCTTCTACTGATCAGTAGTAAGCCCTTCTACTGATCAGTAGTAAGGGTACTGCTGATGATCATCACTTAATCGGACGGTCAACAACTGTTCTTACCGTTCCTATACTTTGGGCTGTTCTTACCCGAACCTCACCCTATATATATATATATATATATATATATATATATATATATATATATATATATATATATATATATATATATATATATATATATATATATATATATATATATATATATATATATATATATATATATATATATATATATATATACATATATATATATATATATATATATATATATATATATATATATATATATATATATATATATATATATATGTCGGAACATTATTGTCTGTAGATTGTATTCATTTGAACGTGTCGTAGAGTTAGAATGTAATTAGATCGAGTTGTAAAGTCCAAACGCATTTACGAAAACAGTTACGGTGAGTAACTGAGTTACGGTCACGTAACTGTCTCTCAGAGAAGTTACGTGCACGTAACTAGAGAGTTACGCGCGTAACTCTTCTAGGGTTTCGAGCTGCCTATAAATAGCAGCCTCGGGATCATAAATGCTGTTGTTGAAAGTTGTCAGAGCTGTCAAATCAAGAATAGTTACGTGAGCTATGGTTTGTGAGCGTAATTAGCTGTTCTTGTGTGTTAAAGTGTTGTAATCGATTGTTTAGGTTCTATTCGTGATTGAAATCAAACACGTAAGCTTAATAGAATCATTCATTTGGTTATATCAACTGTTCTTCACCATATAAACCGTTATATTAGCTATTCCGCATCTAATATAGTTTTAGGGTTCAAAGGGATCGTAAGAAAGGCGACCAACAAGTGGTATCAGAGCCTCTATACTTGCTATAGAGGTCTTTGAATCCGTTTGGTGAAGATTGGGGCTGATTTGGGTTAGATCTAGGATTTGGAGTAATTGTACTTTATTTCGGATTTTTCAGATCTAGGCATTTCTAGCCGGAGTTTGGTCTCGGGGTTCAGATATTGTGTTTACAGTTGGGTATACTTGATATCTGCAGAAGATGGGTTTCTAGTTTTGGGTATTTCTTCGTTTTCGACGGTCGGAAGAAATTTCAGCTGAAGTGCACGTAACTGTAGTTACCCTCACGTAACTCAGTTACCCTCACGTAACTCAGTTACCCTCACGTAACTACAGTTACCCTCACGTAAATCAGTTACCCTCACGTAACTATAGTTACCCTCACGTAACTCAGTTACTCTCACGTAACTATAGTTACCCTCACGTAACTACAGTTACCCTCACGTAACTCAGTTACTCTCACGTAACTATAGTTACCCTCTCAAGTAACTTTAGTTACTCTCTCAAGTAACTGTAGTTACTCTCTCAAGTAACTGTAGTTACCCTCTCAAGTAACTGTAGTTACCCTCACATAACTTAGTTACGTGCAGTTACGTGATTCTGAAGACAGTTACTTGATTTTGAAGACAGTTACTCGATATTAGTTACGCCACGTAACTGGGAGTTACGCGCACGTAACTATTCACTGAAGACGTTCGTTTACTCCATTTGCTAGCCGTTACTCTGCCGGTGAAGATTGGGGCTGATTTGGGTTAGATCTAGGATTTGGAGTAATTGTACTTTATTTCGGATTTTTCAGATCTAGGCATTTCTAGCCGGAGTTTGGTCTCGGGGTTCAGATATTGTGTTTACAGTTGGGTATACTGGATATCTGCAGAAGATGGGTTTCTAGTTTTGGGTATTTCTTCGTTTTCGACGGTCGGAAGAAATTTCAGCTGAAGTGCACGTAACTGTAGTTACCCTCACGTAACTCAGTTACCCTCACGTAACTCAGTTACCCTCACGTAACTCAGTTACCCTCACGTAACTCAGTTACCCTCACGTAACTACAGTTACCCTCACGTAACTCAGTTACCCTCACGTAACTATAGTTACCCTCACGTAACTCAGTTACTCTCACGTAACTATAGTTACCCTCACGTAACTACAGTTACCCTCACGTAACTCAGTTACTCTCACGTAACTATAGTTACCCTTTCAAGTAACTGTAGTTACTCTCTCAAGTAACTGTAGTTACTCTCTCAAGTAACTGTAGTTACCCTCTCAAGTAACTGTAGTTACCCTCACGTAACTTAGTTACGTGCAGTTACGTGATTCTGAAGACAGTTACTTGATTTTGAAGACAGTTACTCGATATTAGTTACGCCACGTAACTGGGAGTTACGCGCACGTAACTATTCACTGAAGACGTTCGTTTACTCCGTTTTCTAGCCGTTACTCTGTCGGTGAAGATTGGGGCTGATTTGGGTTAGATCTAGGATTTGGAGTAATTGTACTTTATTTCGGATTTTTCAGATCTAGGCATTTCTAGCCGGAGTTTGGTCTCGGGGTTCAGATATTGTGTTTACAGTTGGGTATACTTGATATCTGCAGAAGATGGGTTTCTAGTTTTGGGTATTTCTTCGTTTTCGACGGTCGGAAGAAATTTCAGCTGAAGTGCACGTAACTGTAGTTACCCTCACGTAACTCAGTTACCCTCACGTAACTCAGTTACCCTCACGTAACTACAGTTACCCTCACGTAACTCAGTTACCCTCACGTAACTATAGTTACCCTCACGTAACTCAGTTACTCTCACGTAACTATAGTTACCCTCACGTAACTACAGTTACCCTCACGTAACTATAGTTACCCTCTCAAGTAACTGTAGTTACTCTCTCAAGTAACTGTAGTTACTCTCTCAAGTAACTGTAGTTACCCTCTCAAGTAACTGTAGTTACCCTCACGTAACTTAGTTACGTGCAGTTACGTGATTCTGAAGACAGTTACTTGATTTTGAAGACAGTTACTCGATATTAGTTACGCCACGTAACTGGGAGTTACGCGCACGTAACTATTCACTGAAGACGTTCGTTTACTCCATTTTCTAGCCGTTACTCTGCCCGTTTTTCGTTAGAAACGTTCGGTGGGTGTTAGGTTGGATTCTCTGGTCTCTCTTACTGATTCTACGGGTTCTGTTTGTGAAGATTCGTGTGAAGACGTTTGAAGATTAGTGTTAAGTTCGGAGTATTCGGGTATTCGTTTGAGGTTGATTTGGGTATTGGTTTTTTTTCGATATGGCTTCTACATCAGATGCTTCATCTCCGAAGCGTGAGGTAGACATCAACCCTTTCACAACTATATGTTCTAATTGCAGCGAGCTTGAGGCCCAACTCGCTGTATGGAGTAACTCGGCTAAAGAATTAATCTCTGAAGTTAATGATTTACGAGTAAGAAACGATGTTTTAGCTAAAGAAAACAAAACTTTAACTGTTTTTAAGAAAGAAAAACAGGTTGAAATTTCTGATCTAAAAATCATCATTTCTCGACATGTTTCAAAAATCAAAGAGTTTTCTGATGCACTTGCAGCTGAAAAACTAACTGTTCTTACGAAACAGAGTGAGATCGACACTCTACATGCAAAGTTAGCTGCAATTGCGAATTCGAAAGAAATTTTGAATCAATTGATCGAGTCTCAGCGGACGGACACCAAAGACAAGGGTGGACTGGGGTATACTAGTATGCCACCTCCAAAGCATTTCACCCCGTGTGACAACTGTCAAAATTCAGGTACTTATTCTGTTGTTATATCGGTTCGAAACGTTAGTTACTTTTTGTCTCGTTCGCTTTATTCTGGTTCGTAACTTTTTGAGTCTATACTTTGTCGAAACTAGTGTCGGAATAACTTCCGGAATCAAATTATAAGTCCTAATACCAAGGAAAACACCTATTGAACTTTCCTAAGTTCATAACTTATCATAATTAAGAACTTTCAATTAACAAAAAGGTCCAACGAAGCAATAACGAGAAAACGAAAAATCAAAATTTCGGAAAAGTGCCCGGTGCGCAGCACCGGCCCCAGAATTTTCAAAAAAAAATTACATTTTCAGTCCTTTTCTCGTTTTACACCACCACCACCCAAATTGACCAATCATGGACGACCCTTTACTGCAAGTTTACTGTCCCAAGGCCAGACTTTCACTATCTCCCATTTCATTTTCATTTTACATTCATTTTTACAAAAACTAAAAACACACACATACATCTTTTTCTCTCTAATTTCTCTCAAGAACACCTCCAATCCAGAAACATTTCACCATCAAAACCCATTTTTAATCCATACAAATCGTCCCTTTCATCAATAGAAGCAAGTGGGTATTGTTATTTCGAAAAAGGACCACGGGTGTAAAGATTTTTGGAGCAAGAATCCGACCAAAACTCTTCATCTAAGCTTTTCCTTCGGTAGATCTCTTTATTTTTATCATTCTTACACAAATATTCAGTTGCATGGAAGATCCAACGGTTGAAAATGTATTTTTATACAAATCTTTGACTTTTATGGTCAAAAAACGTTTTTAAACCGAAACACTCTTTAAATCCACAAATCTGAGAATAAAAATATTTTAGAAACTGTTGAAATGATGTTTTGAATAATATTTACTAATTGCATGTACAATCTAAACAACAAAAACGAATATTTGTGGAGATTATGTCATTTTTATATAAAAACGATTTTTGTCTAAATAGCACCTAGATCTATGATTTTGTGGCTAAAAGTTGTTTAGAAACTGAGAAAAACATCATATTATAAGTATCTACTGATTGCATGTCGAAATCTTTAAGTCACAAAACGTTTTTAGCAAGAAAAACACAAAACAAGAATCGGGACAGCAGCTGGTGCGCAGCACCAGTGCCCTGGTGCGCAGCACCGGGCTGCTGTTCCCCCGAAATTTGTCGTTTTCACTCGTTTTAAGATCATGGTTATATTCTGGACTTTTACCGCTATCATTTTTAGACTGAGATAAATAAAACTAATAACATTGGTGACTAGTATTGGACTCTTTGGACTATTTTGAACTATAATATATGTATATTATTGTGTTTTAGGTGATTTGTGAGCGGAAGTGACGATATAATTTTTGGGCATGAAATTTGGGCGCGGAAGCGCTGCCCAAATTTCCCTAGAAATTATAAAATCACTTCAGTAAGCAAAAGCACTTAAGACGTAATAATCAAAAACAATAAACTTTCGGACTAAATGCAACGTTAATCGCTTCGGACCAAATTTTCGGAACAATATTGGATTTAACACTTAATTACAATCAAAAGTTACATAATCTCTTATATCATATATAAGAACATAATAATGTAACAACTCATTAAACTACCTTGGTATTATTAGGCAATCTGTGATTCCCGGCTTTCATACCCCGACCGAGTTTCCGAGTTCTCGATCTCTTCGCAATCCGTGAGTTACACCCCTCTCTACTCTTACATTTTAAGTACTCTTTTTGGGGGAAACATGAGATCAAACCTTTTGTAAACTTGTATGACAATTTTGACTTTTAAACTTGTTGAACAACTTTGACTTTTGACTTATTAAACCTTGACTTTTGACTTATGAAACTTTGACTTATACTTTATTAAAACTTTGACATTGAAACGTCTACTTGGTTTCTTATGCGTAAAACATTTCTTTCTCTATTTATAATTAATGATTCATCTCTTTATCTCAACTATTTATTGATACTTGTATGCGTAACCGACCCTTGATGGAGCTATAACACGTTTCTAAGTGATGTTGATTCTCTCTCTTTTTTTTATAATAAGCTTTCATAGTGCCCAATCATGTTTTAGTTTCTCTGTTACACACTATTAACTACTTAAGCCGTATAGTAATTATGGGTATCGATACTTAGGAAAGAACCGTTCCTTGCTTAGATGGCAGTCTAAGTACATATTACTGAATTTCTCTCTCTTTTAACTTCCCGTTTGAGAGGCGGGGAGTTGGGGCCGCTCGGTTGATAATCGGATTAGTGTGAACACTTAGTTATAGATGCCAAGAGGTTGATACAAGGAAATCTATTTAGTTACTTACGCATAATTTATAAATTTTTAGCGATTGTTACCGCTTCTCCTACTTGACTAAATTAAATTCTATTTAGTCTTTATAAACTTATAAACTTTTAGCGATTGTTATCCGCTTCTACTATTTGACTAAATTTGATTCTATTTAGTCTTTACAAGTTAGGGCACAATTCGCCCGTTACTTAAACTTTACAAGTATATAAACTTTTTAAGCGACTTTTCTCCGCTAATCTCCCTTTTTGGAAATTTCTACTTTTATATACTTTACTTACACTTCGATCGTACTTAAACTTATTTGAAATTAATTTATTCTTGAATTTTTAAGTACTTGATCTTATCTTGAAACTCTTTGATCCCGAACGACTCTCAAACTTTTATAAAACCTTGAATTCGTTTCGGACTTTTATAAACTTTTAAATGGAACTTTGCTTCAATTCATAAACTGTAACTCACTCACTACGTTTTCGTAGTTGACACTTTATCTCATGTTTCAGGAACTAAGCATAAGTTATGAAGCGCATTGCTCAGGCGGGTCAAGCTAGTTATGTGAAGAGTAATACGGGAAAAGACCTTGGATACTTGGGAATTTTATTAAAAATACTTTATTATGTATTTGTCTTTCTATACTTACGGATCTTGGTTGTATTTTTCGAACATGATTACCTTTTAATCTCAATATATATGACTTGAACCGTTGACTTTTGGTATAACTCGTGAAATGATTCTTTGCTCTTCACATTCCGTGTTTCCGCTTTAGCGGGGTGTGACAGACTTGGTATCAGAGCACGGGTTATAGTGAAAACGGTTTTAAAAAAAAAAATTCAAAAGTTTTCGAAACCAAAACTATAACCAAGGCTTTTCAGAAAAATCATTTTCGGGTTCAAACTTTAGTATATTATTTTCCGCAATTGCATGATTATCTTTTTCAACTATGCGTGACTTGATCAACCACCCGTAGTTCAAAATGAATTATGCAAGAACGGAAAAGGAAATTGCTATCGTTAACGGTTTTTGGGTCCAAAAATTCCCGGTCTTATCAATTCCCGATTCTCACATAACTGACCCGTGCATGCAATTTACTTATGTGTTTCCTATTTCTAGTTTCCCCCGTACTTGTGTAACTCGATGTTCGCAGATTCGTCACGTCTCAGTACTCCCGTTCGCGATCACTTTTTCGATCTCAGTCACGATTCCCTCCCGAGCCGTTTCCTCATTGCGCGAACCTTCAAAGGGCCACACGACCTCCGAGAGTCAACGTCACCAGACGACCGACCCGACGGAGGATACGTCGATGGCGAGCAGCAGCAGTAGCGGATCCAGCCCGAGGACTGTACTACCCCTTCCTCCACCAGCGCCCGCTACAGTATCGCCACCGTCCTAAGGGCCTCACCCTAGGTTGACCGCGCGTATACAGTTCATCCACCCTGGCCGTCTGCCTGATCGGATTACCGGATAACAGTCCTATCCATCTCAACCCACTCCTCTCCATATACCGACCATGGATTGGTACCATCGGGAACGCCAGTTCCTAGAGGAAAGGCGACGTGCCCAGGAGACCAGACTCTCCCGATCTATGATTTCACCTTTCCTTCAGCCTCCCTCGCCGGTCGCATTCTTCCACTTCCACCGAGAGGTTCGGGGACTCGCAAGGAGACCCAGTAACAAGGGCTCCTCAACAGCGAAGTCACCGATGTTGCGCATCAGTTGTCCGAGCAGTCGTTGCGAATCATCGCCTCGACCCGAGCCACGACACGAACTGTGCAGCGTCTCGTTGGGACGTGTTTAATCATGGGGACTCTATTGGCGGTCATTGCCGCTAAGATTTTTCCAGGAAGGCATCATCAATCGGATTTCCTTGGTATTTGTACCAAAGGCTTGAGTTGTAACTTTCCCTTGAACACCACCCAAGGCCATTCTCATTTCTGTTTCCTTGTATCGTACTCGTACTCTCTCTTCTTATTCCGAACTATGTACCTGACTTCTTAGTATTATTATTAATGGAAATTCTCTATCCTTATCGTCTATACTCGCCGTCCTCGTGTGAACCCTGACATCGTCGCTGGACCATCCTATTGTTATCACTTGAAATTATCATCGTGCATGTACAAATTATCCGATTCATATTACTCCTGTGTATGGTTACTATTAACCCCTGAGTTAAATTCTTATCGCAATTTCCTATTCGTACGCCCTAAAACTAATTCCTCCTTTCCATTGTGGAACCATGCCGCCCAAGAGAAGTCGCGTTGACCTTATGGCTGAGCAGATAACTGCGCAGTTCAAAGCGGCACTCCCAAGCACGGTCGCCCAGACCATCGATGGGATCAACAACGGAATTTTCGGGGACGACAACCCCAACGTCGACTACCCGAAGTACAACCCTGACCATAACCTCCCCTTCTTCCCAGCCACCATCGAGCAAGAAGAAGGTGAACCCCTTAGAAACAGTAAAACCCTCCTCCCTCCTGTATCAACCCAACAGGATGAGGACGAAAACCCTGGAAACGACAACCTCCCTTTCCCTCCAACCCGCATCCAGCGAAGGGGAGATAAGAAAAGGAAGGTTCATCATTAGCCCACAAGGAGAAACAGTAACAAGCAACCAACACCCCCGTGGAACTTGCCCCTTAGCACTTACCACAAAAGCCTTCTGTACCCTCGCAATCACAGTCAAGGAAGCACGTCCGGACCCCAGTGCAGTTACGTGTACGTTTCCCTATCAACTTCCATCCTTCTTCCGTGCTATTCGACACAGGAGCTGAAAGAAGCCTTGTCTCCTTAGAATTTAGACCCCTCCCTTACCTAGGATCTAAAGTTCTTAAGGGTAATATGCCAACGGTCAAGAACTCGAAGCCATGAATACAATCTTAGGATGTTCACCATGCTTACCCGACAAAATTTTCCCCATCAAGCTAATTCCTATCGAACTGGAAAGCTTCGATACTATCATCCAATTGCATCAGCTATTTATTTTCGAACCGAGACCGTCTGTTTCGGCAAACTCATCTGTATTTCCCCTCCTCCAGGGAGTCAAACTCTCGTCGTCCAAAAGGGGTAAACCTGGACGACGACTTCGCATCATGTCTTCCTTGAAAGCGTGCAAGTACCTCGAGGAGGACTACGACGCACCCCTCGCCCATGTCGCCAGAGGTAAACCTAAGGAAAGCCGAGTCCAAGGCATTCTCGTAGTCAAGGACCACCCAGAGTCTTTCCTGAGGATTTTCCTGGGCTACCGCCGCAATGACAAGTCGAAATCCCGTATAGACCTCGTTCCTGGCATAACACCGGTCGCCAAGACACCATGCCGTCTGGCACCACTCGAAATGCAAAAGCTGCCAAAGCAACTGCAAGAATTTCTAAACCATGACTCTGTCCGCTCAAGTTCGCCCCCTGGCGAGCCTCGAGTTTCCCCTATCAGAAAGAAAGACGAATTCCTCCGCCTGTACACCCATTATAGTGAACCTAACGAGCTGACCGGCGAGAACTGATAATCACCCCGAGGATCGACGACCTATTCGAATAAGTTGTTGGAAGCAACTTGCATCTCAAAGGTAGACCTCCGCCCAGATTATCATCAGGTTCGTGTCAGTAAAACCGACATTTCTAAGGCCGCATTCGAACTCGATACGGACATTACGAATTCCCGTCATGCCATTTGGCCTAGTCAACACACCAACGGTATTCATGAATCTAATGAACAGAGTGTGTAGGCCATACTTGGGCAGATTCATAATCGTATTCATAAACGACTTTCTCATATACTCCAGGAACAAGGAAAATCACGTGAGACACCTTAAGCTCATCCTAAGAACTCCCAGAAGTCGGAAATTGTATCAAAGCGTAAAGTTGGGCTCCGAGAAGTACATTTCCCTGATTATGTTATCAACCATGAAGAAATTCGGGCTCAGACTAGACGCAACCCACTGCGTCAATGACTGAGCATGGAATTCAGAATCTGAGAATCGTCGTGAACTCCTTTTGACGAGGGCCACCGATCTCGATGTTCCATCCACCCGGAATCCGACGTGTTGTACGAGGATTCCCGAGAATATTGATGGCGGCCAGTCGTGGAGAAGGGATACCGCCTTGCACATAACCAAGTGCCTCACTCACCCCAAGGTCAAGGCGAAATATCAAAACCCCTCTCCTCATCACCGCCGACAAGGATAGTCGATCTGCGCCCCGTCCTCTTTGGAATGCCCTCCGGAGAATCGCTAGGGACGCGACTAGACCTCCTCACCACGTACCACCCTCTGACCGATGGTCAGAACGAAAGGACGATCCAAACGCTTGATGAAATGCTGAGAGCGCGTGTAGTTACCTTCATAGGGAGCCGAGATACTCACCACCCCTGAGTTCACCTATGACAACGACTTCCGTGCCAGCACCAAGAGCGAACCCTTCGATACCTATTTGGACGCAAGTGTCGGTCACCGCTCTGTTGGCTAGAAGCTAACGATTGACGACTTGCAAGGTCCGACGCCTCCCTTCATCCGTGAAAGACTGAAAGTATCCCGTACCCGTCAGAAAAGCTACGTAGCCAACCAGAAGAAAACCCCCGAGTCCCAAGATGGCAATAGAGTACCTCCCAAGGTATCGCCATGGGAAGGGATAGCCTGCTTCTGGAGACGCGGCTGACTGAGCCCTAGGTACGCCAGTCCAAACTAAGTCTTAGGACGTGTTAGTCCGATCGCTCATCGCCTTCAGATCCACCTGGTTCCTTCAAACGTTAATACATACATGTTTCCATGTCTCACCCTCGAGAGGCACCTATCTGATGAGACCATCGTCAACCCCCTCGACAAGGTCAAAATCAATGCCGAACTCAAACTCTTTGATGAACCGCCTAAGTTTGTTAACCGGAAGGTCAAACAACCCAGGCAAGTCTTTCATCTATCATCAAGTCCCAGTGGAGATTCTCGACGTGGTCCTGATCTCACATGGAGACGTGAGGACCAAATCCGTCAGAAATATCCCCATCTGTTCGAGAACTCTTCTACCTGATAAGACGCACTAAATTTCGGGACGAAATTTCTTTCAACCCGGGGAGAATGTGACAACCGTCAAAATTCAGGTACTTATTCTGTTGTTATATCGGTTCGAAACGTTAGTTACTTTTTGTCTCGTTCGCTTTATTCTGGTTCGTAACTTTTTGAGTCTATACTTTGTCGAAACTAGTGTCGGAATAACTTCCGGAATCAAATTATAAGTCATAATACCAAGGAAAACACCTATTGAACTTTCCTAAGTTCATAACTTATCATAATTAAGAACTTTCAATTAACAAAAAGGTCCAACGAAGCAATAACGAGAAAACGAAAAATCAAAATTTCGGAAAAGTGCCCGGTGCGCAGCACCCCTTGCTGGGTGCGCAGCACCGGCCCCAGAATTTTCAAAAAAAAATTACATTTTCAGTCCTTTTCTCGTTTTACACCACCACCACCCAAATTGACCAATCATGGACGACCCTTTACTGCAAGTTTACTGTCCCAAGGCCAGACTTTCACTATCTCCCATTTCATTTTCATTTTACATTCATTTTTACAAAAACTAAAAACACACACATACATCTTTTTCTCTCTAATTTCTCTCAAGAACACCTCCAATCCAGAAACATTTCACCATCAAAACCCATTTTTAATCCATACAAATCGTCCCTTTCATCAATAGAAGCAAGTGGGTATTGTTATTTCGAAAAAGGACCACGGGTGTAAAGATTTTTGGAGCAAGAATCCGACCAAAACTCTTCATCTAAGCTTTTCCTTCGGTAGATCTCTTTATTTTTATCATTCTTACACAAATATTCAATTGCATGGAAGATCCAACGGTTGAAAATGTATTTTTATACAAATCTTTGACTTTTATGGTCAAAAAACGTTTTTAAACCGAAACACTCTTTAAATCCACAAATCTGAGAATAAAAATATTTTAGAAACTGTTGAAATGATGTTTTGAATAATATTTACTAATTGCATGTACAATCTAAACAACAAAAACGAATATTTGTGGAGATTATGTCATTTTTATATAAAAACGATTTTTGTCTAAATAGCACCTAGATCTATGATTTTGTGGCTAAAAGTTGTTTAGAAACTGAGAAAAACATCATATTATAAGTATCTACTGATTGCATGTCGAAATCTTTAAGTCACAAAACGTTTTAAGCAAGAAAAACACAAAACAAGAATCGGGACAGCAGCTGGTGCGCAGCACCAGTGCCCTGGTGCGCAGCACCGGGCTGCTGTTCCCCCGAAATTTGTCGTTTTCACTCGTTTTAAGATCATGGTTATATTCTGGACTTTTACCGCTATCATTTTTAGACTGAGATAAATAAAACTAATAACATTGGTGACTAGTATTGGACTCTTTGGACTATTTTGAACTATATTATGTATATTATTGTGTTTTAGGTGATTTGTGAGCGGAAGTGACGATATAATTTTTGGGCATGAAATTTGGGCGCGGAAGCGCTGCCCAAATTTCCCTAGAAATTATAAAATCACTTCAGTAAGCAAAAGCACTTAAGACGTAATAATCAAAAACAATAAACTTTCGGACTAAATGCAACGTTAATCGCTTCGGACCAAATTTTCGGAACAATATTGGATTTAACACTTAATTACAATCAAAAGTTACATAATCTCTTATATCATATATAAGAACATAATAATGTAACAACTCATTAAACTACCTTGGTATTATTAGGCAATCTGTGATTCCCGGCTTTCATACCCCGACCGAGTTTCCGAGTTCTCGATCTCTTCGCAATCCGTGAGTTACACCCCTCTCTACTCTTACATTTTAAGTACTCTTTTTGGGGGAAACATGAGATCAAACCTTTTGTAAACTTGTATGACAATTTTGACTTTTAAACTTGTTGAACAACTTTGACTTTTGACTTATTAAACCTTGACTTTTGACTTATGAAACTTTGACTTATACTTTATTAAAACTTTGACATTGAAACGTCTACTTGGTTTCTTATGCGTAAAACATTTCTTTCTCTATTTATAATTAATGATTCATCTCTTTATCTCAACTATTTATTGATACTTGTATGCGTAACCGACCCTTGATGGAGCTATAACACGTTTCTAAGTGATGTTGATTCTCTCTCTTTTTTTTATAATAAGCTTTCATAGTGCCCAATCATGTTTTAGTTTCTCTGTTACACACTATTAACTACTTAAGCCGTATAGTAATTATGGGTATCGATACTTAGGAAAGAACCGTTCCTTGCTTAGATGGCAGTCTAAGTACATATTACTGAATTTCTCTCTCTTTTAACTTCCCGTTTGAGAGGCGGGGAGTTGGGGCCGCTCGGTTGATAATCGGATTAGTGTGAACACTTAGTTATAGATGCCAAGAGGTTGATACAAGGAAATCTATTTAGTTACTTACGCATAATTTATAAATTTTTAGCGATTGTTACCGCTTCTCCTACTTGACTAAATTAAATTCTATTTAGTCTTTATAAACTTATAAACTTTTAGCGATTGTTATCCGCTTCTACTATTTGACTAAATTTGATTCTATTTAGTCTTTACAAGTTAGGGCACAATTCGCCCGTTACTTAAACTTTACAAGTATATAAACTTTTTAAGCGACTTTTCTCCGCTAATCTCCCTTTTTGGAAATTTCTACTTTTATATACTTTACTTACACTTCGATCGTACTTAAACTTATTTGAAATTAATTTATTCTTGAATTTTTAAGTACTTGATCTTATCTTGAAACTCTTTGATCCCGAACGACTCTCAAACTTTTATAAAACCTTGAATTCGTTTCGGACTTTTATAAACTTTTAAATGGAACTTTGCTTCAATTCATAAACTGTAACTCACTCACTACGTTTTCGTAGTTGACACTTTATCTCATGTTTCAGGAACTAAGCATAAGTTATGAAGCGCATTGCTCAGGCGGGTCAAGCTAGTTATGTGAAGAGTAATACGGGAAAAGACCTTGGATACTTGGGAATTTTATTAAAAATACTTTATTATGTATTTGTCTTTCTATACTTACGGATCTTGGTTGTATTTTTCGAACATGATTACCTTTTAATCTCAATATATATGACTTGAACCGTTGACTTTTGGTATAACTCGTGAAATGATTCTTTGCTCTTCACATTCCGTGTTTCCGCTTTAGCGGGGTGTGACACCCCGATCCCGGTTGATGGTACGTCCGAAGACTTTTCTCAATCCTCTTCTTTGACCCCTGAAGCTCCAAAAGCTGCAGAAACTGGTCCAGAAGCAAGTGTCAGTAAAAATGAGTCTCAAGTCATTTTAAAATGTCCAGACCTTAAATCCAAAGACTTGACTGACCTAAAAGACGTCCAATTAACTGAATACCAAGAGAGTCTTTTTGAGAAAGTTATTCAACGCCTTGAAAGCCGTCTTATTACTAAGATGGACAAGAAGTTTGAAAAACTTCAAGAGCGTGAAGAGAAAAGGATTTTTAAGCAGTCTGAGTCAAAGTCTAAGTCAAAGGGTAAGGAGAAAGTTGTAGAAACCAAACCTATTCTCACCGTCCAAACCCCGATGACTAAGATCTTCACTAAGGGAGTGGCTTCTTCTTCTAAGCCTACAAGTTTCTCTCCTAAAGTGTCTAAAGCTAAATCAACCAAGGTAATACCACCACGAAACGACAATCAAAAGAAGATTCCAACTTCTCAGGTTCCAAAGGTTAATTCAACTGACCCTCGAACCTGCTATTATTGTCGATGTGAGGGACACATTGCCAAGGTTTGTCCTCGTTTGAAAAGCTTAATTTTGAAACGTAAAGAGTCAAGAACAACTTCAAACGTTAAGTCTGTTCCTCAAAGGAAGAATCAACCAAACAAACCAAAGGTTGATTCTCCTTCAGTCAAGGTCAAAACCGATCCAAAATCGAAATTGACTGAGACTGTTAAAGATGATAAAGAGTCGCTCGAACATCAGGATGACACATCAACCACTACTGATTATCAGAAAGACCATAAATTGGTTGATGTGATCATTACCGATGAAAGTGGGAGACCCAAGTCGGTTAAGGCTTGGGTCCCCGTTACAAACTAACCTTTCTTCTAAGATGTGCAGGAACGACCAAAGTGAACTGTGGATAATACGTAGTATGTCATCAGTGGTTGTTCAGGGCACACGACAGGCAACATCTCCCTTCTTACGGGTTTCTTACCTATAGGTGGGGTATCGTTGTATTCGCTGGAGATAAGGGTAGTACAATTACGGGTCAGTTTTGAGAAAGTTTTCATCTGCTTAGCAGTGTAAAGGAACATGAAGGATCGCGTGAGCTTACATACGATCAATCGATCATATGCCTTCATCGTTATGACGGAAATCAGGTTACATCTTTTTAATGAGTGTAAAGGGTCGGAAATCAGGTTTTATCTCTACGTTGAGTGTAAAGTTTTTGAAAAACACGGGTTTTTCACATCTAGTGATAGTGTAAAGGGGAAATTCACTTAAATAAGTTTAAAGATTAAAATTAAACGGAAAACAAAAGTTTTAAGAAATTGTCGCACAACACATAAAGTGTCACGCAACATTGAAACTGTTGCGCAACACTTGATGGATGTTACGTACCGTAACAAGTGTTACGGTAGCGCAACAGTTGAGGGGGAGGTATAACAACCTCTTTTTTTTTCACAAAAACGTTTTTTTTTGTGAGTTTAAAGAAATACCTCTCAAGTGAGTTTAAAGATTTCCTTCTCAACCGAGAAGGTAAGTTTTCTTACCTAATTTGGTAAGTTTAAAGTGTTTAGACTTTGCAACATATAACAGTTGCGAACTCGAACAAAACATGTTTTGCTTAAATGCAAAACTCTTTTCAAAAGAGTCTAAAGTTTTGAAACTCATCGAGTCTAAAGTTAAATAATCTCGGATGAGTCTAAAGTTTTTGAATCTCATTGAGTCAAAGTTTAAAAATCTCAATTGAGTGTCAAGTGTCGAAATGATAAAAACCTAAATCTTTGATCGTGACTTCGAAACTTTTCTTTTTAAGTTTTTAGGATTTGTATAGTTATAAAATCAATAAAAATCAGAAAACATAAAAAGAGGGGGAGAAAGTTTGTGAAAACCTTAGGAAATGATAGTACATCGCAGATTTTAAAAACTCAGAATCATAAGTGTTTGTTCGATGTATTAGTAGGTACGGCCAATATCATATAAACAATTTTCCGAACCTGTTTCTAATAGGTAACACGGTTAAGTTTGTTCATCTCAGTGATAAGCTGAAAACTTTCGATGTGCCTGGAATCTGTCACCATAGGATTATATATATATAAATAAGTATCTGAGAGTAATAGAAAAAGCGAGGAAAAGAAAAATTGAGAGAAAATCAAAAAATATAATAAATCGTTTTTTCTAAAACTCAAAGAGTTTTCTATTTATATAATTATTAAAAACTCCTAAACACCTTGAGGCGCTCCAGGATTCTATAAGGTTGCGAAATCATAGTTTCCTGCAGTTAGTATAAAGGTTGAGGAGCTAAGTAAAACTCGTATCCTTGAGGCGCTCCTGGATTCTATAAGGTTGCGAAATCATAGTTTCCTTGCAGTTAGTATAAAGGGGTGAGTAGAGTCAAATAAGAATTCCATAACTCTTGATGCTTACTTGATAAACGGCAAAGACAGAGGGAGGAGTTCACGAGTCTATAAAGCTTTTTAAGCTTAAAAAAATAAAATAAAATAAAGAAAAAGAAAAAAGAGCTTCTTTAATTATGAAAAATGCATAAGTGCTTAAACTTTATACTATATGTATGCATTTTCAATACTTATAGTAGTTAATAAAATAGGAATAAGGTGACGGGTTTCCTAAATAAATACTGAAAGTTTGATGACGCTTTGAGGGAAGTTCGGATTTAGCTAAGTGTAAATATAAGTGGGATCCATATAAACAGTTGTAATTTAAATAATCGGAAGATTTTTTGTATGATATCTATGTTGTATTTAAGAGGACAAATATACTAATAATCGGCTGATTCTTGTGATTCGACTTCTGCGATATGATCCTAAAAGCAAACTAATCCCTATCCAAAAAGATTTGCCCTTTTGTAGGTTGCTAAAGTAGTGTGAATAACTTATAGTTGAAAACCACAAAAAGAGTTTCGGTTTTAGGTTAAGAAAACAAACAAAAATCCAAAAATATTTTATTTCTATGTTTATTTTCTTCGTTGTCACGTATCGTTCATGGTTAAAAGGTTTTATCACGTGTTTTCTGAAAAATGAGAAATTTTATCAGTTTAAAGAACAAAAACACGTATTTGGTCAGTTTTGTCTTTGTAAGCCAGATTTTACAAAGTTAAGGATCGGATCTTGAAGAGTTTAGCACTTCCTGGAAGTCAAGGACTCGAAGCTGATGTTCATGGAGCCGCGTTGCTTAATGATGAAGATTAGCTGTCTGAAAAGATTCGCAAGTTATCGGTTGCAAACTTTACACCGTACAAGTCTCTATGAAGTTTAAAGGAATCAACTCTCGATCTCTCGACACCAAAAGTTCAAGAAAATTTTGAAGAATACAAGCTACATCCAAGGGGGAGTTTGTTGGAACATAATGTCTGTGGATTGTATTCATTTGAACGTGTCGTAGAGTTAGAATGTAATTAGATCGAGTTGTAAAGTCCAAACGCATTTACGGAAACAGTTACGTCAAGTAACTGAGTTACGTCACGTACCTAGTGAGTTACGTGCGTAACTAGGAGAGTTACGCGCGTAACTGTCTCCCAGACAGTTACGTGCGCGTAACTCTTCTAGGGTTTCGAGCTGCCTATAAATAGCAGCCTCGTGATCATAAATGCGGTTGTTGAAAGTTGTCAGAGCTGTCAAATCAAGAATAGTTACGTGAGCTAGGGTTTGTGAGCGTAATTAGCTGTTCTTGTGTGTTAAAGTGTTGTAATCGATTGTTTAGGTTCTATTCGTGATTGTAATCAAACACGTAAGCTTAAAAGAATCATTCATTTGGTTATATCAACTGTTCTTCACCATATAAACTGTTATATTAGCTATTCTGCATCTAATATAGTTTTAGGGTTCAAAGGGATCGTAAGAAAGGCGACCAACAATATAAATATATATATATATATATATATATATATATATATATATATATATATATATATATATATATATGTATATATATTTAATTGGGTCAACCAACCAAAGAATTTGTTTTGCTATACATGTTCATATAAAAGCCGATTAAATATCGTTATTATCCAAAAGTCACGATAATGTTAATGCTAAAAAACTAAAAATTGGTAGGTAGGACATGAATTAACTTTCCATAGAGGGATTAAGTGCAGTTTACACTACTAAAAAATCTATGATTATCATATTTCGATATAAACTTTAAATACTGTTTTTTCAAACGAAAAAAAAATTGTCTGAAACAAACACAAACAAATGAATAAAATGTTTCGTCATTAGGGAAAAAACTACAAATAAATAAGTATTTGATGACATACGAATATACAAAGATGGATAATGTTATTTGGACGAAGAAAGTACTAAAATACCTTACAAACTAAAAGTTGTTACATCGTAAAATAGTTGCCACATTACGAAAAATAGTTGCCAGATTTAACAATCAAATTAATTGTACAACTTCATACTATTAGATGATAAACCCAAACCTGATATGTGGGTTTGGGTCCGTTAGATTAGGTTTAGGGTTTCTACACTCTATATATATCGCTTAATAATATATCAAAGATGATAAACCCAAACCTGATATGTGGGTTTGGGTCCGTTAGATTAGGTTTAGGGTTTCTACACTCTATATATATCGCTTAATAATATATCAAACCTAAGGGGTTTAACATTCTATCATGGTATCAGAGCGGGTTTGATCCGTCTCTATCATCTTCAAACCCTAATCGGCGTAGGGATGAGCCGCCTAGCTTGACTAGGTTCCAAACCCTAAAAAAAAAAAAAACTAACTTTTTCTTGTTTCTCATCTACTCCCCACTAAATTAACTTTTTCTTTCTTCTATAGCCGCCTAAAGCCGGCTAAATTAACTTTTTCTTTTTTCTGCAGCCGCCTAAAACCGGCTAAATTAACTTTTTCTTTCTTCTACAGCCGCCTAAATTCACCAGCAAGCCAAAAATAAAGTTCAAGGTTATCAAGAATCAAGATCAAGACAAAAGCAAATTCAAGCGTATGTTTTATGAAGACGGATCTGCCAAAGCCGGATCTTAAGCTCATAATGTATTTGTTTATTTGATTTTTATTTATTTATGTTTATTTTCATAGATAGAGTTTGTTATCCAGTTTGAGCTTTTGCGATTTCGCCGCTCAAACTGCCGGGGAGTATTAGATGATAAACCCAAACCTGATATGTGGGTTTGGGTCCGTTAGATTAGGTTTAGGGTTTCTACACTCTATATATATCGCTTAATAATATATCAAACCTAAGGGGTTTAACATTCTATCACATACTTCCCCAATTTTACATTCCCTTAGATACAAATCACACCAATATATCACTATAGTCTAGACCCATTTGAGCCTAAAATGGTACAAAACATAACTAAAGATTAATAAATTAGAATGAAAGTGAAAAGAAAAAAAAAACAATCTGAACATACAAATGACTTACACCAAGACATCCAATACCCCACGAACTCTATTCTTTAAGGAAAAAAAATATATGTATCTAAATAAATAAATATAGTAATTTAGGAACCCTATTAAAAAAAGGCAAAAAGACAATAAAAGACATAATTACCCTTTCTTCTTTGGCCAACCAGAGCATAAAAGAAGCCATGTTATATTAAAATAGTCACATGCTAATCATAGGACCACTTACCCCACCACCCACAAGCCATGAAACACATCACGTGCATGCATGGGCTCACTTTAGCACATATTTGTCATCCTTCATATTCTCAGATGCACACCCTAGCTCACATCTCATCTGTTCCATTAACGGATGGTGCCCGTGGCCGCGGGGATAACGTTGTTTGAGCGGGTGGATCGTTGGTGCTATCGGTCTTGTTCATGTTTTGTTCATGATAAACTCTTCTTAATCTCTCTATTTCTTTCTTTAATGCTTCTTGATGAGCTGCAGTTTTATAACAATTGATCAACTTTTATATATATGTCACAATCAAAGTTATGAAATAATAAATTTTTTTTTTTGGAACGGTAATGTTAGTGATTCGGGGCAGAGGGAGACTCGAACCTAAGACCTCCCTAGGGACGAATCATCTCCTACCAATGAGGCAAACCCCCATTGACGCATTTATGAAATAATAATGAAACCAAAATAAAAGATATCATTTAATATTTATAGACAAAATGAGTATATTGCTTTAGTTTCAATTTAAAGGAACCATGGAACACAAAAATAAGGATAAGAATCAGGTTTTTATAATGCTATAAATGTCATAAGCTTAAAATAGCAAACCAGCTTATTGATCTTCAAATCGATTTAAACATAAGGTGTGCAAATTACGATTTAGGTACAATTTGTAATCTACTGTTTGTATGGGAAAGAATCTAGCGATTAATTGGGTAGAATGGAATTGTGCATTTTCGCTAGTTTTTAATAAAATTTAATGTCGTTAGGAAAAGAAACAGTTTCGGTTCAATTCAGTCCATGATAACATTCAGATGTTTATAAATTAATAATCGACAATAATTATTCATTAGACAAAAAACTTACCATCTTTGAAGATCTTATCCTGAGCCAAAGCAGCTATCCTTTGCTTAAGGGAGCTGTTATCGACGTTTAATATCAACCTTTGATGGTCTAAAAACGCTACCCGTGGTGATAATGTTGACACTTCCGTCTTCATACAAAATTCAAATATTAGTAACAAATTTTGCAATGAATAGCCAATAATCCAAATTATGTTTGGTATACGTTACCTGCAAAGTTGTAACACTTCTCTCGAGTTCAGAAATGTAATGCAATTTCCTAACTCTTGATCTTTGAGCAGATTGGCGATTCGCTAATATCCTGATAAGTAATTGCAATTAGCTTGTTGTTCAAGCAACATGTATAAATGTACAAGAAGATGCACTTTATTCAATGTCAATTGTACCTTTTAACTCTTTTTGGATCAACGATGGTGCCACCATCGCTTGAAAAAGTAATTTTAGGCTTAACGGATTCTTTCTCTGGTTCGTAACCACCACCGTCTTCCACTTCTCCCGGCTCATTCTTCAGCTGTATCGCCTGTTGCATTGTCGATTTAGGTTCATCATTATCACTATTTTGATCAGATAGCGTAGGAGTTGATGACCTAATAGAATGAAGATTCGCAGTGAATTCGTCACAAAACATTGAGCTAAGCTGCTCATCATCCAAACGCTCAAATCCGTTATTGTTAGAATCGTGGCATTCGTTCATATAAGGAGTTTCAACAAAAGCAATTGGATCACTACTGGATCTCCTATGAGAGTTTCTTCTTGATGACGAGAAATCAATGAAATCGTCCATCCAACTTGGCGGCTGGGAAGCTGGAGCTGGTGGCTGGTAGCCGAAAGATGGCCATTTTTGTCCCAATGTTGGTGCTTTTGGTGGCAATTGCGCCATGCAAGTTATATATAAATGGTTCAGCTAAAATAAACTGAAAATTCGGTTTTTCGGATATCGAGATTTTGTTTTACCAAAAAAGATGGCTTAGAAAAGATAGAACATGAAATGAATTATGAACAAGTAGTTTAATGGGGGGTGAAGAATGAAAGAAGGAGGTGGGTCACATGGATTATGACAGCAAGAAACAGCTAAGTGAATATGTGTGGAAGAAGTTGCAACGGTTTCACCCATGGTAGTTTAATGGGAACAACTAACTGGCGGAATCTTAACACCACGTGCTCATCCAACATACTAAGAAAGATAACAAATAAAAAATAACATCTTTTAAGTGTATGTATTTCATATGTTTGTGAAGCTTGGCGTGCGCGATGGAACTGGTTCGAGACTCTAAGTCAGTCGAGGAACAAGATGTTTGTTCTCAGAACGGTCGTTCTCATTTAAGCATGTTGGTCACCTACCTTAATATCTATATTTGAATCCTAACATGAAATAGTCGTGGAATAACTAATATGAGAATATGTATGGTGAAGAACAACGATTATAACCAAATAATTGATATTATAAACCTTACGTAATGTTTTACAATTACGAATAATAAATATACACTCGATTATAAGACTTGAGACCACTCACAACACAGTTTCGTTGGTTTAAGCTTTAGCAACGTAACTGTTTGTCTCTCGGGATTCGTGACGGCTGCATTTATGATCACAATGTTTGCTATTTATAGGTTTCATGTAAACCTAACACAGTTACGTTGTCTAACTCTTAATTGACTTAGAGTTACACTAGCGAAACTGAAGGGATTAGTTACACTAGGTAACTGAACAGTCAAGCTGCGTAACTACATATTGTAATTGTTTCATAAATATAGTGATACTTTACAACTCGATCTAGATGCATTCTAGACTTCACGACACGTTCCTAAACTAGATATAAACTTCAAACAATGACGGTTATGCTCCAACGAACTCCCCCTTGGATATAGCTTGTATTTTCGACAAATCTTCAACGAAAATCTGATGTCGTGAGATTAAGAGTTGTTTATTTAACTTCAATGAAGTGTCTCTCACAATTCTTCAGTCTGTAATCGACGTCTCTTAAATCTCTCGTGTAGCTAGTCTTCATCTTTAAGCAACACGGATCCATGAAGATCAGCTTCGAGTCTTGAATTCGCGGAAGTGCTAAACTCTTCGAGATCCAATGCTTTAAACTCTGTAAACCTGATTTAGAGAGAAACTATCCAAACACATGTTTTTGTTTTTTTAAACTGATAAAATCTTTTAGTTTTTCAGAAAACACCTGATAAAACCTTATAATCTTATACGATATATGACAACGAAGAAAATACACACAGAAATAAAATCTTTTTGGATTTTGTTGATCTTCTTAACCTAGAAACACAAAATCTTTTTTATAATTTTCATCTATAAGGTATATACACTACTTAGAAACCTACAAAGAGCAAATCTTTTTTTTCTAGGGATTCGTTTGCTTTTAGGATCATATCGCTAGAAGTAGAGTCATACAAATCAGTCGATTATTAATATGTTTGTCCTCTTAAATACAACATCGACATCATATAAGCAATCTTCCGATTAATTATTTACATCTGTTTATACGTAGTCCCACTTGTATTTACTGTCACACCCCGCTATAGCGGAAACACGGAATGTGAGAGCTGGAAATATCATTACACGGTCATAAGCAAATATAAACGATTCAAGTCATTTCGATTAAAAATAAATTGTTCAAGATTCAACAACCAAGCAGTTCATAAGTTTAAAATAAAGTACGAGTACAAGTTTCAATTAAAAATTCCCAAAATGAAAGGTCTTTCCCAATAAGTGCCTCACGTGACCATATCGACCCTCCTTTGCCATGCATTCCGTACGCTTACATTAATTTCCTGAAACATAAGATAAAGTGTCAACTACATAAAGTAGTGAGTGAGTTACAATTTAAAGATTCGAGAAAAGTTTCTAAATAAAGAAGGTTGCAAAACATACATTAACGTCAGAAGTAAAAGGACGAGTCGACGTTTGAACATATATGTAAATAGTAAAAGTTTGTACGTACGCGAGTAAGATAATTAAATAAACTCGTATAATAAAGTTGTAGCGGAATCCAGGCGCTAAAAGGGTGTATGCGTATGGAGTATGTGTTTAACTAAAAAGGTAACTCGTATCAATCACTTGGCATAATATAAGTAGTAAGTATACCCTAATCCGATTATATGGTCCTGAACTAGCCCAAAAATGTTTAATTGTTTGAACGATTGAACTTAGTAATATGTACTTGGGACGCTAACCCTTAGTAAGGAGTGACCGCTCCTAAGTATCGATACCCATATGACTAACGGCTATTGCTAATAGTGTATAATTGAACCTGAACCAAAAACGGGCAATTGAACAAAGTTTCTAAAAATTGTACTGAACTCTTACGGGCTTATATATCCATCAAGGATTGGTCGCTAACAAGTATCCTAGTTTAGTTAACCCGCTAAGGCAATAACACAAATACGCATAAAAGTTTCAATAGTACCAAGTTTCGAACAGTTTCAAATAAGTTGTATAGTTTCAAAGTTTCATGAGTTTAAAATGTCTCAAGTTTCCAAATATTTAACAATTCGCAAATAGTGTTAATAGTTACAAACATGTGATCTTATGTTTCCCCCAAATAACGTTTAAATGTACAAAAGTAAAACAATGGGGTTGTAACTCACGGTTTGCGGAGAAGTGAACTCGGAATCGGTCGGAAAGGAGCCGGGAAATCACGGAATGCCTAAAGAATTACCAATATTGTCCAAAAGTTAACTTCTTATTAGGTTACTTTATATATAAGAGATTTATGTAACTTTTGTTTAAAATTAAGTGTTAAGTCCAATATTGTTCCAAAATTTGGTCCGAAGCGGTTAACGTTATGTTTAGTCCGAAAGTTCAAAGTCAAAGTTATTATTATGATAGACATGTTTAGGTTACTGAAATGGTTTAGGTTTTCTAACGAAATTTGGGCAGCGCTTCCGCGCCCAAATTTCATGTCCAAAACCTACAACCATTTCCGCTCACAAAACATGCATATACACATAATAACCTCATAACAAGTCCAATAAGTCCAAAAAGTCCAATATAAGTCACCATTATTATTAGTTTCACTCATCTCAGTCCAATAATGTTATTAACAAAAGTCCAGAATGTGTGTACAAGTTTTAAACGAACAAAACGGCGTTTTTCGGGGAAACAGCAGCTCGGTGCTGCGCACCTGGGCACAGGTGCTGCGCACCTAGCTGCTGTCTTTTCCCGTTTTGTGTTTTTCTTGCTAAAAACGTTTTGTGACTCAAAGATTTCGACATGCAACCAGTAGATACTTTATAATATGGTGTTTTTACAGTTTTTAAACAACTTTTAACCACAAAGATATAGATCTAAGTATCATTTAGATAAAAATCGTTTTTGTATAAAAAGTGACATAAATCTTTATAAAAACTCATTTTTATTGTTTGGATCTTACATGCAATTAGTAAAAATAGTAAATAAAGGTAGGAGAAAGGTTTCTACCGGATGAAAATGAGTGGAACGATTTGGTTGAGTTTCTAGCCCCAAATCTTCTTGAAAACCCGATTTAATCCTTTCCTTTTGCTACCCTTTACTCTTGGAACGTTTTTGATGTATTAGGTGGTTGATTTTTATGTGTTTAAGGACTGATTTAGTGGTGAAAGTTCCTGGTTTCAATGGTGTTTTTAGAGAGAGAGATGAGAGAAAATGGAACTAGGTGTAAGTGTGTGTGTGTTTTTGATTATGTAAATTGGAAAAGAAAAAGAAAAAGATAGAGTGTAGTAAAGAGTGCTTTGGGACTGCTAAATGACAGTAAATGGGTGGTCTAACTCGTGTGTGATTGGGTGGTGGTTTACAAAAACGAGACAAGGACCAAAATGTAACATTTTTGAAATCTGGCGCTAGGTGCTGCGCACCAAACCCATAGGTGCTGCGCACCGGGCTGATTTTCAGCTTTTCTGATTTTTCGTTTTTAGGTTATTGCTTCGTTGGACCTTTTTGTTAACTGAAAGTTCTTAAGTATGATTTGTTATGAACTTAGGAAAGTTCATTAGGTGTTTTCTTGGTATTAGGACTTATATAATTGATTCCGGGGGTTATTCCGACACTAGTTCCGACAAGGTACAGACTCAACAATTTCGAACTAGAACAAAGTGAACACGATAAAAGAGTAACCAATGATTTGAACCGATATAGTAACTGAACAATTACCTGAATTTTAGACGGTTGTCACATCATCCCCGGGTTGAAATAAATTTCGTCCCGAAATTTGACTCGTCACATCAGGTAGAAGTATCTTTGAACAAATGAGGATACTTTTGACGTATCTGGTCTTCACGTTCCCATGTGAATTCGTGACCACGTCGAGAGTTCCAACGAACTTTGACAATAGGAACACGGCTTTGTCTGAGTTGCTTGACCTCTCGGTCTACAACTTCAAGCGGTTCCTCGATGAAATTGAGCTTGTTGTCGATTTTGACCTCGTCGAGTGGGATGACGATGGTCTCATCGGATAGGCACTTTTTCAAGTGCGAGAAATGGAACACGTTATGAACATTGGAAAGAACAGGCGGGAGTTGGAGTCGATAAGCTACTGGACCAATACGCTCGATGACTTCAAACGGTCCGGTGTACCTTGGGCTTAGCTTACCGCGTTTCCCGAAGCGAACTACCCCTTTCCATGGCGATACCTTGAGAAGTACGCGATCGCCGACCTGGAACTCGAGGGGTTTTCTTCGGTTATCGGCGTAGCTCTTTTGCCGAGTACGGGACGTCTTCAGTCGCTCCCTGATGGTGGTGATCTTGTCGATGGTTTCTTGAACAATGTCGAGCCTTGTAAGCTGTCGATCACCGGATTCAAGCCAACAAAGCGGCGATCGGCACTTGCGTCCATATAAGGCCTCGAACGGGGCACACTTAATGCTAGCGTGGTAGCTGTTGTTGTACGAAAACTCGACCAATGGAAGGTGGGTATCCCAACTTCCTCCAAAGTCAACTACGCATGCCCTAAGCATATCCTCAAGCGTTTGGATCGTCCTCTCGCTCTGACCGTCGGTCTGAGGGTGGTAAGCTGTGCTAAGATCCAATCGCGTCCCGAGAGATTTCTGAAGCGCGTTCCAAAAGCGGGACGTGAACCGACTATCCCTGTCAGAAATGATGGAGAGAGGTGTCCCGTGGCGAGAGATGATCTCGTTGATGTAGATTTGTGCGAGCTTCTCCATCGAGTGGGTTTCTCGTATCGGCAAGAAGTGAGCAGACTTAGTCAAACGGTCCACAATTACCGAAATTGTGTCGTTTCCCTTTGCCGTCCGGGGCAACTTGGTAATGAAGTCCATGGAGATTTGCTCCCATTTCCACATAGGGATCTCCGGTTGCTGCAGAAGTCCTGAAGGTTTCTGATATTCCGCCTTGACCTTGGAGCAAGTGAGACACCTGGCTACGTACAAGGCGATATCTTTCTTCATGCCCGGCCACCAATAATACTCCTTAAGATCTTTGTACAACTTGTCTGAACCGCGGTGGATGGAGTATCAAGAATGGTGGCCTTCATCCAGAATTAACTTGCGAAGATCCTCGGACTTCGGAATCCATGCTCGGCCCTTGAAGTTGTGAATTCCGTCGGATTTGCGCTCGAACTCCTTCTCATGATTGTGCAAGGTCTCCCCCTTTAAGTTCTCGGGCTTCAACGCTTCTTGCTGAACCTCGGCG
>CAJVGC010000582.1:17848719-17948355 GCA_910822075.1 Senecio squalidus
ACGCACCCGATGATGGAACCAATACACGTGGAGCGACAGCTCCAACACGAGGAGATGCAGCGTGCCAGAGACGCTGACGCAGCTAGGCAGCGGATGCCGCCTACCCTCAGCTTCCCCTCCTGCGCTTTCCTGCACCTCCACCGCGAGGAAGGGGACTTTCTGAGGAAGCCCAGCACAAGGGCTGCTCCTCTGTGAGGTCTCCGATGCACGCATCGGTTGTCGGAGCAGGCGCTACGACATCTCGCTGCAGTTCAGGCCACAGCCCGGACGGTGCAGCGTTTGGTAGGAGTTTGCTTGGTCATGGGGACCCTGTTAGCGGTGATCGTCGCCAAGATGTTCCTGGAGAGACGCCGTTAGTTCATTTCCTTTATTTATGTATTGTAGGCCGAGATGTAATTTTCCATGTACACAGCTCCGAGCCATTTCTATTTATTCCTTTGTATTGTACTGTATTTAATTTCCATTTGAACCTTGTACTCGACTTTATTTTTATTAATGAATGAAGTTCTATCTTTTATTATCTATTATTGTTATTGTCATGTGAATCTTGTTCTATGGTTGAATTATTCTCTTACGTATGAATCTCTTGAATCCTTGTCGTGCGTGTACTATCTGTTCTGTTATATTACTCTTGCGTGATTGTTAACTTGTTCATTGGATTATATTCTTATCATACTCTAATCGTGCGTTTCTAAACTGAATCTGTTGTCTGTTGTAGAATCATGGCACCTCGTGCAAATGCCAGTATCATCGCTGAACAAGTCGCTGCTCAGTTGAATGCAGCGATGCCCAACATGATCGCTCAGATCACGGCTGGAATCAATGCAAATGTCAACAACCATCACCAGCAGCAGCAGCAGCAGCAACAGCAGCAACAGCAACAGCAACAGAACAATAACCAGAATCAGCTGAACAACAACCAGAACCAACAACACCCGAATCCCCCTGCTTGCACCTAAAAGAGCTTCATGGCCTGCAAGCCCAAGGAGTTCCATGGCACAACTGGTGTCGTAGGACTGGTGTCCTGGTTTGAGAGCATCGAGTCGGTGCTGCACATCAGCAGATGTGCCGAAGCTGATAAAGTGCAGTACGCCTCCTGCGTGCTACACGGTAAGGCACTGACTTGGTGGAACAACGTGGTCCGCAACAGAGGACGCGAGACCGCCTATGCTCTCACCTGGGATCAATTCAAGAACCTCTTGATAGAGGAGTACTGCCCCAAAGGGGAAATCAAGAAGCTCGAGGCAGAGCTCTGGGATCACACGATGGTCGGAAACGACATCGAAGGGTACACTGCCCGATTCCATGAGTTGGCCCGACTGGTCCCGAGGCTAGTAACTCCTGAAGAGAATCGAATCGACCGCTATGTCTCCGGTCTTGTCCCTGAGATCAGAGGAATGGTCATCTCAGCTGAACCCCAGACCCTCCAGAGTGCCATCATCCTAGCTCACCGCCTCACGAGCAACTTACTCACCACTCATGCATCCTCCAGAGAAAAGGAAATCTGACCAGACCCTCAGGCGGAGTGATAGGAACAAGAAGAAGAAGACCACCCGAAACTTCGCCGTAGCAGCTGTAGCACCACCACCGCCACCACCACCAGCTGGAACTCGATACACGGGGACGAACCCCAAGTGCGATAAGTGAAACTTCCACCACCACGGGAACTGCCCGGTGTGTTTAAAATGCCAGAAGGTAGGGCATTTCGCTAAGTACTGCACGGAAAGGGCGATAGTCCCAGGCCAGAAGCCGGTGTGCTTCGAGTGCGGAAGTGACCAGCACTTCCGGAACGCTTGTCCGAGACTCCGGAACGCCCAACCGAACCAAGGCGGGCGAGATCGAGGACGTGCATTCGCACTCACAGCTGAGGAAGCTCGACAGGATCCGAACGCGGTGAACGGTACGTTTCCTGTTAATAATCACTATGTATCAGTTTTGTTCGATTCAGGGGCTGAAAGAAGCTTTGTATCCTTAGAATTTAGACCCCTCCTAAGGTTCTTAAGGATAGCTTCACCATAGAATACGCTAACGGTCAGGAGTTCGAAGCTAAGAATATAATCCTAGGGTGCTCCATATGCCTGTCTGATAAAACCTTCCCTGTTGACTTAATTCCAATCGAGCTGAAAAGCTTTGATGTGATCGTCGGAATGGACTGGCTCTCTCGTTTCCGAGCCGAGATTGTCTGTTTTGACAAACTTATCCGCATCCCTCTTTCTGACACCGAAACTCTAGTTGTTCAAGGAGACAAACCCGGACTACCACTCCGTATCGTATCGTCCATGAAAATGCGCAAGTACCTCGAGAAGGACTGTGACGCATTTCGCTCACGTTGTCGAACGTAAACCGAAGGAGATCCGTATTCAAGATATTCCAGTAGTCAAGGATCACCCTGAAGTCTTTCCTGAAGATTTACCCGGGCTACCTCCGCATCGACAAGTGGAATTCCGGATAGACCTAGTTCCTGGGGCAGCACCGGTCGCTAGGACACCGTATCGTCTAGCCCCACCGGAAATGCAAGAGCTGTCGAAACAGCTACAGGAACTCTTGTATCATGGTCTTATTCGTCCAAGCTCGTCCCCCTGGGGAGCCCCAATACTCTTCGTTAAAAAGAAAGACGGATCCTTCCGTATGTGCATCGACTACCGCGAACTGAACAGGCTGACCGTCAAGAACCGATACCCACTCCCGAGGATCGATGACCTTTTCGACCAGTTGCAGGGTGCAACTTATTTCTCGAAAATCGACCTCCGTTCGGGTTATCATCAGGTTCGAGTTAGCGAGACCGACATTCCAAAAACCGCTTTTCGTACTCGTTACGGTCATTACGAATTCCTGGTCATGCCATTTGGTTTAACCAACGCACCAGCGGTGTTCATGGACTTGATGAACAGGGTGTGTAGACCTTATTTGGACAAATTCGTGATCGTATTCATTGATGACATCCTTATCTACTCGAGAAACAAAGACGATCACGCGAAACACCTGAAACTCATTTTAGAACTCCTCCGAGATCAGAAACTGTACGCCAAATTCTCTAAGTGTGAATTTTGGTTCCGGGAAGTGCATTTCCGTGGTCATGTGGTCAACCAAGAGGGGATCCATGTAGATCCGGCTAAGATAGAAGCGATCGAGAAATGGCAAGCCCCGACGACCCCTACGGAAATTCGACAATTCCTAGGGTTGGCCGGCTACTATCGAAGGTTCATCGAGAATTTCTCGAAGATCGCCAAGCCAGTCACCGAACTCACTCAGAAGGACAAGGATTTCGTTTGGGGTACGAAGCAAGAGGAATCCTTCCAGAAACTTAAACACCAGCTCTGCCACGCACCGATTTTGTCCCTACCAGAGGGTACGGATAACTTCGTGGTATTCTGTGATGCATCCCATCAAGGACTTGGGTGTGTCCTTATGCAGAAAGATAAAGTCATCGCCTACGCTTCAAGGCAACTCAAGGTGCACGAACAGAACTACACCACTCACGACCTAGAGTTGGGAGCCGTCGTATTTTCTCTAAATATTTGGAGACATTATTTGTATGGTACTAAGTGCACGGTTTTCACGGATCATAAGAGCCTCCAACATATTCTAGATCAGAAGATGCTCAACATTAGGCAAAGGAGATGGATCGAGCTGCTGAGTGACTACGATTGCGAGATCAAATAGCACCCGAGTAAGGCAAACGTAGTAGCAGACGCCCTGAGTCGGAAGGAAAGGGTAAGACCATCTCGGGTTAGAGCATTAGGTATTCAGATTCAAACAAATCTTCGAACGCAAATCGCCGAGGCTCAGCGAGAAGCGTTGAAACCCGAGAACTTAAAGGGAGAAACATTGCATAATCATGAGAAGGAGTTCGAACTCAAATCCGACGGAATCCATTATTTCAAGGGTCGAGCCTGAATTCCGAAATCTGAAGAACTTCGCAAACTAATCTTGGATGAGGGCCACCGTTCCCGATACTCCATCCACCCCGGATCTGATAAGTTGTACAAGGACCTTCGGGAGTACTATTGGTGGTCGGGCATGAAGAAGGATATCGCCTTGTGCGTGGCCAAGTGCCTTACTTGCTCGAAGGTCAAGGAGGAATATCAGAAGCCCTCAGGACTACTGCAGCAACCGGAGATTCCTATGTGTAAGTGGGAACAGATCTCCATGGATTTCATTACAAAGCTGCCCCGGTCGGCAAAGGGTAACGACACAATTTGGGTAATTGTGGACCGATTGACGAAGTCTGCTCATTTCTTACGGGTACGAGACACCCACTCGATGGAGAAATTCGCGCAAATCTATATCAACGAGATCATTTCTCGCCACGGAACACCTCTCTCCATCATCTCTGATAGGGATAGTCGATTCACGTCCCGCTTTTGGAACGCGCTTCAGAAATCGCTCGGGACGCGACTAGACCTTAGCACCGCTTACCACCCTCAGACCGACGGACAAAGCGAGAGGACGATCCAAACACTTGAGGATATGCTTAGAGCATGCGTAGTTGACTTCGGAGGAAGTTGGGATACTCACCTTCCCTTGGTCGAGTTTTCCTACAACAACAGCTACCACGCTAGCATTAAGTGTGCTCCGTTCGAGGCCTTATATGGACGTAAGTGTCGGTCGCCGCTTTGTTGGCTAGAAGCCGGTGATCGACAACTCACAAGGCTCGACATCGTTCAGGAAACCATCGACAAGATCACCACTATCAGAGAGCGACTGAAGACATCCCGTACTCGGCAGAAGAGCTACGCCGATAACCGAAGGAAACCCCTCGAGTTCCAGGTTGGCGATCGGGTGCTTCTTAAAGTATTGCCATGGAAAGGGGTAGTTCGCTTCGGGAAACGCGGCAAGCTAAGCCCAAGGTATACTGGACCATTTGAGGTTATCGAGCGTATTGGCCCAGTGGCATATCGACTCCAACTCCCGCAAGTTCTTTCCAATGTTCACAACGTGTTCCATGTCTCGCACTTGAAAAAGTGCTTATCTGATGAGACCATCGTCATTCCACTCGACGAGGTCAAGATCGACAACAAGCTCAACTTCATCGAGGAACCGCTTGAAGTTATGGACCGCGAGGTCAAACAGCTCAGACAAAGCCGTGTTCCTATTGTCAAGGTTCGCTGGAACTCCCGACGTGGTCATGAATTCACATGGGAACGTGAAGACCAAATACGTCAAAAGTATCCGCATTTGTTCAAAGATACTTCTACCTGATGGGACGAGTCAAATTTCGGGACGAAATTTCTTTCAACCCGGGGATGATGTGACATCCGTCAAAAATTCAGGTGATTCTCAGTTACTATATCGGTTCGAATCTCTAGTTACTTTTTATCGTGTTCATATTGTTCTAGTTCGTACTTGTTGAGTCTTTATTTTGTCGGAACCAGAGTCGGAATCAATTTATAAATCCTAACACCAAATAAACTATACAAGAACTTGACTAAGTTCATAACGGAAACTAATAAAAATCCTAGTCCACAACTATCAATAACGAGAAACTTAAAACGTCACCGAGCTGGGAAAAGCCTTCCAGCCGACGGCTGAAGGCTGTCATCCAGCGGCTGAAGCCCAGCCGGCGGCTGGATATGGCCAGCCGGCGGCTGAAACCCGCTGTCCAGTGGATGGTGACTCACTTTTGCATGTCTCTTGATTGGCTCACCTCTTAACTCCGGGATTAGACCAAGATATCTGCCATTTAGAGTCCCTAGGCCAGTCTTGGCCCTTTCCCACCCCACACTAATCACTTTCACTTTTCATTTCAAACTATTCAAACAAACACCTAGTTCTCTCATCTCTCTCTCTCTACATTTTTCTCAAGAACACCAAGAATTACAGAAACTTTACACCATAAACAGCCCCTAAAAACACAAATCCATCCATTAAAATCATACACAAAATCGTCCTAAGGTTAAGGGGTAACAAGAGGAAGCTTGGAATCGGGTTTTGAAGGGGTTTTGCATCCATTTTGAAGCTAGAATCCTATCCAACCGTCACCTAACTTATTCCTTCGGTAAATCCCTCTTATTTTACTCTTATTACTTAAATATTGGCTTGCATGGACGATCTATAAATTGAGATATGGTTTTTATAAAAATCTAAAACGTTTTCTTATTTAAAAACAAGTTTTTCTAATAGATCTACATTTTTATCATATAAATCCGAAAGAAACTGTGACTTTTGCTTAAAAATGCATATATTTGATAAATAACCGATTGCATGTAAGAATCTAACACTAAAACGAGAAAAAAGTCGAAAAATAACGAAATCTAGAAACTGGCCGAAGGCCTCTGGCCGGCGGCTAGAGACACTCAGGTGGAAACTCAATGAAACATTTGGGGCTAGATCTGACTAGACAATCGGTTTAGTGTAGACTTACCTTTATATTATGCCAAGTGATTGATACAAGTTACTAATTTAGTTAAGCACATATTACCTACGCATATACTATATTTTAGCGATGGATTCCGCTTCAACTTCTATTATACGAGTTCTATTTTTACTTACGTGTGTACGAAACTCTTTAATATATATATATATATGATCTAGCGTCGTTCCGTTCCTTTTCACTTATGACACTTATTACATATATATATATTTCTATTTTGGAAACTTTTACCGAGAAACTCAAAACTGTAACTCACTCACTACGTTATGTAGTTGACACTTTATCTTATGTTTCAGGAAACTAGTGTAAGTGTAGAAGTGCATGGCAAGGAAGGGTCGGTTTGGTCACGTGAGGCGAAGCTTGGGAAAGACCCTTTTGTTTTGGGAATTTATTTTGGAAACTTTGTATTTTGTACTTGGATTAAACTATTAAACTGCTTGGTTGATTTCGGATTATGAACTATTTTATTTTTAATGAAATGACTTGAATCGTTTATTTTGCTTATAACCGTGTAATGATATTCCAGCTCGCACATCTCGTGTTTCCGCTATAGCGGGGTGTGACAAAAGATTAGAAAGAAAAGAAAAGGAAAGAAAAGAAAAAAAAAATACAAACAACGTCGCGTTGCTGCAGCAACACAACGCCGAAACCACCACCAAAACGCCACTCCCAAGTGATAACGCCGTTGGGGGGGGGGGGGGGGGGTGGGAACGTCGGCGTTATTCACCCCGCTGGGAGTGGTCTTATAGCATTACACCGATCGATACATATATATATATATATATATATATATATATATATATATATATATATATATATATATATATATATATATATATATATATATATATATATTAAAAAAATAAGTCCTATAAAAATTTTAAACTCTATGATCGGTTCATAGTGCACACCCTTAAATCGGACACTTATAGGAAGATGACAATATTAAGTGAATATAAAGTGGTTGTACTATAAATGATTTAAAGTTTATCTTTATATTTTGTTACTTCATAAAAAGTTAATTCTGATATCGTCAAAACTTATTCATGTTTTATAATCTTGTATAATAGAAAATAATATGATTTGTTTCTCACTAATCTATACTATATTATAAAGCCTCTTCTTTAAACTCTTAATCTCTTAAAATTTAAGTAATTGAAATTACTTATTTACCATTTATTCAATTCAAACACATAGATATTATAATTAAGTTGAATTCCTTATTTACCTTTTGCTCATTAAATTCGATATCTTTATGATTTATTACATAATAAATCATTTAAGGTTTTTTAGAATTCTATGTTTTAAGTAAGTTATATTTTAAAGATATATATTTAAAATATTCATTTTTATAAATAAAAAAAAATTAATATTTGAATACAAAATTAATTTTTTGTATTTGATTTGTTTTCTACAGTATATGAACAAGTCAGATTGGACGGAGTTAACACTAAGAAGTAAGAAGAGAGATTGTTTTAACATTTTAAATTTCCAAATAATTGTATTAAAATCCGAACAACTACTAATAATATTCTTGCCACATTATTTAAAAGATAAATTGTTTGTAATTTGTAGTATTTGCAAGATTTGTTATATTAATTTTGCTAAAAATTGTTATGATGGTTGTTTATGTTGTTTTGTAGACAGATTATGTTTAAATGTTTGTTAAGAGATATTAAACAAGTTTTCGGGTTTTTTAAGTTTTAATTCTTTAATAAATATTAGTATTGATTATACGGTTTAGTTGATAGTCATATGTGATAATTATATAGTTTTTTGTGAAAAAATTTAAAAGGTAGATATACAATACAAATAAAATACAATACAAATACATAATAAAATGACAATATGTTTATTTTTTATTTATGTTGTATAGTAAAATATTTATAAATATTTAACATTTATGTCTTAAACTACCAAGAAACTTATATTATAAAACGAATTTTGTATTATGCTTGATACGTATTAAAAAAAAATGCATAGATAAATAGACATATCAATAATCTTTATAAAGCATATAACAATTCAAAACCCATCAATCTTAAATAAACATTTGAGATAGTGAACATAAAACGTGAACACTTGAATACAAGCATGGTAAAATGGTCATTTGATATAACTAACTGAAATAAGTTAATCCTAATAGACTAAAAGATTGTCAGTGTATAATATTTCTACAAATAAATGGTGTGTGGTGTACTTTCAAAATCAAAAGGATTAAACATGTCCTATTTGTCAACTCGTAAGAAACATATTTATTATTATCTCTACTTTATATTTTGTTATACATATATGATTTTACCAAATGATCTAATACGGTAGAATAAGTCGAATTACCCAAATAGGTTGAATGACTAAAGATAAAATGGTCATAATAGATAATGTTACTCCATATTGTCAAACTTAGTAGAGGAAATGGTTGAACGAGACACAATTATAACAACTCTTTTTATGCCTCAAATTTTCAAACTTAAAATTGTTACCTTAAAATTCATATTATAACACGAACGACCAAATAAGAAAGTATTATACGTAATATAAAGCAAGAAGTAACGAATAAGAAACTATCGAAACTCATTTCCATATCAATAATTCTTTTCCATCCCGAAAAGTAGGCCGAAAATCGTTACCGCATAATTTGTTTTGCCCCCAAAGACCGCCGCATAAACCATTACCCTCACGACATAAATCACGAGACGAATTGAAAACTACAAGAAATCATTATCGCATTACAACTTTTCATCGCCGCTACATCACGCGGGTTTTATACTAGTTAACATTACACACCATCAAATTTTGGTTTATCATCTTTAGTTTTATTTTATTTGTCGGTGTACAAAGTAAATATGCTACTTTGAATCTCACATTCCCTTTAATAGAAGGTACATCTATCATTAATGTAATGTAATGTAGATATCTATATCTATCATATCAACATTTTTGAAGAATTCTTCCCATAATTTTGTCTTCTTATACACGCTTCACACACTAATTAGCAACGCATTTATTAGTCCGGCTAATGAGGGCCACATTTTGTTGGTTAGGGGTGCATGTTATCATTTTAATGTCAATTTTTCATCTATAAATTCAAACAAGAAAAGCAAACCTAAAGCACAACTCTTTCACAACATTAAAAGTTTTAAGTATCTCTTTCGCATATTATTCGAGTAACTTAAAAATGAGGTCAACAATATACATAGTGGCACTTTTGGTGATGATCTTTGCTGGATCCAAGGTGGCAATGGGGGCGACATGCTCGGTGTCTGAGCTATCGCCTTGTATACCGGCTTTTACATCATCTGCCAAACCCTCGGCACAATGTTGTGCTAAGTTAAAACAGCAGAGGCCATGTCTATGCGGATACGTAAAGAACCCAAGCTTGAAGCAGTACATTACTAGTCCTAACGCCAAAAAGGTTTCTAGCACTTGTGGTGTTCCCATTCCAAGGTGTTAAGAGTTGTGAGATTAATAGACCACCTCATATATTAAGGAGAGTACTACTCCCATTGGGGTGTTTCTTTCACTATCTCAAGATTCTTGGGTTGTGAAGAGAGAGTATTATGTGTTTTTTATAAGTTTTTATGTGATGTGCTTGTTTTATGTTTCAATAAAAAGTTAAATGTGTTGTGATCAAAATCTTAGACAAATATAACCAAGTTATTAATATTAATATACCTAAACATAAATCACAACATCATCTCTAATTTGTTACACATAATGTACCATTTAAAATGAAAACCAGTTCTGAATGATAAGAGACAGTGTCTGAAATGATCATATTATTATTATAAGCTAATCCAAACACTTTAGCTTATGGCCATGTTCAAACATGTCATTTTTGGTAATTTTACTATTATAAGCTAAGCCAAACACCATAGCTTATGAGCTTACAAAGCATAAGCTAAGCTAAACAGAAGGAGCTTATAAACTTATATTTTATAAGCCATAAGCTGTTTTTTGTTTTATAAGCGTAAGCTTTTTTTAATAAGCTTAAACAAACACCCCTTTAGACTTTGGTTTTGAAGTTACTTCTAATCTCGTCAAAACTTAACCATATTATATATTATATAAAGATAACATTTACCAACTATTATTAAAACATTAAATTCGTCGATGAGCCTACATGTCTACTCAAAACAGCTAGTCTGCATGCTTACAATACCTCTTATTTATTTTATTTTTTATTTATTTTTTATTTTTTTAGTTTTAACTTTCTAGTTTTCTTTGTTACGTTATTAAAATGACATAACTATATTTTCATTTCGATTACTTTTAATTTTTTTTATGCTATTAAATAAGGTAACCAACCACCTCTTCATTTTAACTAATTAAAAAATTTACTTTTAAGACTTTCTTTTTTGGGTTACGTTTTTCTTTTCTTTTGTCAAATTTTTGGTTTTACCTTTTTTCCGCCCTTAAATAAGGTACCTTCGTGTTCATTTTATTTGTTGATTTTTAGTTCTAACTTTTTTCTATTACATTATTTTACTTTTTTAAAGTACCTAAGGTATTAAATAAGGTATCAATTTTTTATATGTGTTTTGGTTTACATATTTAATTGTATAAAGTCTATACTTTTATTATCTTTTACTTATTACAAGTAATTATACATCAGATAATTTTTCTTTCATCGCAACATACGGGGACGAAATAGCTAGTTTATAAAAAAGAAGATGATTTGTACCTCACTAAATAACTTTATACTCGAAAATTTGGCCGGAATGGATATTTTTCCACCGGAATTAGCGCCGGTGGATTTCATCGGAAAATTTTTATAAATCTCGTATAGCCGGCATTGGGAATGCCGGCACTTGCCAAATCACCTAGCCACGTCGGATTTCCACTACCAAAACGCCCAGTCAGCAGTGCTTTCCACGTCGGATTTCCACAAAGCAAGTGCCGGCATTGGGCTTTTGGAACATTTTCTGCGCCACTTTAATACCACCGACAGTACCTTTAACACAAGCCAATCAAAACGTGCCACGTGTTAAAACCGGCATTGCCAATGCCGGTTCTTGAACAAGTTAAATTCCCATGCAGCGACCATCTTTAATTCCCACACATACAAAAATCCGATTACACATACAAAAATCCGGCGATTTCACCAAAAATCCGACCAAATTCAACCCCAAAACACAAAATGGCGCAATTTGGAGCAACCGCAACCCCCCGAAACACGGAATTGCTGTTTTTACAAGCCGATAACCACCACCGTTCTGCCCGTCAATTTAACGGTTCGCAAGATGCTACCGTTCATATAAAAGCTAGACGCTGTGATTCCGGATTTTGGGACCTCACCGACAATATTCCGGAGCGTGTGAGAAACTGGATAGCCAGCGCTGGGTTCGACGGTGTATTAAGCACCGGTTACCATAAAATCGACCACGCTCTGATTACGGCGTTGGTTGAGAGGTGGCGTCCCGAGACGCACACATTCCATTTTCCCACCGGTGAAGCGTCTGTTACGTTACAAGACGTGCAAGTTATTTGGGGGCTGCCTGTAGACTGACCGGTGGTTTCCGGAGTTTGGGAGTGTAAAAGCGAGGATTACTGGGTGAGTGATTGTTTTAACTATCTTGGGTTTAGGCCAGTTGAGAGTGACGTTAAAGGTGGTAGAATAACAATGCAGCATCTAGTCTGGCAAATTCGTAATCCCTCTGGGAGCAGCAGGCAAAGAGCTAGATGTTATATTTTGGCTCTTTTGGGTGGGCACCTGTTCAGTGATGCAAGGTCGTATGATGTGCCGCTTAATTTTCTGAAAAACATAGACGACCTAACTGAAGGTGGTAGACTTAGCTGGGGCTCCGCAGTGTTGGCTTATTTGTACCGACAACTATGTACTGCTGCGGAGAAGCCGGATGTGAAAGGTATTCAGGGCTCGTTGATTTTGCTTCAGCTTTGGGCCTGGGAGAGAATACCTATTACTGCACCCCGTATGATCCTACGGGAGGGTGTACAGCATATTTACCCACACTGCGTTGGTAGCAAGTAATATTTTTATCTCTGCATTACATTTTTATTATATTTGTTATTATGATTAGTTTAGATTAATTTAGATTAATTTATATATTTATTATTTTTATTATATTTATTATTTTTATATATTTATTATTTTTATTATATTTATTATTTTTATATATTTATTATTTTTATTATATAATTTTAATTATTGATTATTATATTTATTATTTTTATTAAATTTTTACGATTATTATTTTGTATATTAGGTGGCATCGCCAGTTTGGTACCTTTAGTCACACAGCCACACCGGCTCATGTGCTGGTTGCATACCGTGCCGCTTTCACCGCCTTGGAAGAGGGCCAGTTTATTTGGTGTCCTTATACCGATGTACTGGGGGACCTTGAGTATGATTGCCGGAGAGACAGCGGGATATGGGCATATAGTGGATGGCTTGTTTGGTGGTGTGTTGCGGAACCTCATGTACCGAACCGAGTATGCAGGCAGTTTGCATTCCGGCAAGGGGTTCCCGAAAGTTTGTTTATATTTTCAGCTAGACAGCACAAGAGGAACCATGAGGGTAAGTTTAGCGGGGGACGAGGTACAGACTGGGAGGAGAAGAAAGATGCTGAGATAGTGTGGTGGAATGATAGACACAACCGTGTCTATCAATTTGATGGACCAGCGGGGGGGAGGTGTTCTACCTGGCTATATGCAGTGGTATTATCAGCGCACTGTCTTAGTCATCACGTATCCGGGTGCACATAACCCTCCCAACGTGTATCCAGATTGGGGCGGTGTCCAGCAAGTACAGGTAATATGTTATGCGTATTTATTTTATTTTATATTATATATTACATTTGATTTTTTTATAATATATTCATATATATATATATATATATATATATATATATATATATATATATATATATATATATATATATATATATATATATATATATATATATATATATATATATATATATATATATATATATATATATATATATATATATATATCCAATTTATTTTATATTATATGTTTTAATTTTTTTGCAGAACGAGACGTTGAGGGAAATCCACGATCGTGCTCGACGGAACATGGATAGTGGACTGGGGAACTACGCCATGTGGCAGGATTTTGTTCAACTCCCTAGTGATGCTATGGGATATGGACATAATCCGGACCGGATGAACTATGGATCGCAACAATTTGCGTTTCCCCCACCTGCGTATTATCCACGTCGTCCGTCTCCTCCACGCCAATATGGAGGTCAGTATCAGGGTGGTTGGGGTGGTTCCCAGTATGGGCAGCATACTCGGGCAGGTGGTGGTGGTTCTCAGGCCTATCAGCAGTTTGAGGCTGGAGGTTCTCAGTATCAGCATGGAGGTAGTGGTACACAGCAGTTTGAGGCTGGAGGTAGTGGTACCCAGCATGGGCTAGACATGATCAATGAGTTGTTATTTACCCCTACCCCTGGCCCTACCCCTACCCCTCCCCATGACTCTACTTGGCTTTCGTTGTCACCCAATATTCATGGCGAGTACAGACCTTGGGTACAACCAGATTTCCAAAGGGACCCTGGTACTGAAATGGTTGCACGCCGGTCTCATTATCATGATAGTAGCCCGATTCAGATTCAGTCTTTTGGTGATCATGGGTTTGACCAGCCACCCAACCCACAGAATGAAGAACCCAGTAGATCAAACAGGATCCCTCAACCAACGAGATGCTATACTGGCAATAGTATACACTACCACCCCCACCCCCCTCCCCCTCAGTAGTACGGTTACCTATTGTGTAGTATTTCCAACTGTTTGATGTTTTGAATTAATAAAAAGTTATGTTTGTGTTTAATATTTGTTTATATCAATATTTGTTTCCTGTTTTAATATTTGTTTATATCAATATTTTTTATAACATTAAATATTACATAAAAACATATTAATAAAAAACATTTTAATAAAAAAACATATTAATAAAAACATATTAACAGAAAACATGACAATAAAAACATATTAATAGAAAAACATATTCATAAAAACATATTCATAAAAACATACATTAAAAACATTACATATTATCTAATATAAAAAAAAATACCTTTTACGTCTTGCGTATAGTACAGTTGCCATCCTTCTCCTTAAATCAACTAGTTGTTCATCGGATACATCAGCTGTAACTACATTTAAGGCTTCACCAGTGAGCATGTAGTGAATAAACATACATACAAACACAGCAGAGTTCTCCTTATTACCAGGATATTGATTGACATTTTTGTAGTAAATATATGACTCATACCCAGAAGGAGGTACCGGTTCGGCTGTTGCTCTGATACGTTTTGCAGAGTTATAAAACCATAGCATGTTTTTCGAGTAAAATGTTAATAAGTTTTGCATATAAACGGCCGGATGTGCAGATTTATCACGGTCGTAAATGGTCAACTCATTGTCAACAAGTTTATACTCAATAAGAAACCAATGATTCCCAAGGGTACATATTGGAATAAGGACTGAATCAATGTTTTTCCAGCTTTTGTATGGTTTTTTAATTCCATGCGCTATTTCAAAGTTTTTGCCCCAAATTTGATGATTGCAAAAATCATCATGAAAGGATATAGGCATAACTGCATACCTGGTTCTCGTGCGTTGTGTTTCCCTCTCTATTAAATTTCGATGCACCACTTGTGATCGGCTTATCCATGCATCGACATGCTGAAAATAAGCGGAAAAATTAATTGTAAGTAATTGGAAAAAATTAAAGTTATTAAAAAAAAATAATTGTAAATAAAAAACTCACAGTTTCCCACAATTCGTTGTTTTGCGTAAATCCTAACAGAACGCCCCAAAACGTTCTGGAACACTGTACATCTTCTGGTAAAAAACCAATTATACAATATTGGTCTTCTTCGTTCTTTCCTCTGTCACCTTCAAGGAAAAATTGCTCAGCACTTTCAGCTGGGATTATGGCTTGTGAGATGTTTTCGGAGATGTTGACCGCATCTACATCTTCGTTTACGTTGCAAATGCGTTGTATAAAGTCATTTTTCTCTTCGACTTGAAGATCAATCCGACTGATGAACTCGCCACATTTGGACGTATTTTCCCAGTCTTTCACGCACTAGAGACGAAGGTGGTTGAGATAATCTTGTTCTAAAGTTGATAGGTTTGGGTCATCCTGAATTGATTGTATGAGTTGGGTTTTTTCGTTATCAGATTTCTGGAAACTTTTGATAAGGGAGTTTAGTTTTTCCAGACGCTTTTTATCTTCTTCTATATGTTTGAAAACAGTGTCTAGGATATTGGAGGTAGTGGAATAAGAATTACTGGAAGAAGCCATGCTTATGAGATTGAATTTGTTGCAGGATATGCTAGAGAGATATAATAAGGTGATGGTGTAAATCGATAGTGTTACAGTGTGTTATTATTTATAATAAGTTCATATGAATAGTTTTTAATAAGCCGGATTTACAAAAAACGGCTTTTAATAAAAGACTGTAAAAGCATTGATTCCGCTGACACAATATGTGATAAGCCGGATTTGCCAACACCGACTTTTATCCTTATCTCAATCCTACGTGGCATTTTGACTGGACAAGGTTTAATCTCTGGATTTTCTGTCATATTTTATGACATAAGGTACGGTACGGTAATGAAACAGTGTATTGTTCACATCATACAGGCCTTTAATAAAAAGCTTTTGATAAGCCGGATTTTCCAACACCGGCTTTTATCCTTATCTCAATCCTACGTGGCATTTTGACTAGACAAGGTTTAATCTCTGGATTTTCTGTCAGATTTTATGAGATAACATCATATGCAGGAATAAAAGTTAAAACTTGGCAACAAAATGTTTTTTTTTTTATTTAATACATAAAAATTGATAAGTTAAAATTAACGGTTTCTGTAATTTGATTGCCGGAAAAAGTAATCGTTAACGGTGATCGGTGACGGTGAAGAAATTTGAATTGTTGTTAAGAAATTTGAATTGTATCCAATGCAATGACTCCTGTACGTGAAACAGTGTATTGTTCACATCATACAGACCTTTAATAAAAAGATATTGATAAGCCGGATTTGCCAACACCGGCTTTTATCCATATCTCAATCCTACGTGGCATTTTCATTGGACAAGGTTTAATCTCTGGATTTTATGTCATATTTTATGACATAAGGTACGGTATGGTAATGAAACAGTGTATTGTTCACATCATACAGACCTTTAATAAAAAGCTATTGATAAGCCGGATTTGCCAACACCGGCTTTTATCCATATCTCAATCCTACCTGGCATTTTCATTGGACAAGGTTTAATCTCTGGATTTTCTGTCAGATTTTATGAGATAAGGTACGGTACGGTAATGAAACAGTGTATTGTTCACATCATACAGACCTTTAATAAAAAGCTTTTGATAAGCCGGATTTGCCAACACCGGCTTTTATCCATATCTCAAACCTACGTGTCATTTTCATTGGACAAGGTTTAATCTCTGGATTTTCTGTCAGATTTTATGAGATAAGGTTATGTACTTTATATATATACTACCTACATGAACTCCCAACTCTCACCTCTCATAACTCTCATACAACTCTCACATAACTCTCATACAGAAACGCTCAAACAACTCTCATTTTTCCCCAACCATGTCTGAATTTACCACACTCCTTGTTCATCTAGTCCCTGGAAATGATCTTTCATTCGAAAACGGTTACTTGATTGGCGATCCATCAGCCCGTCGTATTGTTTTTCCTCTGTACGAGAAGGTCAACCTTGCTATTTTCAAAGAGACGGCGTACAACAAATTGGTTGTGAGCAGTGAATTCTATAACCTTAAACTAACCCTGTGGTACACCTTCGGAGATCATGTTTTCCAGTGCGAAATGGTAGACGATCAAACATTTGGAACAATCTATTATTTGAGTGGCGGCAACCCTCAATATCAAGCACAAATTCAAGCACAATTTTTCCCAGTGCCACAAATTCAAACACAATTTTCTTTTACAGACCAAATGAGGAACATTCAATTACACAATCCTCATCAGTCTCAAGATGGGTTTCCATCATCCTACACCGATCACTTTCAACATTCTTCTTATGCTGAGCAACCGGAGTTCCCGTCAAGGCATGTTGAACAGTATAACGAAGAAGCCCAGAACCCTGAGAGTAGTCAACACCATGGCGAACAACAAGCCCCCCACACCAGCAAGACGAAGAGGAAGCTTTTGGTGGAAACGGTCGTGAAGATTCCGATAACGACACGGTCGAGGAATATGCACCGGAGCACTATGCAATTCTTGGAGACGCTTCGGAGGACGAAGGACAACACGATGAGCTCGTACTTCATCGTGAACATGATGAAAGGGTCTTGGAATCAGACGCTGGTTTTGTGGGGGAGGAAGAATGGAATCGTCTTCCGTTCAACGAAGAGGAGGAAACGGTGGAGTACTGGCATGAAGGCGATGACCCACGTGTCGGAGTGTACTTAAAAAATAAGGCACAATTTGTATATGCAATCAGAATATGGTTGCTAAAAAATAATAGGGAAATGTACTTGATGGACTCGAGGCCAGAGGCTTGGAAAGCAGTATGCTTCACAGCGGGTCCGGACTTCGTAGGCGACGAACACATGTATCCATGTGAGTGGACTGCTAGGGGTTCAACTAGAAATAGTAAGGGATTATGGAAGCTGGCAGTTTGGAACCCAAGGCACAATTGTGTAGGATCGGTGGTAAGAAATAACAACCGTTCTTTGTCGGCAAGCATGATTGCAACAAAAATTGGTCACCAAATCAAGTTGGACCTTACATTCAAGGTAAAACACATCATTGCCACTGCCAAGAATACTTGGAATGTGGACGTGTCTTACTGTAAAGCTTGGAATGCCCGTAGAATAGCCATTGAACGGCTCTACGGAACATGGGAGAGCAATTTTGCTGAGCTTCCGGCGTACATTCAGGAATTGGTACACCAAAACCCCCTGGTTACATGCCCAAAATGCAAACCAAGACGGTCCAGAAACATTTAGGTATGTATTTTGTAAATTACCAACTAAATATTATGATATAGTAAAAAGTAAACTACATATATTGACATATAATAATTGTTATTTGATATGTGAGACACTACTGATATTGGATATAAATTGTTATTTGTGGTAAATTGTATTGAACACATATTGAATAACTTACGCAATCCATATTTGACTTATTTGAACGGATGCATGTGGTCCGTTTCCTTTTGAAACGGGAGTTATTCAATATGTGGACAATGACCATAGAGGCTATTTGCTTTAGGGCTCTCCCAATTTTGTTGCGTAGTTTAATTCTAATACTCATATTAATGATTATAGTCAATTGTTTTGAAAGTAGTAAAAAAATTAATATGACTAAAAACGTAGTTTAATTCTAATACTCATATTAATGATTACAGTTTTCTTTTTAGGTATGTATTTTGGGCTTTTGGACCTGCCATTCAAGCATTCAAGCATTGTATTCCCTACGTAGTTGTCGATGGCACCCATTTGAAAGGAAACTATCGCGGGAAGCTTCTTACAGCCGTGACGAAAAACGCAAACGGGAATATACTTCCTCTTGCTTTCGCCATGGTTGATAATGAGTCAAATGATAGCTGGCGATGGTTTCTAAACAACTTCCGTAATAATGTTGCCGTAATTCATAAAGAGAAAGCCTTGTGTGTGATTTCAGACCGTCATCCGGGTTTGATCAACGCAATGGCTGAAATGGATGACTGGCATCATCGTTACTGTCTAAGACACATAAGGAGTAACCTTATGACGACGTTTAAAGACCACAAGTTGAAAAAATGGTGTTGGCAGATCGGCACTGCAACTCAGCGGAGAAAGTATAGATACGCTGTTAGGCAAGTGAGAGGGATAAATGAAGAAGCTTGGGATTGGCTGAAAGCAATTGGTTTGAGTAAGTGGACATTGATGCACGATAAGGACTATATACGTTGGGGAAACACCACCTCAAACATTGCAGAATCGTACAACAATGTGATACGCACAGTGCGCATGATGCCTATCAAGGCATGTATAGAAGGTACGTTCAACCTTACAAGAGCACACTTTGTACAAAACTTCGAGAAATCTAGAGGGTGCAATTCACCTCTTGCAACAGCCATGTGGAATCTCTACACTGGTCGGGAATCATATGCCACTCATCAGGAGGTAACACCTTACAATATCTCAGAGGGTGTTTATGAGTGTCGCACAAATGATCCCACAACCATGGGTGGGGAAAACACATACACAGTCACTTTTCCAAAAATGTCTTGTACTTGTGGAAAGTGGCAAATGCAAAGGATTGTTTGTTCCCATGGCATGGCTGTTGATGGACACGTGAACGGTCCTACTCGAAGAAACCATGAAGCTGCTCCTGTAATGGCTTCGAAATTCTATAGCGCAGATAAGTGGAGAAAGCAATATAACGCACAGTTTCGGCCACTACGACACATCGACTACTGGAGACAACCGAACTGGACCATCGTGGCGGATTCAAGAATGATAATTACAAAAAGGGGAAGAAAGAAGCAAAGAAGAATCCGTAACGAAATGGACCAGCCAAGCGGAAGTGCAAGTGGAAGTAGAACCCGAATGTGTAGTGGTTGTGGACAAACGGGTCACAACAGCCGCAGCCGGAATTGCCCACGTAACCAATATTAGTGTGTATCGTAACTTCTCCATTCTATCTTTTTGTGTAATCACTTGTTCATTTTGTTATTTCTTACTTTTTGTAATTTCTTACTTTTAAGTTGTTATTTTTTGTGAAAAAAAATTAATTTCTGTCCATTTTGTACATAACATAAATCATACAAAAAAAACCAGAAAGAATAATCTAACTTTTATAAACTCTAAAACAATAACATATTAACAAAACACAATTTGGAATTTTTCATAAAAATCATCACATTACATAAATAATTAACCCTAAACACTAACACATAACCATTTTCAAAACAAAAAAACTAACCAAAATGATTTTTTGGCATTTTGTACATAGCATAAAACACACCAAAAAAAACCAGAAATAAAAATCTAACTTTTACAAACTCTAAAACAATAACATATTAACAAAACACAATTTGAAAATTTTCATAAAAATCATCAAATTACATAAATAATTAACCCTAAACACTAACATTTAACCATTTTCAAAACAAATAAAAAAACCTAAACCCCAAAACCGCCTAACAATACCGGAAACCGCCTAGCAAAACCGCCAAAATATTCATCAAAAGCCGGCATTCCCAATGCCGGCTATTGACACGTCGGATGGTGACTAGGAATTGGTAAGTGGAAAGTCTAGGTGGCAGGCACAGTTGGCAAGAGCCGGCATTGCCAATGTCGGCTATACGAGGTTTACAAGTTTTTTCCGGTGAAATCCACCGACGCTAATTCCGGTGGATAAAAATCCATTCCGGCCAAATTTTCTTTATACTCCATCAAATCTTGCTATATCATCTTTGATTTTATTTTATTTGTCGGGGTACAAAGTAAAATTATTAGTTTTAAACTTACATTCCCTTTATTAAAAGGTACATATTATTAATTTGATGTCGGAGTCTATCGTTTTCTTGAAGAAAAACCTTGTCAAATTTTTGTTTTCTTATACACGTTTCACACACTAATTGGCAACTCATTTATTAGTCCGGCTAATGAGGGCCACATTTTGTTGGTTAGGGGTGCATGTTATCCTTTTAATGTCAATTTTTCATCTATAAATTCAAACAAGAAAAGCAAACCTAAAGCACAACTCTTTCACAACATTAAAAGTTTTAAGTATCTCTTTCGCATATTATTCGAGTAACTTAAAAATGAGGTCAACAATATACATAGTGGCACTTTTGGTGATGATCTTTGCTGGATCCAAGGTGGCAATGGGGGCGACATGCTCGGTGTCTGAGCTATCGCCTTGTATACCGGCTTTTACATCATCTGCCAAACCCTCGGCACAATGTTGTGCTAAGTTAAAACAGCAGAGGCCATGTCTATGCGGATACGTAAAGAACCCAAGCTTGAAGCAGTACATTACTAGTCCTAACGCCAAAAAGGTTTCTAGCACTTGTGGTGTTCCCATTCCAAGGTGTTAAGAGTTGTGAGATTAATAGACCACCTCATATATTAAGGAGAGTACTACTCGCATTGGGGTGTTTCTTTCACTATCTCAAGATTCTTGGGTTGTGAAGAGAGAGTATTATGTATTTTTTATAAGTTTTTATGTGGTCTTCTATGTGCTTGTTTTATGTTTCAATAAAAAGTTGAATGTTTTGCGATAAAAAATAACCAAATTAATTAATATACTTTAACATTGTTAATCTTTAACCTTTATCTTTAATATATAATATAAGAATGAAATTATATGACACATGACGAAATAATGTCCATTATATAGATTAACTTATTCAATTTCAGTCATTAGATCAGATTAATGATGTCATCAAAAACTATTTTTATTTTACATCCCGTTACAATACATAATTACAATATTACTTTCATTCTATCTTCGCTCAAATAAAAAACATATTTTTATTCTAAAATCTCCTAATACAAAATATCAAAACATTGTATAAATGTAACGGTGCATATGTTATTATAACTACTATAAACAACAACTATATAAACGTAAAAGCATATATGTTATTACGCGTGTAACATTGTATTCTCATAATAACTTAAAATCTACATAAACATAAAGTTTACGATTCAGTCTTTGTCGACGCTATCGAGGGATAATAATCTAGTAAATCATAATAACGAAGATATATCTCTAATGTGGTGCATAAATGTAGAGAAAGTTAAATAATTATAACAATTTTCACATGACTTATAAATGTGGAAAAAAAAATTAAACATAAAAGCGTACAAAAATATAAACTTGTTTATATTTAAAAGGAGCTTTAAGAAAATTGGATGTCTCAGATTAACCTTCATATTTAAGATGTGATTCACTTAATATTTGTTCATGTATATAATATTTTGTTTAGATATCTATAAATGTGAAATTGTTAATTTTTAAAAAAATTCGCTAAAGTTATATGCATATTTTTCTAACATCGACTACTTGACAACCTTTTAAATACTGGTTGAACGTTTGAAAAAAACATCTTTTATTATAACGGAGTAACTTAGAATTTAATTGTATTTTTTTAAAGTTGTATATTTATTGATGAGTATCATTGCTTTCTTATCAAATCTTATCCAATCGTAGTTCATGAAACTGCAATTATTTCGTTATAACGAATACGTTTGGCGACACTAGTACGTGAGTGAAGTATTGTTTTTTTATAATAGTAAATTTATTACTAATGAGCTTTTTGTTTAAGGTTTTTCTCTCAAAATAAACAATGAGGTTTTTCCTGTGAAGAACTTGTATTTAATATTTAAAAACTTGAATTTCTTAAAACAAAACTTATATGATGTGTTTTTGAAAGACTTAAACCGGAAATTGACAACATAATAAGTACTATATATAATGTAGTTGTACCAGAACTAACAAATTATATAAGAAAAGAATTATCTTTTTAGACATTCTTTATTTAAAAAAGTATTTAAAATTTCGTCTAAACTCAATCATCACTTTTTAATATTATGATTAGCAATTTATACATCTTAACTGAAAATTAGTTTAATAAAACAAAATTAACTAAGACACTACAAGAAACCGACCCTACGGCGACGACAAAATATCGTCACTGTAGGCAAAAAATCGTCGTCGTAGGCCTTTGGCGACGATTTGTCGTCGCCGTAGGTTTGTCGAGGAAGGTGTTTGGCTACGATTTCTCATAACCTTTAGCGACGACGGCGGGACCCACTTTGACTTTTTCAAATCCGATTTTATAATTAATTATTTTAATGTTTTATAAATTATTTAAATAAACATTTAATTATTTATTAATTAAATAAATAAGTCAGATAGACCTACGGCGACGACAAATCGTCACCGTAGCTTTTGGCGGGAATTATTAATGTTTTTAGTTAATTAATTAAAATAGTGTCGTCGCTAAAGGTGAATGTCGTCGCCAGAGTCGTCGCTAAAGGCCTATGTCTGACAAAGTCAAAAAGTTGATTTTTTTGTCTTTTAGCGGGCCTTTAGGGACGATTTTTTGTCGTCGCCGTAGGTGTCGTCGCCAAAGGTCATTATTCTTGTAGTGAGAATAACCGGATTTCGGACATGACTCTTAACTAGTAACAGAATATACAATAGAATACAAAGATAATTTATACCATACTCTAAATAACATCATATACCACCAAGTATTTGAATATCATTTTTTCTTTTGTTTTTTTTTTTTTTTTATTTTATTTGAATGTGCATACATTAATGTTACTTAGGTATCTATCATATCAACGTTGTTTTTAAGGAAAAACCTTATCACAATGATGTTTCCTTATAAACGTTTTACACACTAACCACCTATTTATAGTCCGGCTAGTGAGAGCCACATTTTTTTTGGTTAGGGGATGCATGTTATCTTTAAATTTCAATGTTTCCGTCTATAAATTCAAACAAGAGAATGCCCAAAACACAACTCTTTCACAACACTCTTTCGCATATTCTTCGAGTAACTGAAAAATGAGGTCAGCTATATACATAGTAGCAGTTCTAATGATGATCTTTGCTGGATCCAAGGTGGCAAAGGGGGCGACATGCTCGGTGACTGAGTTATCACCTTGTTTGTCGGCTTTTACATCATCTGCCCCACCAACGGCACAGTGTTGTACCAAGCTAAAACAACAGAGCCCATGTCTATGCGGATACATAAAGAACCCAAGCTTGAGGCAGTACATTACTAATCCTAATGCAAAAAAGGTTTCTAGCACTTGTGGGGTTCCCATTCCGAAGTGTTAAGAGTCTTTGAAATTAATTGAGCACCCCGGAGTACGTGAGGCAGAGGACTACTACTAATTTGGGGTGTTTTTTCACTATCTCAAGATACTTGGGTTATCAAGAGATTATTAATATGTGTTACTTATTATAAGTTTATAGGTGGTCGTCTGTGTGTACTCACCGGTTTTATGTTCAATAAAACGTTATACCTTAATATATTTACAATAACAATAGTGAAGACATCATTTCTAATGTGTTACACAAATGCATTTACCCCAAAAATTAGTACATGGGTAAGAGGAGTTTAAATGTAAACAATAATACGGTAAATGGATTGGGTACAACTAAAACATCTAAATGTAAACAATAATACGGTAAATGGATAGGTTAGATTTATGTTTTCTTTTGTAAGGATTTATTACTTGGGCTTCAAGTAAAGCTATTGTAATCGGTTTAGGGGTTTCTAACCGAGTTATAGTAGGACTCGTACACCCTCTCACCTATATAAAGGGTGAGGGGGTGAGGCTAACTCCTTGTACTAAATTTCTTTTTCCTTAATGAGAGTTGTCTAAAATTCTCATCTCTCGGTTTTCTTTTCTTCTTTCTTGTTCGATAACCACCATCATAATCGAAGATTCTTGTATTCCGCGGGTTCCCTCAGGTTTGTTGAAGGTCGAAATTCCAACAAGTGGTATCAGAGCCACGGTTCGTGGTTCTTCTGAGGTGAACAATTACAAGAATTTTCGCTATTCTCGGCCAAACTTGCGCAGCTGTAGGAAAAACGTGATTCTGACTTCCTTAACAGTTGGATCGTCACGAAATTTGATTTGTAGGTTCTCAACACATTTATTTACAATCTGACCGAACGAATTTTCAATCAGAGGCGTGTAGAAAAAGATATAAGATGTTTAAGTTGGTTTCAAAAATAGGGAAAAGGATGAAAAAATTCAGCAAGTTTTAGGATTCTTTGCACGGGTCGGTTTTTGATTCGTGGTTGTTTTAAAGATCCAAGTTTGTGTTTGTGGTGCTGTGGGTAATCCGCAAGGGTGTACTTGAGTTGAATATGAGTTTGGTTTTGAACTCGTGGGTTGTAGATTCAATTCCTTGCGGGTTTGTTCATCGAAGAAAGAAGGTGTTTGGGTTGTTTCTTAAACCATAAACTAGGTTTTAGTTTGTGGGGGCTGTAACTTGAGCCGCAAGCAAGAGGAAGGTTACTAGGTTTGTGGGGTCTAACGTGCACCACAAAAAACTAGGGTTTTGCAAGGCTAACTTGGGTGTCAAGTTAGGGTTCCGGATTGCCTACGTATTCCACAAGGTTCGTGGAGGTGTTTGGTTACTATCCGAGGATTGCAAGAGAGGAAGGAAAAGGAAGGTGTTGCTAGGGTTTTTGGGTGATCAAGGTTACTTGCGGTATAGTTCTTGGGGAGCATTTTATCGATTTTAAGAAGGGAAAACAACGGTACCAGAAGTTACAAGGTTCTTGTGTTCCAAGTTCAATCGGGTTTTCTTGCGTGGTAAGTTACGGGTTTTGTAACTTAGGAGCAATTAGGAGATTGGGGTGCTTGCATAATCGTCTTTAGGGTTTTCTAAAGGGATTTACAAGGAGGAGTAACAAAAGGATAAATCTGCAGGTGCGGTGTGGTTAGAGTCATTGTATATGACTAACTCTTTGGCAACGAGGTTACCAATGGAAGATGGTTCAAGCTATGTTCTCAAGGTTGTGGGTTATATTCTGGAGTTGAGGAGTAGCTTGGTATATTTGGGTATGTTGGAGAAAGAGGGATACACCATGGTGATGCAAGATGTGGGTTCCATTAAGGTTTTGTATGGAACAAGGACAAGGAGTTATGTATACTCTTTGGACGACTGTGTGGAGGTTGGTGCTACAGATTATGTGGAACATGTCGAGTTTGAGTTGGAGTCATCGGGCGATCAAGGTAAATTGATCGAGGGTCGTCACGGAGCTGAGGTAGGTCAGGAGAGTAGTGACGATGAGAAAGGTGAGGAACCTCGGGAACATAATCTGGGGATAACTTCAAGACCGGTGTGGTTTAGGTATCAAAGGATAACGCCATGAGAGCACACATGTAACAAGGTAATTTCTTTGAATAGCAAGGCTGAAATCAAGGATATCAAGGGTTTGCTAGAGAAGGTTTTCGACATGGACGGTCTCGCATACAAGGTTTTTGGTATGATGATTTTCAGGAAGAAGGGTAACCGAACCCTGAGGGTGTCTCAATCGAGGTATGTGCAAGATATTCTGGGTTATTTCAGAATGAGAAATGGCGGTTCGGTATTTATGCCATTGGGAGTACGCTTCAAGGTTTTATTGAAGGTTTACTTGGAGGATGACTGGAATGTGGAAAAGATGTGTAAGGTTCCACATGCAAATGTTGTGGGGAACTTGATGGTATACTCTAGAGCGGATATTGAGCTGGCTGTGAGTTTTGTGAAAGTCTCTGCAGAGATGGGTTTGGTATATGGAGAAGATCAAGGTGAACACGGGAATACTGACGGTGTCAAGGACCATGACGAGGGTAGGTTGAAGATCGGGTATGTGTTCAAAGTATAGACATGTGCGATTCAACATATGGTTACTACAATGGGGGAGTATGTGATGCTTACAGGAGGAATAGAAGAAAAGATGTGGCCTAAGGGTTTCCTAATCAAGTTGGGAGAAGACCTCAAGACGACGGTAATTCCAAGACCGAAGTTCAAACATTGTGTGGATTACGTGGAGATGCTTAGTATCGGGGTTATCTAATACTTAGAATAAGGTGGAAATTGTTATCCAATTATTATATAATTAGGATATGAATATTCTAGAAGTATTAGGTATTTGTACCAAGTTAGGTTTATGTTTTCTTTTGTTAGGATTTATTACTTGGGCTTCAAGTAAAACTATTGTAATCGGTTTAGGGGTTTCTAACCGAGTTATAGTAGGACTCGTACACCCCCTCACCTATATAAAGGGTGATGGAGTGAGGCGAAATCCTTGTACTAAATTTTCTTTTCCTTAATGAGAGTTGTCTCAAAATCTCATCTCTCTGTTTTCTTTTCTTCTTTCTTGTTCGATAACCACCACCATAATCGAAAATTCTTGTATTCCGCGAGTTCCCTCATGTTTGGTGAAGGTCGAAATTCCAACACATATCAATGTAGATCGTTTCCTCAAATAAGTAAGTGAACATATTACATCAAACTTTTGTTGTAAGTTGTAACAATTCATCAATGTTACATGTCAAAAGTGTTTATGTTTTTAACCTTTTTGAGAGGTGTTTGTTTTAACTTATTTTTAGGCTAATAAGTTTATGTAGTTTTGACTTATATAGGTTTCATAGCCTATTTTTTTAGCTTATTTTATGACCAATTAATAAGTTCGCTAAGTCACAAAATAAACGGAAGAAAAACAAGCCAAGTTAAGCGATATAAGAACATAATAAAGCCCACAAAGGCGCAAAAACAAACACTAATAGAAGCCAAGTATTAAAAATTATCAAAATGCATGAGTATCGATTATGTATGCTTTAGGCAGCCGAACGTGTCTGTTTCTTGTTGATATGATTGCAATTTATGAATTTCAGTTGCTTATCGGTCAATCCGATTTCATCCAATCAAACCGAAGTGGAGATCAACTTCAGGGTTTCCTTAAGATTTTATATGTTATTATTGTGAAATTAAGCCTCAATTTGATGAAAGTAAGGTTATATGGTAAAATTAAGAGTAAAAGTTGTACTGGTCATTGATTTCGATTTTGGTAAACAGTTGTTTGTTTAGCAATTAGATTGTAACTAACACTTTATGACGGATATTTTTTGTTTGACCTAAATGATCAACCTAACATAGACCTAACAAGAAGATGATAACATATTAGGTTTATTAAGTCAATATATGTCATAAAATTAAGTAAGAAAAGGGTATAAAGGAAAACTTAATTGTAATCTACTTTAACTTGCTTTTGGCTTGGTACATACCATTGTTGATTTCTTTGGATATTGTCTTATTTCTGTTTTATGAATTTATAATTTGTAAGTGCTCGATGAAATTTCCTCATATATGGCTTTGCTTTTGTATAAATACTTACTTCAATAGACTCATCTTGATTAAAGAAATTATATTTAATAAAATGGTGGTTTTTCTTTAATATTACGAAATGTTCTCATATCTATTGATTTCATTTTTACTTACTAATGTTGAGTTTATTAGACAAGTCTTTATTTTCATTTCACATCAATGAGAGTAAAACTGTTATATTTGAGAATTTTGATAACGGACTCTGAGAGTTGTGATTCTATTTTCAGATCAAAATATTTCGAAGGTGATATCGAAATTTTCAATCGGATAAAACTCAGAGATTGAACTTATGAATGTGGTGGTTTTGCGTGAGTATGAATTTGAAAACCGTTCAAGTATCTTATTGACCAACAATTACGGAAATTAGGTAACTGCCATAGGCAGTTTGATAACCATCAAATACGGATAAATATAAATCAATTATATTTAAATTTGGGATTTCAAATGTATTTTTTATTAAGTATTTTTTTATTAAGTAATATCAAATACGAATAACTTGAATATATATCAACCCTTGGATCCCGCTATCATGGGTGCTACCCCCGAACCTCTGTCGTTTAGGAGGTTCGCCCCTAAACATCAAGATAAGTTCGAACAAGTGTGCACTCTACACTTTCACGAACTTATTCGATATTTATTAAGATTATATTGATTATACAAATTAATCACATTACACTTAAATCATATTGGTGACATAAATCACCAACAAAAACAACATGCTTAAAATTGTAAGACCAATGTGATTTATTTTTTAAAATAAATTGGCAATAGATTAAAGAAATCTTTTGTCGTTTTATGTTAGCATTTAGTTCCTACTTTTACCAATGTGGGGCATGTAGGTGTTTGCACCCAACAGGGATACACTCAACAAATGTTTAGCCTCTCCTCTCCAACGACAGTCTACCAGATCCAACTTTATTCATACTGTCGATATACTTTTTCTCTATCAGGAAGACTTTCGATACAAGGTTTTAAGGATCAGTCTAACTGGGCGGAACTAAGAAGTTAATTATCTCTGAACGTTTGGGATCATCGGGGATCGTCCCGCTTGCGTCGACCACATCATACATCCTACAGTTGTAGCTCTGACACAAGTTAATAGGGTTGTTTAACTTAACAATATCGTAAAACCAATGATATTCATTTTCTAAAAGCAATTTAGTTCTTACTTTTAGAGGGACATGAGTTTGCACCCAACATTTTCAAATACCAGCATTTAATATAATTTGGTTTTATAACCGTAAGCTGTCATCAATTCGATTAAAATTAATGGTTCGGGTTATGTATTTTGTAATACTTTGCATCTTATATTTAATTACATTTGAATGTGTGTCAATGTTAATTACTTTTAAACTTGCATTCGGGCCGATGAATGTATTGGGCCTTCAATAGTGGGTTTGAATAAGAGGCATAGTGACTGGGCCTAGAAGAATTTAAGACCATATGTGGTCACATATTATGACAAGTTTATAATATAAACCCGTACTCATTTTCCTCGATAACAAATTCAATCCTGACAACAATATAAATAGATTGAATAAAAAAGTTAAGTACCAATTCAAGACATTATAATTATATTTCTAAAGGTGCATACTATTTGTTAAGTCATTGTAATTAGTGTACAGCATAATCAATTAGCTATTATATATGATTTTAATCCATAAGTTTATAAACTTTATATTCATTGGGTGTTTAATATTATGGAATATATTAAAACCTCTACACAATCTTAATATATAATAAAACAGATGCATAAAATACGACTTATCAAAGTAATAATCATTAGATGGGTTTCTAATTTTAATTTAGACCATTAGATCATTTGATGATGTCATCATTAATAATTTTAGTTTTAACCCTTTTACTTTAAATACTTTAACCTTATATTTATACTAATAACAAAATAGAACTAATTAACCTTTCTACCTTTAATTAATCTAACAATTGTATTTTAAATTAATATTTGAAAAATACGAAACATATATTTCTCTTCATACAAATAAAAATTATTGGTATAAAAAGAAAAAAATTTATTTTATTGTTTTACGAGTGTTTTGCGTATAAACGAAAACATATCATATGAAAAAATCTTATGTTTTTTCTTCTTCTTCCTGTTTACGCAATATGTTTAGTTTTTTTATATATTATAATTATTTTATTTTTTAATAAGGTTTTTCACGAATTACACATTAAATGTTTTTTTTTTAACTCCACATTTACTAATCTAATCATTTTGTGTACATGACTAGTAGTTTTCTATTAACCTTTTTATATAAGTTATTTGGATATATTGGCAATATATTTTCTTTTAATAATTGTTTACGTATTACACGGGTCAATAGACTAGTTTTATTAATATTTTATTGAAGCAATCTGTAATTATCTATTAAATAAATTAATTACTACTCCAAAAAGGTTCATTTAGGTTTGGTATGTTTGACCAGAACCCGGTTCGGTTTCAAACCCGATTCGGGTTATGGTCAAACCCGAAAATGACATCTCTAATTTAGATAATGAGATAAATTCTCGAGGTTCCTTTTTATTTCTCATCCACTCATTTTTTCTCCTTTTAGCTTAAACAATCTCAAGAATTTATCTTATTACCTGATCAAAAAATCTTAAAATTTTCTTGACGATAGTGGGAATTTGTTAAACCCCCATGTAAATAAAAAGAATTATGAACTTATAAATTTTCATAATCAATCCCTTCCCTGTCTCTAACTTCAACTATTATTTTAATGTCTCGTTATCAAATTAAGAAACGATATAACTTTCAAGTTCTATATTAAAATGATTATAGCTTATATTGTGTATTGGTTAATAACTGACCAATGATTAGTACGTATATTAACAAATTAGCAAAATGTACAATATTTTTAATATGAAAGGGATATATAAAACCGTACAAATAAATGGAAGAAACAAAACAACCCTATTTTTGATACACGTCTTGTTGTTATCCTAGATGCTAGTTTTAAATAAGGCATAGGTTATGCCCACCCTCCCTAAAGTGTTATGCAAACCCCCCTTGGCCCATTTTATGTCACATCTATGACACACATTTGTCATAGATGTGATATTTTTTTGTTTTTTTTGTCTTTTTTGTCTTTTTGTATCGTTCTTTTTATTTTTTCAAGTATCGTAAAATAACAAACATTATAATTCGTATTATTCACATATTCGGTATAATAAAAAACAGTATTATTCACATATTCAGTATAATTCGTATTCTATTATTCACATATTTGGTAAAATCGAATAGACAGTAAAACATGATTTTTCTGTTTTGCAACCTTCGTTTTTACCAGAAATTATATAAATAAATTTCTGAGCTTTTCGTTATTGTTATATGTTTATTAACAAAAAATTAACAACAAAATAATAATTAAAAGCTTGTATGTGTAACTATAAAATATATGTTATGTGTGAAACGGAGAGTTATTCATATTGTTGAATAATATTAAAAATCCGCCAGTATTTGTTTATAAAACCTAATAATTTCACTTTTTTTATAAAAAAAACGAGAGAAATATTTGTATAAAAGTAATGTGTTTTTATAAAAAAAATTCGTCGGATTTTATAGACTTTTGAGAAAAAAACATAAGGAATCAAAATCTGAAACGTAAAAATGATTAGACATAAAGTTGACATAACGAATGACGTAAGGCAAAAAGAAAAAGAAGATGTTGCCGATGGTTGTAAGCTAGGGGTAATAGGACTTAAATGTCTCTAATGATATTAATTGTGTAATCTTTTATTTTTATTTAATTTTATTTTTTTATATTCCATAAAATTAATTTTATTATTTAAGCATTATTAGTATATTAAGAATATAATTCTTCTAACAATGTTATTTCTTTTATAATAAAGTACATAAAATGTATTTTGAGAAAAATAAAAGTTAATATATCAAGTTTCGTTCTTTAAGTTTCAAAATTATATTGTTTTCATTTATTTTTTAAATATGTATTTCAAACAATCATTTAATTTTGTTTAAATTGACTAAATATTGTTAGAAAATTATTCTCAACCAACTTTTTCCTTTTTGAACAGTTATATATCTTAAAACAAATTTGTTATAATTTTTTAGGGTCGTGGTAATTATAGAGTCGGCTAATTGAAGTTATGGTCGTGGTTGTATAAGTTGGCTTGTGTGGTGCCGAGATATTTCTTCACCAACGCGTGTCGACTCTCGACTCTACTAGTTGTTGATGGGGGTGGTATTGACTTTTTAAAAGAAACAGAATACAAATATAATATGCAGAAACTGAGGGAACATCGTCTATCATTAACAATATATAACAATATAAGTTGTGATATTATATATTTGTTGTTTCTTTTATATGTATGTGTTTTAGCTTCACTTTTAAATTTGTATACGTAAAGAACTCTATCGAAAATAATACAATTATAACCTACTAAAAAATTGTGGTACGGAAACTTAAGAAAAATAAAATGGGTTAGTTATTTACTTTGTGGGCTAACTGATTTAATAAATTAATTTAATAAAATAACAAAACAATATGATAGTTTTTATGTTAGAAAATATTGTATATATAATTATTTTATACAATTGTCTTTAAACTATGATATGTTTATATACACCAAAATATTAATAAATAGCATAGTTATGTATTTGTTTCAAATTGTATTTAAATTAAAATTTGGTTGGCAAATTAATTATTAGCAAATATATAAAAGAAAATATGGGTTGAAATAATGAAATGTGTTAAATATTTTGCGCTATATTTTGCATTTAACAATGTTTGTTAAATTATGTATAATTTTTGTTATTTTACGATATTTGAAAAACTAAGAAAAACGACAAAAAAGACAAAAAGACAAAAAAAAAAATGTCACATCTATGACACACATAATAAGGGGATAGGGGGGTTGCATAACACCACCCTTTAAATAATTGCACCAAAACCTATATATGCTAATCTCATGCTAGCTTACATAGCCTATCATACTAGCTAGGGTATAATCATATAATGAAATGTTGCCACTAGGGTTTGCTTAGTCTTTATTACTTCTCTTTGACTCTCTCTCGATTTCTTTTTATGTTTACAGTAAATTGGATAAACCGTGATGAATAGTTGGACCATATTGCAGTTTTTATCTTTACGACCTTTAAAATAGGATTAAGGTCGTATAAATGTAACAAACTTCTTATATTTTTGTAAATATGATTTATTACATCAGTTATAAATAATAAAAAAAATTATCCACTACATTATACTACAAACGTAATAAGCATAAGTAGGGATCGAATCCAAAGAACGCGAGTTAAAATATTTATGTTTAAGTCCTCGAAAACAAGTACTTAACTAATAACAAAAAGGAGGGGTTTTGATTTGATTGTTAATTTAACTAATTGTGAGAATATTAAACTAAAGTAAACAATAATAAGAAAACGATTCCGTTCCACTTTCGACTTTTACAAATATGTTATTAATAATAAAATGATGTTTTAAACAAGTGTTTAGTTTATATATATTCAAGTTTAGATTAAAGGCGTTAACAAACTTAAACACCTTTTGTTTACCAATTTGTTTATATCAAAACAAGTTCTTCAATATAAACCTAATTTCCTAATTCAAGTCTAAACAAGCTCTTAGAAATGAATCGAAAATAGCATTAACGTTTTGTGTAAACTTTCCTAACAATAATTACTGTTTCATTAAAGCTAGGAAATGTAATAATCGTGTAATTGTGATGGAAATTGAGCAAACAACATTTTGTTACTTGTTATTAGATTATAAAACAATTACAGATTTTACAACCTAATTATAACAATTATTAATCAAAACTCAACCTAGGTGATCACTGATCAATCAAAGTCGAAAAATGAATAATATTAACCGTTTAATCACAATCACTAAATTAACATAAATAAACATCAATTTCATTAATTAAAAGACATAATCAAGTCTAAGTGGAACCGAATACAAAGAAATTAGCTAAGCATTACGATAATAAACATACAAATAGACATTAATTCGGGTTTTAAATACTTACAAACGCCGAATTCGGTGCCGAAATGATGAATTTAACACTTGGAATTGATAATAATTCTTCCTAATAATGTTGGTAATGAAAAACTCATGAAAAACTGCCAATAAATCATTTTCCTATCGTGTAGAAATGAAAGAAACCGAATTTCTGGATTTTAAGCTAATAGCCCGGGCGGGTCGGATTCAAAGCGATCCATGGCCCGAGCGGGTCTCCATCTCTAACAAACCAAGTCGGCCGGGTCAGGAACCACCCGGTCGGGTCGGATCTGCTTCACTAATCTACCTGTCGGGTTTCTTGCTTGTTTGAACAGCGAGATTCCAGCTAATGCTCCAGCCATGGCCCAGGCGGGTGTCACACCCCGCCATTGGCGGAAACGCAGGGTGCAAAACGATTGGCGATCGTCATAACACAACAGTAATATAAAGAATATAATCTATATGGAATAATAAATAATGTATTGTTATGATGTCGCCATACTCAAGGTGTAAACCTTAGTACACGAAAATCGTCAAACACTACAATAAGAATATTCAAATGTAAACATCGACGAATGAAAGAATACTTGGGCGTGCAAACCCGAAATGTAATTCAAATGTATAAATATAAATGTCCACAATGCAAAAATATCCTGAGGTCATCTAGAGTCCGACTCCTACATCCAAGTCCTATGCCTGCTCATTACCTGAAAACAAAGCTTAAAATGTCAACACAAAGGTTGAGCGAGTTCACTGAGTAATTTAAGTAAAACAGTTTAAATGATTTACGTAAAATAAAGAATGTTTCTATAAAAAGAAGTTTCCATTCATAGAAAGTTTCATGAAATAGCAAGTGAGTCTCAAAATAGTAATAACAGTTCAAATAGTGTAACTAATGCATAAGTAAGTAAAATAGTAGCACACATCAGTAAGTCCCTTTACTGATCGTCAGTAATTACCTTAACTGACTAGAAGTGGTATCGGTAGTTACCTTAACCGATAGAATGTAGTCGTCAGTAGTTACCTTAACTGACTGTATGTCTTACGGGGTCGGTGGGGAACGGTCCACACAGTAAGACTAAGCAAGATACGACCATTTAGTCCTTTGGCACCATGGTCTGTCGTCACTAGTAAGTACCTATACTAGTATGAATGAATGTAGGTTATAGGGGGGGGGGGGTGTCACTACAACGTAGACACAATATACCATTTTAAGTAGTTGAATTGTAGTTGAATTGTTTATCAAAACATTTTATAATGAAAAGCATTTTAAGTAAGCTTTGTCTTCCCCCAATTTTGCACAAATAAGTGAAAATAGTAAAAACATAGGGGCAATGAACTCACCTTATCGAGTGAGCGTATGTAAGCGGTACTGTGTGTATATGGTGTAGTAAGTTGGTCACAATTAGAGTCCTCACTAGTCCTAGAGCTCCCTTAGATAAAAGTATAAACGTATTAGAATAGAGTTTTACACTTTGAACCAAACGATAAGTTTTCAGCGAACGCATAGGTTCACTCAAACTGAAATAACTATGGTTCTAGAAGGAATTAGACGTTGACGGAAACATATTTGAAAACTAGACACCGAGAGCTACGTTTTAGACTAAGACATCGTTGTAAAAGAGTTTGTTTGATATGAGTAAGATATGATTAAAACAAAACTGGTTTTCAAAACTGTCCAAAAACGTTATTTTTAAAGATGTTGAGTTTATTACATTAAAGTGTCGTATAATTTAGGTGTAGACAAGATAAACAATTTTATTACTTTTAAAGTTTGTTATTAACTTAGTGTAAATCCAATTAATAATCATTATATTTTGTTAGACATTTTACTCAAATAATCAGTTTAGACCCCTAGATGGTATTTTACGTTTTTAGGAAAATCTATAAAGAGTTAGGAAATGAAATTTACGTTTTTGAAAACTAGACTCCGAGACCTACAACTTATGTTCAGGTCACAAAGTCTAATTCTCAGTTCAAGATACATAAAATCATGCATGAATACAGATTACAACGGAAAGGGACCCAAAATGTCCAAATACAAGATTGTCCGCAAATTACGATAAAACGGAAAGATACGAATAACGAAATTCAACCACGCAGTTTTATACAAGTAATATAAACAATCACGCAATTAAAATATCCGAAATAAAGAATAAATCATAAAGACTTCACCGCAAGAATAAACACGCATAGAAAAGTAAAGGGTGATTATCGTTGGTTGTAACGGTTAGGTTATCGAAATGCGATTACCGTTACAACTCGAAAACCCGATTGATAAGGACTCAAGAGCTGTTCCTAGGTCACAAATGAACCAATAAACAACCACAAATAACTTTATGACTAAGGGAAGGTTAAAAACGAAGATAAGTAAAGAAATGGATTTTTGTTCGGTTAGAGCGTTTACTTACGTATAACGATTCTTGTGCCTAACACAAACCAAACACCAACTAGAGAAGCAATTTACGGGGATGAGATAACACCATGACATACACAAATTAGGATTGTAATAATGATTTCAGTACTAACACGGTTTTGACAAATTGATTTGGAATGGCAAACGATAAACTACTCGAATTCACAAGCAAATTGAAAGTGAAATTGTAAACGAATAAGGACACGATTACGAACTTTTAAAGATGATCTTGGATACTTTATCTCGCTGTCCCAACTTCAGATTCTAGGGACTTAGTTTACTTGCAAAAACAGTCCGCAATTCCTCAAATATAAACAACGACAATTAGGGTTTTTCGACAAGATTTTCAATACACCATTATATTTAAATAAACGATTTAAATAAGGAGAAAACAATAACGAAAAACAAAGGATCGGACCTGAATTAGAAGATGAATATATCAGATTATGAAGGAAGGGAAATCAATTCTTGGTGCTTGAAACTCGAGGCTGCAATAACAACAATGTTAACACACAACAAAACTTTTCCAAAAATTCAGATTCGACCCACGTTCACCATTTTACAGATTGCGAGAGTTTGAAAAATAATTAGAAAACATATCTTATATTTCTGAAAACTAGAAGACGAGCTACGACTTCGTTCAGACCACAGTTTCTCATTCGATACGACCCAGGAGCTATAAATCGAACAAAACGGATTATCATACCAGAAATAAATAAATTGAATTAGGGTTTCGGATTTGAAACAAACGAATGCAATGACTAGAACTCGATTACCTTTAGCACTTGGAGATGATGGTCACGAATTAGATGATGAACCAATGATGTTTCGATGGATGGGAGCTGTTGGAAATCGATTACAAGAAAGGAGATTAACAAAAACGATTTCACTTACCCATAATAGGGTTTCGGTTAAGACAAACGAAATTACAACACATGGATCCGATTACCTTGACACTTGAGATGAATATTACGTTGAAGATGGAAGAAAGCTGCAATATTTCACGATGGTAAGGCTATGGAAGGTTGACAGCAGCAAGGGAGAGGGAAGGAGAAGAAGAACCGATGGTTTGCAATAGGTGGGAAAAAGTGGCGGCCAAAAGAAAACTTGGGCTTTAGGTTTTGGGTAATTTAGTCTAACATGTTAATGGGTTTAGATAAGTGTTAGGGCCTTAGCCACTTCCAAGCCCGGTTACAAGCACTGCACCATTGAGTCCTAGCCCATACACACCACGGTTCAAACCAACTATCAAAAACCAAAAACTTTGTGAGCTGATGCCTTGAAATCCACATTTTTTTCCTTCGCTTTAACGTGCAAGTAGCGGGCGGCCTTCTGAAGTGTAAAATACGTAAACGCGATATAGGGAACCTTCGAATAGTTACCTTACGTTTAATTATTGAACCCGAATACGAATATCATTTGTAACGATCAATAACTATAGTAAAGTGATAAAGTATCTAAAGTACTAACTTAACCGATAAGTTATCTAGGAGCTCGACTAGTGGAACTAACTATTGTGCACCTAACTAATATTATAGCATCACATATAGAGTATACACACATGTCACAAGTAATCATTATACATAAAAGAAAATGTAAGTTCTTTTTATAAAAAAATTTGTAAACCCGGTAAGAGCATACGGCATACTAGACTAATCTGAGTCGGAAAAGTGACGGTTGTCACAGCGGGTGGTTTATAACCTACTCGAATACTCGGGCGGGTCTTGTGGTCCACGTACGACAAGTGCAGCCAAAGGCTCGGGCGGGTCTTGTGATCCACGTACGACAAGTGCAGCAAAAGGCTCGGGCAGGTCTTGTGATCCACGTACGAAAAGTGAAGCAAAAGCCCCGGGCGGGTGGTTTTTCAAGCCAAACCCGACCCGGGCGGGTGTAAACTGGGCAGAATTTCAACTTCTTTATCTTGCGTGTCAACTTTCGTCGTGTCCATTTGTTCTTGTACGTTTCAATGCCTGAAAATTCATATAAAACATGTGAAGTACCAAACATTCTAAGTGTAATTAGGATTCACAAAAACACAATTAATATGCTTGTTTATTTACGTCAAATGCAATGAAAAACGGAAGTAAACGTGTATAAATAGTGCATAATATGCATCTAACAATTTTATCAAGTTAATACCTAAACGAGTAATGTTATCTAAGTCATACCTAAAACCTACTATTTTGTTTCGATATCAAAAGTTTTTAGGTCAACCGGTTGGAATTGTATGTACAACTATCAATGCATCTCGTACAAGGCGTTAATGTTTGGTTACTTTGTGTGTATTTTCTTATATGTTTTAACTAGATTATTATCTCGCGATAGCGCGGACAAAAATAAAAATTGAATTATATGTTTATGTAGATATTAAATTATTATGAAAAAATGTTATATATATATATATATATATATATATATATATATATATATATATAGAGAGAGAGAGAGAGAGAGAGAACGTGGATCATATAAAAACATGAGCAAAAATAAAAATGGTAAAAATAAATCCAAAACTCATCTAATAAACAACTCAAATTTTAAATTAACATATCTAGAGTATAAATAACTTATAGAAAAAACTAAGTAAACTAAAATTATGTTTTTTATTTCAGTGGAGATGGAATGAAAAAAAGAATGTACTTATGTATTGTAAGAGGATGTAAAATGAAAATAATATTTGATTACATTATTAATATGATATAACGGCCGAAATAAAAAATATTAACTCATCAAATGGACCTTATTTCACAATGTGGTATTTAAAGCCTCTCTTTTATTATATATTAAAGATATATGTATGGAGTTGAAGCAACCGCTCCAACACTTTGGCATTGGACCCAAAAAACAACATTTAATCCACTAACCATTTATTTAACTAACGTAGAAGATCTAATCGACTTTAAAATCGTATGATTTTCGGGTATTGAACCAATTGATCCAACTTCAACAATACCAACATCAGTTTGAACCAAAACAAAAGTCTGAATACTAATATATTTCGTCAAATAAGATCGAAAACAATAATCCGAATTCGAATTCAAAGCCATCAGAGATCCAAACATGTCTACCAGTAGAAAAACATCTTCGAGGACCACCATCCCCTTTTCGAAATATAGAATACATCGAAATCAAAAACAACTTTTCAATTGTAAAATAGAAATATTAGTTAGGGGCGGTTGGTTCAAAGTGAGAAATGGGAAAGGGAATGGAAAAAGCAATGAAATAGGGGTTAATCATTACCCACTTTCATTACCCTCGTTTTGTTGATTAATGGTTTATTGTCTATTAATGGATATAGTGGACAATTATTGATTACCTAATAACAAACCAACCACTATCAATGATTATCATTACCATTGATTAACCCCCATTATCCCTAACCAAACATCCCCTTAGTTGATTTAATAATTGATTGATAAAACTAATTCAACATAACAAGCCAATAAATATTAACAACTTCAATCATAAAAATAGAAATCGATTCGGTCACATAAGAAAAAAAATTAATTTTTCTGTGAATTGATTTTAATTTTAGAAAATAATGAGTGAGTATTAACTTGATAAAAAAAATTAGAAATTTATTACATTTGTACGACTTTGACCCTTTAAAATATATGTGGAATCTTTTATGGTAATATCAACATAAAATTTTCAATAACATAGCTAAACATTTTATGTAAAATATTTATCGAATGTGTTAGTCGTATAAACTGTCTGCTATTCATTCAAAATGTTTTTCACATATCGTGTTTCCAGTTTCTGAATGTAAGAACCAGAGACCGTAAGATAGAGATTGTTTAGAGAATTAACCCTTATGTTTATTCATTTCATAATGTCATTATTATCTAGATTAAATGTCATTTTTGCCTATGGGTTTGTGCATTTTTTTATTATTATAATAGTAATATGGTCTTTAAATACAATGTTTATTGTTTCAATTACAATATAGTTTGCGAATTAAATAATCCGACGAAGACGAGCCTTTTTTTTTGGCTTGCGAATTCCCGGACTCGTGCAACCCTCTACTAGTTATAATTGAATGTCATTATATATCCCAAAAATAAAACTAAAGTTGGCTTAATATAAACCTGAGAGTTAGTTCCCATATCAGGAGCTGGGATATCAGCATGAACTCCATTTAGATCGTGGATCTTTTGAGTAAAAACACGAGTGAGTCGTTCTAACTCGGAAACACTGAGTTCATTTGGATCACACCCAATCCCACCCATAGCGCCACCATATGGTATGTTTGCAACCGCGGTTTTCCATGTCATCAGCTGTGCTAAAGCATTCACTTCATCCTGTTCAACCTACATGCATGAAGGGATTTGGTATGAACATTTTTATTGATTCTAGTTGTAACAAATGGAATTTTTTTTCGAAAACAAGATTTAATCTGTAAAAAATTATTAAACCTCGGGGTGATAACGGATTCCTCCTTTCATCGGTCCACGAGAATTGTCATGTTGAATCCGATAGCCGATAAACGAAGCTAAAGTTCCGTCATCTTTTGGTATAGTACATTCAACCTGCCATGCAATGGTTCTTTCACAAGTTAAAAATGTAAAAATCTATTAAAAAAAAGGTAATATTTTCTAATTTTCTATTTTAGAAACATTTATGCATGTTTATTTATAAGCAATCAACATTGTGTATATGAGTTATAGAGTGAAATACTAACCTTGATTTCCCTGAATGGAATGAGCAAACTCTTCTCAAGCTTGGAGTCTAGACCCAAAATGCGAGAAGCAAGCCTGAAGTTGCGATTCGTAGCTACTAATGCATTCATGCTTGCTTACCAGAAAACCTATAGATCAAAGAGATAAAGAAATAAATAAATATGAATGAGGATTCAACCATCTCCAAATTGAACAAGTTTAGAAGTCACAACACTTAATATCTCTGTATATAGTTATTGTTGTCAGTATTCAATAATAATAAAGTAGAGTCATATAAAAGTTAAAATAGTTAAATAATTCATTTCTTTTACAAAATCCAAAGATCAACATGTGACATTAAGGAATTGACTAGAAAAATATCAATCCATATATTTGTCTAAGTGAAAATGGATTTAAGATTATATGATTTTTAAAAGAACAAGAACAAGAAATGGCCGGATCCTAAGAAAACAAGCATGATCCGACCCGAAAGTACGGGTTAACCCAATTATTTCACACGTGGATCAACTTTTTGGTAGTTATCCGAATTTATATTTGAATTTAATAGTTTAAATGATTTTATTTGAAACGATAAATAATTATTTATTGTAAAATACAATCAGTTTTTTTTGAATTTGTGTCAATGATAATATGACTAGTTTGATTTCTTGCCAATCTTATTGTTTTTTGATATAAAAAAGAATTTATTTTTTTTGAACAAAACATGAAAAAGAATTGGACAACCAATAAAAAAACAAGATATGTAGAAATGAGTTTATAGATCTATGTGACAATTGATGAAAAAACATATCTATAATATTTTAAACCATAACAAATCAAATTAAATATAACTGAAATTACCGATTTCAAGTAATGAAAATTAAACTAACACGCTAAAATAAATAAATAACGTAACGTAACGTACTAAATATGAAAGAGCAAAATGATACCTACTAAATTCGAATCTTGAGAGCACGATTTGAGTCAATACCAAGCACACCAATCTAAATCAAAACAAAAAAGTTTAGAGAATTAACGAGAACAAAAACTAAAAACACACATAATCTCACTTGATCAAAACACAAGAAATAAACTTTATCTATTACCTAGTGAGAATGAGAGTGAATATGAGATGATAGAAAGAAAAATTAGTTCATGGATGATTAAATAGATAGGCGCAAGAGTAATACAATGTAATCATATATTGAAATATAATGTAATCATATTATTGAAATATAATGTAATCTTATTCTATTATCTTAAATTTTGTTTATATTTCATATTATTATGTTATAAAAAATAATTATATATAATGTGCTCTTAAAAGTTTGCAAAACTATTATCATCTTTTATTCACTATATATACAATCATCAATTTTTTGCAAAAGTACATATACTAAGTTTTAACTTTCAAAATTAAAAGTCTAGTAGTGTAGTTTTTTGCTTAATATGCTAATTTAGACTATAGGTAGTTCTTCGGTTTCTTTCTCGAATTGGTTTTTCTCACAAATTAGATTTTCCGGTTTAGGTTTTGTTTGAGCATAAATTACGCAAGATCACCCTGTACACTAACCAAAGTTCCGAAAACAGAAGCTACACATGTACTAAAACTCGAAAAGAAGCACATACATTATCATTAGTAAACATTATGACTCCTTAACTTGTAAAAGGTAGAATTAGTATTCTTTCTCCGCTTGGATTAATTCAAGTAAAAAGTGAAAAATCTTACAACTTTACATATACAAAAATTAATATTTCCAATATTGTATATGATGATTATCCAATGTAACATGAATTAACATAATAAGTAACAATTCATTATACGTTTGAGACAAATAGATTCTTCCACGACAATGAAAACGACTAATGGCTCGAAATCAAACTGGCCAACAAGTAATAATTTCCGATTGTTCTTCTACTCGTCATTTGTGCTTATGCCTTGTACACGCCGATATTTTTCCTAGATTGTGTTAAATTGCTAAAAATCACAAACTGGTACTCTACGTGTTGAAATGCAAATACGAGCAACAAAACATGATATCACCTAAAACAAATAACGGATTCATTGAATATACCCTTTAAAGATTTTATTAATGGAAAATGAAATCTCTTATATATTAGATCGGTTTTGGTAATAATTTGTTTGTTTAGTAGTCGAATTTTTCGTATATACTATTATGTAACTTCAATGTGTTTGTAAGCGTGTCCGCATTAAGTGTAAAAGATTTTCCATAACAACTGAAAGAAACAACAAAATCAAAGTTTTTAACACAACCTTTCCACACTTTCCATAAAAACAACGAAAAAACAAAGTTTTAAACACACAACCGCTCTTATACATCCCATAAACACGGAATGATACAACGAAACAGAGTTTTAAACATACAGCCTTATTACATATTCTACAAACGCTTAGGGAAACAACGAAAGGAGAAGTTTTAAGCACACCACCTTCTTCCACTTACCCATAAACACTAGAAGACACAACGGAACAACTTTATTCCCAACCCCTTATGAGTGTGGCTCTTGCAACCCGACTGAGTCCCAAAGAAAAAGCTCCCATACGCAAATCGCAGTTGTGTGTCTTACATTTATCTTTCACATCCTGGAAACCTAACGTAATATACCTTTTCAACTCCGTGTTCACTTTCTCCTCATCCCACATAAAACCTTGAATATTCTACATACCACAAAAACACATACATAAGTATTCAATTTCATACTACACGACACAATTAATAGTAAGAATTTATTGACTTAGTACCTGAACCCACTCGAAGTAACTAACTGTCACTCCTCCCGAGTTTGCATATATGTCAGGGAGGATAACAACACCTTTCTTCGACAATATCTAGGCAAAAAACAAGCGCATAAAATAAATAAAAGATTGGATATTATCTGAGAAACTAGTCGAGAATTTGAAAAATAAAGTAACCTCATCAGCCTCGATTATATACTTGGCTCTGATGTCATTTGCATTTTCCCTTAAGTTTCAAAGTCAAAATAACGTTAACGTCAACATATGAGCGTGTTATTAATCTAAAAGTTGGTAAAGTAATTAATATAACGTTGGAGTTTAAGTAAATTACTTATTGATCACACCACCGAGTGCAGCTGGGATCAGAATGTCACAATCTTCAACTAAAAGAGAATTGGGATCAATTGAGTCTGCACCATCAAAACCTTTCACACCTTTAGTTTTGTCAACATGATCGAGCAAACGAGGAATATCAAGACCATTTTTGTCTTTTATCGCTCCAGTAACATCACTAACAGCAACAATTTTACCGCCACTTTCATGAATAAGTCTTGCAGCCCAAGATCCAACATTCCCAAATCCCTATTCGAATTTAAAACGTCATCACAATAACTTTTTTTTTTATTATTAGTAAAAATTTTAATTCAAAAAATGTTCGTTACTTGTATGACAACTCGTTTGCCAGCTATGGAAGTTCCAAATTCATTGAGAAGGGCTTCCGTGGCAATGAGCACACCACGTCCAGTTGCAGCATCTCTTCCCAGCGATCCTCCAAGACCCTGTTTATTTCCAACAATTGAGATTAGTGAAATATTAACTGTGTTTAATTCTATAATTAGAGATTGACATTAATTTATAAGATTTAGTGATTGCTTGTATACTTACAGTAGGTTTTCCAGTAACTACAGCGGGCGAGTACCCATGAAACTTAGAGTACTCGTCTAGTATCCACGCCATAGTCTATATAAACAGGACGATAAACCATAATTAAGTTGTAATTACAACAAAAAGAGCTTGAAATTTATGAAAACAGCAACCTGGATTAGATAACAACAAACTTTTACAATTTTATCATTTTACACGAGTTACGTTTTTGCACTATTTAAATACTGGGCTTATAAAACTCGTAACACATGTTGTAATTGCATGTTATTGTATATCTAATAAAACTAAAGTTAGCTGAATACAAACCTGAGAGTTGGTTCCCAAATCAGGAGCCGGGACATCAGCATGAACTCCAATTAGATCATGGATCTTTTGAGTGAAAACACGAGTGAGTCGTTCTAACTCCGAAATACTGAGTTCATTTGGATCACACCCAATCCCACCTTTAGCACCACCATACGGTATGTTTGCAACCGCCGTTTTCCATGTCATCAATTGTGCTAAAGCATTCACTTCATCCGGTTCGACCTACATGCATGAACATTTTTAGTGATTTTGGATGAACTTTTTTTTTTGGAAAACAAGGTTTAATCTGAAAAAAATTATTGAACCTCGGGGTGATAACGGATTCCTCCTTTCATCGGTCCACGAGAATTGTCATGTTGAATCCGATAGCCGATAAATGAAGCTAAAGTCCCATCATCTTTTGGTATAGTACATTCAACCTGTCATGCAAGGTTTTTCCACAAGTTAAAAATGTAAAACATTTATGCATGTTTATTTATATACAATCAACATTGTGTAAATGAGTTATAGAGTGAAATACTAACCTTGATTTCCCTGAATGGAATGAGCAAACTCTTCTCAAGCTTAGAGTCTAGACCCAAAATGCGAGAAGCAAGCCTAAAGTTGCGATTTGTTGCTACTAATGCATTCATGCTTGCTTATGAGAAAACCTACACAACAAAAGGAGAAAGAAATCTGAATTTGGTTTCTAACTATCTTCAAATTGAAAATGTTTAAGGTGAAGAGAACCAGAACACTTTAACAATGACAAATCCATATAAAGATAAAAGACTATTGTCACTGTAAAAATAAAATAAAGTTTTATAAATGACAAAACAATAAATAATCCATTTCTTTCACAAAAATCCAAAAAGCATCATATGAGACTTCAGAATTAATTCAAAACAAAAAAATATATATATTTATATAAGTGAAAATGGATTTTCAAAATTATATGATTCTTATTATAAAAACAAGAACAAGAAATGGATCTTAAGAAAACCCGTATGATCCGACCCAAAAGGGCGGGTTAACCCAATTATTTCACACGTGGATCAACTTTTTGGTGGTGATCCCTCATTTTTATGCCATTTAATGAGTGGGAAGTTATCCAAATTTTAAAAATTAATAGTTTAAATGTATTCTAAATAAAAAGATAGAAAAGGATAAATATATATTTTAATTTCTTGATTAATTATTGTAAAATACAATCATGTTTTTTTTTTTTTTTTAAATTCATAATAAAGTTTATTAATTTATCTAGAGTATAACAAGGTTTTATGAAAAACAAATTACACCATTAAAACAAACATTTAATACTTTTTTCAACGAGCACCCGCTTAATATATTTTTGACGATTTTTTTGTGGGTTTCAGTATATTCACAAGTGTATATACTAAATTCGTCAAAAACACATTCGAACCTTATATTTATAGATGAATACATATGTATACACAACTGAATATACAACTATTCACCGATGTATTAACTAGTTTGTGACCTACATTCTAACCATATATTCTGAATACATATGTATACGCGGGTGTATACGGTGGTATTCGTTAGTATATACACGCAGTTTTTGAAAAATTCAGAATATGTAGTATATTCACCAGTGTATATATATATATAAAAAAAAAGTCGTCAAAACCAAAAAAGTTATATTTTTCCAAAATAGAATTAATACCCGTTTTAACAGTATGTTTTTTTATTTCGTAAAAGTTTATAATTTAAAAGATATTTTATTTTTAAAATGAAGTGAGTTTTGTTAAATGATTAGTTATAAAGTGGTTCATATGGTTCCTAAATATTTGAGTGATTCCTTATTTGAAATCATATATCTCTCTCTCTCTCTCTCTATATATATATATATATATATATATATATATATATATATATATATATATATATATATATATATATATATATATATATATATATATATATATATATATATATATATATATATATATATATATATATATATATATATATACACGCTTGTGTGTGTATGTGTGTGTGTGTGTGTGTGTTTGGTAATTATAAAAATCGACAAGTTTTTATCATTCTTCATGGTATCAGAACGGGTCTGATCCGTTTCTATCATATTTCAAACCATAATCAGCGTAGGGATGAGTCGCCTAGCTTGACTAAGTTTTAAACCCTAAAAAAAAATCTCAATCGGAAATTTAACCCTAAATATCATTCTTTTTGGAGTTAACTAATGAGATCAATGTCGTTGGCTTCGTAATTAGATTCCAAAGAAAAACATACCAGAATAGCAGAAGAAGACCACGTGACGCGTGTAACATCCCAAATTTTAATTATGACTATTATTGTAATAAGTTTGGTGTTTAGGACCATATGTGTTAATGTCTCAAAGAAGAGGGGTATTTATGTAAAAGGTAAAACATAAGCATGTGATATTGTGGAGTAGTTGGCAAAATTCTGCATTCTTAAAAGTGTGTGTGTGTTACGGAGAAAACAAGAAAGGGGAGAAAACAAAACTTTAAAAAACCGGAAATCAAGCATATGAGGTTCGTTTGTGGATCATTTTCCCTGAGATTTGACCCACCAATGACTACCTATTCTTGACGGGTGCCTGAACCTTGCTCGTTGATATTAAAAATGTACATATGAAATATAAACATTTAAATTTCATGATGCCATGCACATGCATATGGGGGAGACTGAACGTAAGGAGTGATTATTCCCACATTTCAATTATGTCAAAATTTCACTTATAATTTTAACTCAATCACAATTCAACCATCCATAAGGGTGACCTTCACAACTAAAAAAATAGGTCCCATCTAATATTTTATCTTTCATATTCTTAAGCCCTGTTTGTTCACAAAATTTGATGGAAGACTTGGAAATAATTGGAATTTCAAACTTCTGTTACATTCTGTTTGGTTGAACAACTGAAGAAATTAGAATTTGTCAAAATTCCATCAGAATCCTTTCGTTATGGAATTCAGAATTCCTTTAAATTTCTTAAGGAATTCAAGATTCCTGATTTCATGAAATTCGAACCAGTTTATTGAAACTTCTTTTAAACAAAAATTTACACCATTTTAATACAACTGCCAATTTTTTCGTAGATGTGTTTAACAATGTAGTCGAAGTTCCAGCTTAGAAAATGTAAAATGATAATACATAATAACTAAGTAAGATAAATTTAATTAGGGGCGATTATATAATTTACCAGCTAATATATGTGATATGGTCACTATTTTTGGTCAGTAAATCTATGAGCTGGCAATTACTAAATATGACAAATGAATTATCCCATGAACTTCTGGTTCATATATGTTTAGTATGAGGATCGGTAATTCATTGCAATCTTTATCAATTTTAGTTGCACCTTCTCTCCCCCTAATGTTGGTATAACTAATTTATTACAATCATTAAATCATCCATAAACGAATATCCCGTTTATGACATATTAAATTGTAATTATACTAAACACATATTTCAAACATCATTCTTGTATGTCCCATATTTATGCTTTTTGATGGAGCAACTTAAACATATAACATAACCAATAAATATAGTATACGTGAATTACTTATGAAGAAAACCAATTAAAATAGGGAGGGGGAGGTAATCATCTTTATTGTTGGATTGATGCGAATTAATATTATTTCATGTAAATACATGGCCCCAAATAAAATCTGTGTTTTGCTCTCATGATCATTGGCTTTGCAATCAACTAAAAATGCTTCATAAGCGTTTCAACAAAAGCAATTTTCGTAAGACATACTCAATATCAACACTTATTCCAATAATTAATAATTTGTGAAGTATATTCACAACTATTGCCAAAAACGAATTTGTTAATCTGGAACAATGTACTCGTTATCCCATTAGCCGAGTCACTAATTACACAAACTTCGGGTTGCGACTTGATGACAATTTAGACGATGCATCGACTTAAAACTCCAAATGGTCCATGATATGGTTGTATAGGCCTATTTGTACTTTTTTTATATCATTTTTCCAAAAGTCTAAATGATTCCACTTTAGTTGGCAAATAATTAACTTCTTTTGAGAGTAAACAGCATACCACTTTTTAAAATTTGAAGAATCTTCTGGTTCTTTTTATACATTTCGCGTCATCACTAACTCGAGATAGTTTAACCGATCATGCCATTCAATTAAATAATCAAGGTCTATAAACTGCATGTTTATGACCAAGTGATCACTGTCCATAAACTTCAGATTTATGACCAAATATAATCACGGTCCATAAACATCATGTTATGACCAAATAAACATTTTCCATAAACTTCTGGTTTATGACCATATATGGTTCAATTACACATGAGCTTTATGCCATATAATACAATAGAATTAGTGAAACTTTATAAACCTTTTTTCATTACAAATTTATATTTACTCTTCATAAGCTAGCATTTAATTTCAAAATATCTGATATAATACTCACATTAGCATATAACATTATCAACTAGAAACATTTCTTATACCAGTGATACATTCTTAAACACGTATATTTAACATCACAAAACAAAATTTTTTCATGTACTCATCATGTAGTATGTTTAAAACAATGCATAATTCTTCTACTTTCATGTCTACTAGACTATTTTCATATGCACATACGTAAGTTTTTCTAGTATTGCCTAGCCTTTACTTTCAGTTGAGCAGGATTCGACATTATACACAAAGGAAGCAAATCATACATCGTATATCATATATCATGTATATTAACAAATCAGCCAATGAAGTAACATACTAATAAATGTTTGAATTTTTTTTTATGAGTATTATCATATGTTTCAATTCAATTACATAAGTATGATACCAAAATGATTTCTAGATATATCGGTACTTATCATATCATATTTTTCACATTATCGATAATCAGGGACGGAGCTTGGAGGTGGCGGAAGGGGGGCGAAAATCATTCGATTCGAAATATTACATATAAAAACTTTACGGATTTTTCAAAATTGGACGAATATAACACAAATTTTACGAAAATCTCGAACTTGCGGGGGGGCCGAAACCCCTTTTGGCCCCAACAAAGCTTCGTCATTGTCGATAATTAATAACATTATACCAGTTCTTATAATAAAAATAAAAATGACAAAATAAACAGTACACTTTCATTAAAATCCTCAAGCATAAAATTCATATATGTTATTATATATCTTTAAGTCTAGGAAAATCACTCGGTAAAAACCTTGAACGTATTGCATATAGAAATATTACAAAGTAGCCTTTAAGTACAAACATATACAAACAAATTATGTATAACCCCATTCAAAGTCTAAGAGTACAAGTTAATTATTTTTTTACTAGCAAATCAAATCAACGATATAATCTCTAAAATCATATATGTTTCTAAATCATAGCCAAACTTTATAAAATATATATCACGTCTATAATTATCAGAACGTATAACTGAATTTACTTATAAGACCAATCTTTCTATTGAAGGATTATGGTCAACATTCACTTAATCTAATACCAAACAGGTGTGAGTTATTACAAAAATCAAGAAAAATTAAAGATTGTATCAATAAAGTTGGTCCGCAGTAAGTAATCATAATATAAAGAGTTAATTACATAAATTGTCCCTACAGTTTATCCAAAATTATGAATTTCGTCCCTAAGTTTAAACTGTTGCATAATTCGTTCATTTTTAGAAACTAATTACCCTTTTCGTCCCTACACTGGATGTCTGTTAATAATTTCCGTTAAAACTATCGCTAACTAATATCACATTTCGTCCCTAAAATGGATGTCCGTTAGAAATTAGGGATGAAAAACGTAATTAGTTTCAAAAAATGGGCGATTTATGCAACATTTTAAAGTTAGAGACGAAATCCATAATTTAAAGTAAACCATAGGTGCGATTTATGTAATTAACTCTAATATAAATAAAACATTATAACTATAGAAATGGTACTTCACTTTCAATTGAATACGAGACGGCCCATGATAAAACTTTAAACCCAATTAAAATCATACAAAAATCAAGATCTCAAAAGTTTTGAGTGATTCCAAATTGTCGACCAAAACTTGGACTCTAAATTCTTATTTTTAGAGTGTAATAAATAAATATGACAAATTATTTAGTTTATATTTTTCAACCAAAAGAATCTAGACTACCCATAGTCACTAAAACCACCGATTTAACCTATAACCTAATAATCAACACAAACTCAAATAGGCATTATAATCTACCACCAACCTTTAATAAAAAAGATTCCATTGGTCTCCAAAAATAATTAATGTAAAAAGTATTCCCCGTATAGCCATGTTTTCAAAAATATATGATTTTAAAAAATGTCCATTGTCACTTAACAACGATAACATCAAATAATTTCAACAACCAATTAAATACTACTACTATGATACCCGCGCGATGCAACGCCGATAATAAATATATAAATCTTAGTATGATACCCGCGCGATGCAACGCCGATAATAAATATATAAATCGATGGTACATTTTTGTTACAAATAATTTTACGAACGATGAAAATTTTCGGTTTATTAACATTCAGTTAGTTATAAATTCTAAAGATTAACTCTATCAATTTAAAATTTTACACACTAAAAATTGATTGCTTTAAGTTTATAACTTTTTTTTTAATTATTTCAAAATTTTAAGTATATATGGTATGTGTGTTATGGAGTTATATTTGTAATTATTTAATAGATGTTTAGTTAAAAGGGTAGTTTAATAATTTTACCATGTTTAAATTTCAACACTTTATACTCAAATGCTTTATAATGTATATAGATTAATAAGACATATATGATATATGTGATCATGACGGAAAAGTCAAACAAAATTTATCATATATGCGGCATATTAAATCCGAAAAGAGAAACCATAAAGCGATAGATATAAAGCAAAATAAACCATAATATGTGGTAAACAAATCATCAAGATGTCCATATAAATTTACAATCACAAGATTATAGTGCAACAAAAGTAAACGAACAGATACAATGAAAAACGAATTACATGACTGCATAAAACTATTTAGTCTAAGTCATATATAATAAGTAATATCTACCAAAACTTTAATCATCAAAACCGATCGAGTGATTGTAAATTGGATCTTACTCTTAGAGCGTGGAATTTGACTTACGATTTATTTAGAAAACAATACCAAATATAATATAATGTTAAATCCATACCACAGTTAAAATCCATAAGCCAAAACTCCAAACATAGTTAAAAGCTAGCCCACAACCAAACAACATATATCAACCATATAAAATAAACGTACCTTGAAGTTATATTTAACTGAGAAAATCGAATTGACAAGCAACAAAAAATTCAACCCAAAAACTCAGATCTAGAACGTACTGATAACGTGTTTTGAAACAATAAAGAAGACAAAAACAATAGAGAAAGAGAATATATAATTGTATTATTCATCTCATTATATATATTTATGGTATATTAGTGGATTAATCACCAAGAAACAATCTGCTAATTATAGTCAAATATCTCATTATTAATATTCTATAAGATAACATTTATACCATAATTATTCATAACAATTAGTGTATTTTTTTTTTTCATAATTATGGTATTGATTTTTTTTTTTAATCTAAAGAAATTGAAATCAAACAACAAAATTTAGTTAGTTTAATCGAAAGTGGTTGTGTTGTAGTTGCATCTGTTTTCGATGTAACCAAATAATTTATTTTAATCTAGATTATATAAACATAACAAAAAGGGATCTACATATTTCTTATAAAAAAAATTAGCATGTTGGTTTTGTTTTGTGTTATTCAAAGAAAAAGTGTATATTTTTTTATTTAATGGTCAATTTTATTAATTGACTTTCTAAATTTTTCTAAGTTGTAATTGTTTGAACACAGTAATTTAATATCATTAATATTTCAAATCTTTTTTGTATGATTTGACATTCAACTATGTATAATTTTTAAATCTCGCCGCAACACATGGGTAAAACTTAAAAGTTCTCACACATGTGGAGGGACAACAACCGATATCCTTAAACTTGTCGAACGGTGTATTTTATAAGATAAAAAATTTATCTACTTATAAATTTAATAGGTTTCTGAAGAAAATAATCCATGCAATACACCTATCATATGAAAACTAAAAGATATGACTATAAGCGTATAAGACTCTTTTTTTACACGAAAAGTTAACCTTTTAAACTGTAGAAAAGTAAAAAATAATAAAAAATAATAATTTGGAAAGGACAAAAAGAAGGGTAAAATTGGAAATATAATAAAAGGGGAGTACGTCGACAGAAGCAAGCATGCGTACGGAAGAGATGCAGGGATGGAATCCAGTCAAAAGTATTTAAGATAGAAAACGACGACGTAATGATGAAGATAGGCATTATAGTTCGTGGAGTTTATTATACCTTTCTACTAATGTGTGCTATTTTCCCTATTTAGAATTTTATTAGAGTTAATTACATGGTTCGTCCCTATGGTTTGCACCATTTTCACCCGTCATCCCTATTAGTTTTTTATTACACCACTGGTACCTAAGTTTGAAATTTGTTGCCTCCAGAGTCCCTATTTTGGATGTGCCGTTAAGTGAGCCGTTAAGTCAGTGACACGTGAGTTACACGTGAGGGTAATTTCGTCCTTTTAATTTTCTCTCTCCATTTCAATATCAAAATCCCAAAATCCCAAATATATTACCCCAAAAATCCCAGATATCCATACAAACACAAATCATATCCAAAGCTAAATCAACAACATACAAACTCGAACGAATCAGTTGAACTACAAATCATGCAATTGACATAAAGTCAATCAATACGTTAATTTAAGGTTTGCTCAAATAAAACCTAAATCCCTCAAATAAAACCTGGCAACCGTATTCCGTCGCTGTGTTCTTAGCAAAAACAGCTTTCAGAAACGTAGAAATGGTTCGATTTCGTGTTTAGCTGTGAGTTTGAAAGAGAAAACGAGTGAAGTACCGAGTCGAATCGGGGAGTTAGGGCAGGTGTCGGGGGTGTTAGGGTGTCAGGGTGTCAGTGGGGTGATGAAGGGAAAGGGAAGCTTGTTGATATTTTGGCGAAACATTTTGATGTTGTGGCTCGTTGTCAGGTACCTAGCAAAATTCTCCGACGACCGTCACATCTTCTTCGGTCCATAAATTCCGACCATCTTTGCCGGCTAATTCTGGCAACCTCCAGCAAAATTTGATTTCATGTTCTAACCCCGATCTGAATCTCAAACAAGTTTCTGCTGATTGATTTTTAACGGGCGTTTGGATTAGTTTATTCGTTGGGTTTTGAGCTTGGTGTGGTTGATTTTGGTTAGGTTGATTTTGATTTTGATTTTGAGTTTGTCAACACACGGTTTTGATTATTGTTTCAAGAATGTTTGACTTTTTGTTTAATGTTGAAATAATCTTTAATATATTAAAGATAATATTAAAATGGGGAAGATGATATGTAAAAGGACGAAAATACCCTCACGTGTGACACACATGTCACTGACTTAACGGCCTTTTTAACGTCCCGTCCATTTTAGGGACTCTGGAGGCAACAAATTTCAAACTTAGGTACCAGTGGTGTAATAAAAAAGTAATAGGGATTACGGGTGAAAATGGTGCAAACCATAGGGACGAACCATGTAATTAACTCATTTTATTATCAGCGTAAGAGCACCCGGAGTGATAATGAGTCACAATATGGGTTGTGGAGGTTGTGGGGGAAAAATGTGATGACGTGGCAGTGAGAATGTGGGTTGTGAGATTGTTGGGTTGGTATGATAGGGAGGGTTGTCGAGGTTGTGGGAGTTTAATTTTTTTTTTTTTCTTAAAAGATTTAAATAAAATAAATAATACATTTTATTAAAATAAAAATACAATACAATAATTAAAAAAAAAACACAATACAATAATTAAAAAAAAATTACAATACAATAATTAAAAAAAACACACAATACAATAATTAAAAAAAATACATTTTTGTAAAGTTTAAAACAAATTATCATTTATGTAAATAAAACTTAAAAACAAGTTAAAAGTATAAAATAAACCAAAGTTTGTGATAAACATGTAAATAAACAAAAGAATAAAATAAACCTCAAAAGTAGTTGTCTTCTTCTTCCTATAAACTTGCAAAAAAGCAAATCGAAGAAAACCGAAGCTGATGGAACAACGAAGAAAAAACAAATCGAAGAAAAAAAATCCACAAATACTTGAAATAGATACTCAAAAAAACAAATCGAAGAAAGAAAAAAAAAAAAAAAAAAAAAACCCCACAACGGACCGTTGTTGGGACAACGGTTGCCTCACAACGAGGCTGACAACGAGGCACCCGGAGTGGTAACAACCACAACGGTCGTTGTGAGTTCGAGAACGGGCCGAGAACGTCCCCACTTCGGGTGCTCTAAATTCTCTTTTTCACTTTTTATCCTACTTTTTTGTTTCATCTACAAACATCGATTATTATAAATAACTTTTCAAACTTCATATCGGGTTTTCTTTTTTCGATTAACACATTTTTAATTTTGAAAAATAATAGGTGATAAAAGTAATACGTATCTTAGATGATGCTAAGACTTAAAATTAAGAACGAGCTCGTAATATATATACCATCGTGAAAATGTAAAGACCGAAACTAAAATACTTATAAAATATTTATATATAGCAAACATATATAATAAAAAATGCATACCTATCATTTTCTCATCAACTTCATGGTTAATTCTTAATTAACCTCATACCCTACTTAGAGAGTCATTCTATTATATCAAATTACACAATTATATTTTTACTAGGATCCATTATTGAGTTTAAAAAGAGATAGATTTATTTTACTATTTTGTTTAGGAATTTACTAATGTCAAACTCAATTAGATTTACCTTTTAAAAGTATGGTTATAGCTTTAGGACGTCAAACTCAATTAGATTTACCATATAGACCGATCTCAAGATTTTGGATTATGAAGGTAAAAATGACCCGTTGAATATATCCTATGATAGATACAGTTAAAATAAATAATACGACGATAACTATTATTAGAAGTATAGTAAAAACACGTATTTGTTTTCTTTCTATCTTTATAATATGGTCTTAAGAAAAATTGATTAAGCCTATATATGCATGCATATAACATAAAGACATGACGTTATGTGAGAGTATGATTGTCTAGTACGCTTTAAAACTCAGATGTATTACTTTACTAGATTATTGTCCCGCGATAGTGCGGACAAATATAAAGTTTGGCTCGTAAATTTTTGTTTCTATAGATTCTAAGTTATTATTGGAAGATAATGTCATATTTATAATAACATATATACGTTTACGTTTATACCTATGTTGCTTATAGTTAAAATAATATATATATACTTTTACGTTTATATACATGTTTTGATATATTTATGTGGTGATTTTAGAATAAAAATATGGTAAATCATAGTCTAAATTGAGCAATTTATAAGTTAAAAAAACTTATGTTTTTATTTATTTATTTCAGTGGAGATGTAGATGAAAGAGAAAATGTAATTATGAATTGTAAAAAGGTGTAAAATAGAAATAGTCTTTGATGACATCATCAATCTAATCTAACGACTGAAATCAAAGAAGATAACTCATCCAAGGGACCTTACTTCGCCATGTGGCATTTAAGGCCCCTCTTTTATTATATATTAAAAATATGCCGAAAATGAATTGCTCAAAATCGTAAAGAAGAGAAAAAAAAAAGAACAACATCAACTAACAAAAAGGTTTTACTTACTTGTTAAAATCCTTTTTAATGATAGTAAAGACTATGTTTTTTTTTTGGAAACGACAAATGATTGTACATCGGAGCCTACTCGTAATATTCCAACGAGCACCCCAGGTTCGAGCTCCGCAAAGCGGGCAAACCCAGCCCCCCACGGGGGTCTCCAGGGGAAAATTCGTCATGCGTGCCTTAAGAGGCATGTTTATCATTATATTTTAGAATCAATTTACAAACACTTTTGCTAGTTAATTTCATTTGTTTAAACTATAAAGGAAGTCCCTTCCTCTTAAATGTCGAAAAATAATTACCTCTAAATGCTAGTATATTGTAAAATTAAGAGAAAATCACGAAATTAGTCATCTCATACATTAAAATTTCGAAAATAATCACTAAATTCGCGACAATTTTCTCACGACAATTTTGTCTTTTATCTTTAGCGCGAGAACGAGATATTTTGAAATAAGTGGTGTATATTAAGCCACGTCTCCGCGCCTATTAATACCCGTTCTCGCGTAATGACGTGGCTTAATATACATCACCCATTTTGAAAAATCCCGTTCTCGCGCTAAAGATAAAAGACAAAATTATCGCGAGAAAACTGTCGCGAAATTGATGATTATTTTCGAAATTTTAATGTATGAGATGATTATATTAGTGATTTTCTCTAAAATTAATTGCTTTTCTTTTTCTTGTCTCTCGAATTTAATTACCTAAAAGGTGCATTATCAAATCAAATCATTGTCTTTTCTTTTACTCTCATTTTCATTTTTTAACATGTCGACACCGCTTTCTTTTATGACATAAAAAGAGAAATGTAAAGGCTCTAATAACATCCAAAATTTTGGATTACTCATAAACGTTGAAACTATTCAAATTTTGGGGTTGATTTTTCTTTTGAAATGTTCAATTCCAGTAAGTACAAGGACAAAGCTTCTTTAGTGTTGGAGTGTTTCGCCCTCCCGAAATTCTAGTGCTTACTTCTAATTTTTGAAAATTTTAATAGTTTTTCGAATTTTACTGGATATAAAAAAAATTGCCTCCCAAAGTTTGACATTCAAGATCCGTTCCTAAATAAATATAATTATTAATCGAGTAAATTTAGCGAACGGTTTATAATCATGCAAATATAACGTATGTGGTCTTTAGACATATGAAGGTACTAATATACATTTCGTCATGCTTATATGTTTTTTGTTTATATAAAAAGTTTTCTCTAAATCTGAATACGTATATTTAAATAAGTAAAGATGATCCCAAACTTTAAAAAGATAAATTTAATTACGTAAACGTCCTATATTTTAAAAACTGTAGAGGAGTTTGACAGTAATATTTAAAATTTTAAAGCTTATACAAGTTACAACTATTAATCCTTAGTTTGATATCTTTCCGTTTGTTTTATAACTTCCACCACCCCCAATCACATTCACTCAACAGAAATGTCAAATACCAACAAACCCGACTTCCCTCCGGGTTCACCCATTTCACCATTCAGCTCTTCCAGCTCCACCTCATCCGGGTCGGGTCAACCCGAAACCCGACTTCACTTTCCCTCCACTTTCAAAACCAACCAATCATCAGTCGACAGTCCACCATCTTCTTCGGGTCAAACCCGAACCCACCTGGGTCGGACGTCCGGCACCATTTACCACCCGACAATAAAAACCGGTATGATGAAAACTCAAACCACAAAAACAGGCGTACTAAGCTTCGGAACTTGCAACTACGGTCACGGCAGCATAATGCGTGCTACACACGGCAGCGTAAAAGATGGTGAAGAATTTAAGAAACTAGGAAATGAAAATTATAAAAAGGGAAACTTTTTAAAAGCATTGAGTTATTATGATCAAGCCATTGCGATCTCACCGGATAATGCAGCCTACCGTAGTAACCGTGGAGCTGCATTGATCCGTTTGAAAAGATTGAATGAAGCTGTAAAAGAATGTTATGAAGCAATTAAATTGGATTCTGGGTTTATTAGAGCTCACCATCGATTAGGCTCTCTTCTTATTAGGTAAACTTTTAATCTTTAGTGCGAAATCTATAGTCTAACTTTCAAATATATCGCTATTGTATGTATGAGCTAGCATACGTGTTTGCAAGTTTTTAGTTGGTCGGATACATACAAAAAAGCGGTATTTGAAAGTTCGATAGATATAATAGACATGTTTAAAGTTAAGATACATACACTATAGATTTCGAAGCGTATACATTTTCTGTTATCCCTTATTTTCAAGAAATGATTTATTTTGGAGGCATTCTTTTTCAGATTTTGTTTTTAATATATGCAATGTTTTTCATTATTTTTATGCATTTTATGAATTTTCAATAAATTTTTATGTTCATTCTTATGAAAGGAATCATTTTTTTATGTGGGTTTTTGATTATGATGTAATTTATTGGCTTCTGTTATTCGTTTCGATTGGCTGACCCAAGAGTAAGAAAAGCTAATTTGTATATGTAATGACAGTTTAGGGCAGGTGGAAAATGCTAAGAGACATTTTTGTGTTCCCGGGTACAAACCGGATCCAGACGAGCTCAAAAAGTTGCAGTTAGTAGAGAAGCATTTAAGTAAGTGCACTGATAGTAGGAGGGTTCGGGATTGGACTGGCGTTTTAGGAGAATGTGATGCTGCAATGGCTTCTGGAGCAGATTCTTGTCCTCAGGTAACAAGAGAATCACATTTTATTAGTCATTAAAGGTGGCATTTTAGCGAAAAAAAGAAACTGGTCGAAAGTGACCCCGAGTGTATTTTTAGTGCTCAAAACCTTCGGAACCATTTTATTCAAATAATTAGATAATTATCCAAATTATAACTTTCTTGTAATCATATTTTGACACAATAATCATTTATAATAGGTTTAATAATTGTTGGGAAAAAAAAATTTTGGTCAACCCGACCCCCGACCCGCGTCAAAAAACCTTTTTAACCCGTTACCCAACCTGTCCGTTTGTGTCCTGTATCTGTTATTGTAACTTTCTTGTCTGAATCTTGTAACTGAATTTTTTTGATATCAAATTGGCAGCTATTTGCTTGTAAAGCAGAAGCACTCTTGAAACTCCGCCGGCTAGATGATGCTGATTTAAGCATGTCGACGGTGCTTAAATTTGAAGCGTCTTGGAGCCTCTCATGTTCACAAACAAAGTTCTTCGGAATGGATCTTGAAGCATACCTTTTATTCGTTCGTGCTCAAATTGACATTGCAATGGGAAGGTGAGTTTCTATGTTTTGTGCCACGTAAGACAAAAATCCACATTACTGATTTTTAAATACACGTTTTAGAGAAACGTTCTAATTTTTCCAAGGGATAAAAATAGTTCTTCCTAAACATTTCGTTCTTATATTTGTTAAAGATTCGAGAATGCAGTTACTAGCATTGAGAAATCAGTAGAGATTGAGCCAAGAAATGTAGAGGTGGCAGTTCTGTTTCAAAATATTAAGTCGGTGTGTAAAGCTCGAGCTCGTGGGAATGATCTTTTCAAGTCAGAAAAGTTCACAGAAGCTTGTTCGGCTTATGGAGAAGGGCTTAGGCTAGATCCCTCAAATCCGGTTCTTTATTGCAATAGGGCTGCTTGTTGGTTAAAATTCGGGCAGATGGAACGATCTCTTGATGACTGTAATCAAGCACTTCTTATTCATTCAAACTACACTAAAGCACTTCTTCGTAGAGCTGCCACATACAGTAAGGTACAAATATCAAAACGTTCAGTAGAATGATTTCTTCTTGAAATGTCATTTAGTTTTTTTTGTTGCAAACAAACCGTCATTCATGTGCAAATGCAAATGAAAATAAAGGGCTTTTCAAGAATTAGTGATTTTAGAAAAAAAGAAAAGTAATATCCAATGTTGTATTTTGCAAGGGAATATGTTAAGATGGTTTTTTATATATTGATATTACAGCTAGAACGGTGGGCTGAATCCGTGAGTGATTATGAAAAATTGAGGAGAGAACTTCCTAACAACAATGATATAGCAAAATCTTTGTTCTGTGCTCAAGTCGCACAGAAAAAATCCCGTGGTGAGAAAGTATATAAAATGAAATCTTGAGGTGAAGTTGAGTTGATCGATAGTTTTTGAGCAGTCCGCAGTTGCTTCTACTGGTCAGTTTGTTATTTTTTTACATTCTACCTCAATTCCATCACTTCAAACTCGTATTAGATTTAATCTTAAAATTTGAAAAACGCAGGAGCTTTTGTTGTTCTTTTTAAATCATCATCTCATACTCGATGCAAGTAGTGAAATTCTCACCCTTATCTTCTCGCTGCTAATTCCTCCTGCATGGAAGTCTTTCATGATCACCATAATACATAACAAACAATATGTATATGTGCAGCAAAATAGATAAAACAACACTGATCATAATAGGAGAAAATATACTAATATTGTATTAAAAGGGATAGATTTTACAGAATCTGTTTAGCATATATATATATATGCATCGAATGGGTGTCAAGAACCATCATGTTGGTTCGTTCCTAACTGTCAGAAAAATCGTTTCAAATTAACTGCCCTAATACATAGACAGAAGGCTTTATTCAACCCATTTGTTGGCTTTTGCCCAAAGTATTTATTTGACCCATTTAAAACTAAATAAAACATATGAAAGCAGATTATTCTGTTTCTTGACACATTATGTGCCCGATACCCATCCATAGTCTTTCTTAAGGTAAAAGAATATATAGCATTTATTTGTATTTCTTCGCATTGTTCGTGTTTTCTTTAAGTGTGAACATAGAAATATGATCTCGGACTGGTGTGCTTACTAATTTACATTTATTTTATATCAAAACGTTGATGTGGAGGAAAGCTCGTTAATTGCAAAAGCAGGGAATGTAAGTATTATACCAACAATCAGGATTTACAAACAAGGCAAACGTGTGAAAGAAATGGTATGCCCGAGTGAAGAAGCATTGGAATCATCAGTCAAAAGTTACATTTCCTAAGATCTTGATTCATCCCTTTCTCCAGACACGATACTATCATTATTTAACATTTAACTGCATAAAAAGCGCGATAATCTGATCTAAGTAACAGAAGTTGGAACAAACGTGAAGAAAAAAGCGAAAATGAGTAGGTTACTTTGCGTTTTTAGTTATTGATTTCTTATTAAGAAAACATTGTTATGTTGTTATTGTTATTAAAGTAGCGCCATTTTGATGATTTGTATTCATTTCTAGGTAATCAGAAGTGAAATGTGTAGATGTATGTATATAATTATATGTGAAAATGATGATGATAAAACTGTTAGTATTTGAACACATCATGTCTTAACTCGGATCAAGCTCCCTATAATCGCAGCAAACAAAAGAGATGTGCTGAAATGTATCGATAAAAAGAATGACAAGTTACCATTCTCGATTAGAAACATCTGGCATACTATAAGCATCGAGGGACCAATATTGATTGTAACTAGTAATGTATAAAGCTCTATCCATATATTTTGTAAAAATGATTCTATCTATTGGGAACAAAACGTGTGAGACTCCCTTAAACATTTCCTAAACAAATTATGTTATATCATCATAAAAGAGAGATGGTATATTTTCTTAAGAAAGACAAAGCACCCAAAAAGTTGAAGCGGGTGGAAAGCAATGATATATCTTTACCGATATCACATGTTCAATCGTTGTCTATCGCGCTAGTGAAAAAGTCACACTTGACCTTCAAAGTGAAATATATTTGCGTGAGGAATCAATGTAATAGGATTTCTTTTTCTATATGTACTAGATTATTGACTCATGTGTTACGTATGAGCACGTCCAATAGAAATATCAAACTAATGTCGAATTAGATTAAGCTTTTATTTTAAAAACTACACCTTAAATTGAAAAATCCAACATAAGTAATAAATACAACTCAGTGCTTAAAAAGTTTCAACCCAAGATGTGTAGGTTGATAATATGTCGAAAATCCGCGTAAAAAGTTATTTTTATGATCAAAGGAAAATCTGCTTAAAAAGTTTCAACCCGAGGATTTCTTTTTCTATATGATTCCTTTGATGGTTGGTATGTATCTGTATGGTCAAGGGTTTGAGTCTGAATTGTGGAGGTTGATAATATGTCGAAAATCAAAATTTAATAACTTTTTACGCGGGTTTAATCAAAGGGCGTTGTGTGGGGAATAACACTTTTTTGTCCAAGGTTTATGATTTATACTATATTAATTAGTGTGGATTTTTAAATACCATTAGAATGTTTTCTTGAAACTCGAAGATGGTTAAAATACTATACAAATTCTTTTGATGTACCTCTCAGACCTGGACCCGTAAGGGATACTAATAACCCGATTCCCGTACCAACCCATTCATAACTATAAATTGGTTAAAATTGCCACATCTAACTCATATTAATGTTTACGAACAGGGAACCAGACAAAATTTACTTAAAATATCAAGAGCCCGGTTTCTTCATTGCAACTGTAAAACTAAAACTTGTGTATAGATAACCATTTCATGAAACTCGACAATGAAAAATACAACATTAGAGTAACTTATCTCTTCAAAGACAATGGTGAACAACATTAATCATCCAGGACTTTCTTTTCCCAGAAGCCGGGACTCCCTGACGGAAATCCCGGCCACAATATCAAATTATACAAGTTATTTGTTTGGAGCAACATGATGACTAGTAGTGCGCACCTGCTTTAGGTGCCACTAGCGTACATATGAGTCCATTCCTTGGCTGCACGTTTTATACAAAATAAGTTACACAAGCAGTTAACAAAATAATTTTTTTTTGATGAAATGAACAAAAGCATAGCTACTGCAAGTACCTGTTTCAACAGCTTCAGCTTCATTAGTTTTCCAGTGCTTTGCTACATTCTCAGATAGCGGATCATCTGGGTTTGGAGCACTCAAAAGTGCTTGAATGCTACAGTTAAAGAATTTAAAAGGTCAAACTTTTATATTTGTTGATGGGTTGTATTCAAGCAACTCGAGAAAAGTTTTTTAGTTTGTGCTTTGATTTCAGCAGGAAATAGGCCATAGATAATTAGATAGGAGCTTGGGCGAGTATGAATTTGGAAGAAACCCGAGTGAGATCCATTTTAGTAATTTTTTCTATGAAATTAATCTTCTATGATTTGAAATGCACTAACAATCTAACACCAATCCATCTTATCAACTATATCCATATATAAACGCATATATTAGAAGGACTACCTTAGCTTGTATTTGTTGCGACAAGTTCCATTTTGGGACATTGATAAATTTCGATGAAAAGCAACAATTTTTTAAGCACTTTAAAGATATAATCAAGTAGCCACTCTCAAATTGACCTCTTTCCAGTGACGTAAACATTTGACCAAAAGTCAACCTTTAATTACAGAGATAAATGTGGCAATTGTCATGGTATGAGGAAATCAAACCTAAAAACTTACGGTAAAATCATATTGACTACATTTGAGCTTGAATTCGGTTTGAGGACAATCTTGGTTAAGTCGACAAGACTTTAAGCCATACGAGTTTAAAGCTTGCCTAGATCTTTCACATTAATAGTATCTGAAGAGCTTTCCTTGTGCACAACAGAGTACTAATTTGAAACTTAAGCATTAGTAAGTTTGATTTTTAGAAAATCGTAATCTGATAGTCACCGAGTTAAATTTAAATGTCTTTAGAACTATATTAAATTTAAGGTGGCCTCTTTTTCCTATAGGGAAGAGTTGACTATAATCTTTAAGCGAATGATAGCAGAGTACAGGTTCATATAACTCAATCAAATTATAATCCCTTTTCGGTTACTAAAAACAAGCTTTGCATATCCTCGGGTGACTCCTGAGGGTATGACAGTAACAGTAAACATTCGTTTAATTTCTAGACAATCCAGTACAAGGTACTTTGATGATTTTACCTCAAGAGTACAGTGCGAATCTGGAGAGCAGGGCTCCATTTGTCTTTAAGTATATCAAGACATATCCTGCCAAGCTGCATATTAAGCTAATAATATAAGAAAAAGAAACTTCGAGCAATTGTAAAGTCCAACGATAATTTGGGTATGACAAACCTTATCAATGTTAGGATGGTATATTTTTGTAAGGAATCGAACCTGTAAAACGAAGCTAGTCTATCAGATATGAATTCATGCAACCTGCAGAGATTAATGCCTAACAGAAAAACAACCAAACCAAAAACTGAAAAAACCAGCTTTAAGTTCAAGCATAGAAGAATAGAACTTGTAATACCTTTAAGGGGCTCGGGAAACCAGATAATAAAGCATATCAAAGCATATTTAGCCTTACAAGAGGTGACAAGATTGGATGGTTGGGATAAAGATCATTATTAGTACAAGCTAAAACCTGTTTTGGCAAACTGTTGAAACACTTTTTTGTCCATTTTGTCTACAACTGATCCGTTAGTTATGATTAAAAATGCATTATTACAACAATAACGATCTAAATATCTGAATAAATGATTTAGGAGGTTATATGTATTAAAAAGAGACGTTGAGGGACTTTCAACCTTTGACCGTTAAGCTTTTAGCTAAAGTTTTTTATTTGACCCATTTGAAAAATAAAACCCAACCCAAATAAACACATTCAAAAGTGAACGGTTGATAGTTCACCTCTACTAATAGACAAGAAAGCTTATAACTTATTATCTATATTGCCATCAGAAAGTAAAAATGACTGCCTTCACTTATTTTTCATACACCAATTTCACATGTATTCAAGTCTTTAGAGGTGATCATAGAAGGCCTTTCCAGCTCTTTCACGAGAAGGTAACTTTTAAGTTGCTTTTGCATTAAGATGCATGTTTCACACAAACTGAAAAGTCGATACTCAATACTTGATACCATAGCATCACCATACTAAGATGTCCAAAAATTATAAATAGAATAATTTCTTCTCATTTTTCCTCCTAAAGTCCTACACTTATTAAGTATGCCCCTCACACCCTTAATAGGCAAGGGAACATACCACATCTCTAGTGACGGATCATCCCTAAATTTTTGCACACGTTTACAATGCAGTATACACAATAGGAAATAGAACAGCTAGTAAAGTACACCAAAACCATCCCAATAAAAACGTTAATCCTTGTAACAACAAGCATGATTCAATAAGGCCACTAAAAGATAGCCTTGATAAGAAATGTGATACAGTACCTTGGGGGCAGCCATTGGGTATTCTTCGGGTAAAAACAACTCCAGTTTGAAGACTCCTCCTGTTAAAGAAACAACACAAAATACATTAAAAAAAGGTAAACGGATCAATAACAAATGAAACTATGAATAATATTAAAACATATTCTAAAATGAAATGATACCTTCATAAGGAGACTGAGTTGGACCAAGAACCATGACATTAAAATAGCGCATATTCTCTTCGGATGGGGACGCACTTATCCCCGGAGCTAAACAACAACAACAATCAAATAAAAATCATATAAGTCCCAAGGAGAGGTTATACAAATACATAATACATAACATCATAATCATAATCATAATCATAATCATCATCCAATTAATAGATCAAATGAGAAATGGAGTTGACCTGGTTCGCTAAGTAAGCGCTGTGTTTCCTGAAGAAATGAAAAAGGTTGAATTAGCGCTAGGGTTTACACTTTATCAACAATAATTAAATAATAGATACCTTGATGATTCTTCGAGGTAGATTGCTGTTCGCCATGGATCTTACGCCTTCGATTTGCTAAACTCGCTCTGCTGCCTTAGATATTTCAGATTCTCATTTTCTTTTTCTTAAACTTGCTTTTTATTTTGTTGACACTCGTTGTTTTTAATCGGACAAATAAACGAACATAATAAACTATTATTAATTATATATATTATATATATTAAATAAACATAAAGAAACGAACACAAGCAGCAACATAAATAACTAAACGAGTGCTTTGTTAGTGAATAAGCAAAAATTTATGTTGTTTTCATTCGTTTAATTATTAAACGAATGTAAACGAATTTTCAACCGAAATGTTCATAAATTGTTTGATAAACTTTTGGTTCATTTAGAGTTCTGCTTTTAATTACATCTCGTCATTTTGTCACGTCAATCCTTTACCTCTACGGTGAACAATCATCAACAACATTCATATTTTCTTAAGTAAATAATAAAAGAAATAATGAAAAATGATAACAAAAATCTTAGAAACTATGTTTAAAGTATTAGAACACGTTTTAATTAATTGTACTTTAATATATACGTACAACTGTTGCATTTACGAAATAACATCTACATTAATAAAAATATAAAGTTTTAATGTATATAATAATCTAATAACAATAGTCTTTATGGTCCACGTCAACAAAACTCTAAGTCAATACCTAAAATTGATCTTTGATAGAATATGGTGAACATGAATGTTCTCATCTGGTTGATGAGTTTATATCTAAATCAAAACAATGTGTCATAAATATTTATGCCGAATCTTGCGAGATCTATTAAAGGAACATGTATCATGTCTATATGAAGTTGATGTAGATGTGCCTATCCTCCTCCTTTTCTATGGAAGATAACGTAACTTCTATGTTCGAACTGCACCGCACCAACATGACAAGGTACGTAGAAAAACTTCTATGTTGGAACTGCACCGCAACAACATGACAAGGTACGTAGAAAACGGTCAAAAGAATACTAAGGTATTTCAAGACATACTAGCAATAATGAAAGAGGTCCTAATGTGTTGTGTTGGTAGAAAACTCATATGTTAGTTCGATATCTTATATACCAACTGACGACCAAGCACATAACTAGATGTATGTTCACTTTCGAAATATGAGTTGTGTCGCGGAAATTGATCCTTAAAATAAACATCTTGAAGGATATTCTCGATGCTAAAAAACAAATAGTAACAATCGACTAATTTCGATTGGTGTAATATAGGGTTTAACCTTGTAAACAAACCCTATAAGTCTATAAAAGTGTTTAATGCATAATATAATAACTATCAATTTTGACACATTTTATTAGCTACATAACATTTGTGTCTATACATACCGTTGAAATAAAATAAAAATACAATAGAATTAGTCATTTCAATAAAAGTTATAAGCTAGTATAAATGTATATCTATAATATATATATGTACAACAAACTATCTATAAAAAATGCTAGTTTAATTTGTATATTGTAAACATAATTAATTGTCGACTCTATTCACATAACAATATCTGAGTGATGGTCCGTAAACAGGCTCAATTGCACGGATGAGGTGTTCGAGCCATGTTCACAAACTCGTTTTCTTCTCGAGGTAGGCAATAAGTTTCTCGAGCGATGTTGTTGCGTCTTTTGTATACTTCATAAGCTCTCCCGCAACTTCAGCTGGGGTGACATTTACATTTTGCAACAACTCTTTAACTCGTTCGAAGAGTTTGTGATCATCGAGTTCCAAATAATTGAAAGCTAGTTGTTTAAACGCCGGAAATGTGCAATACGACATGTGAATATGCATGTCCATTCGACCTGGTCGAAGTAATGTAGGGTCGAGTGTTTCAATACATTTGGTAGTGAAAACGAAGATTCGTTCTTCACCACAACATGACCAAATCCCGTCCATGAAATTCAATAGTCGCGAAAATGTCTTTTTTCGTGAAAGTTTTCCTGTTGTACCATCTCCTTCCGGATTTTGAAGTTGGTCGAAATCTTCAAACACGAGTATTGATTTGCTAGGCATTTGTAACAAAATGTTTTTAAGTTGCGAGTCTGAATCGACTTTTGTAAGGTCCACATCGTAAATATCATAGTTTAAGTAGTTGGCCATCGATGAAATTAAGCTCGACTTGCCAGTGCCTGAAGGGCCGTATATCAAATACCCTCGTTTCCACGCCTTACCAATTCTTCGATAGTATTCCTTGCCATTCTTGAAATTGTTTAAATCCTCAATAATCGACTTCTTTAACTCAGGCTCGATCGCTAGTGTTTTGAATGTCATCGGGTTATCTAGAACAATAGTTTTTGGTTCGGGATAACCATCATCGATCATATGAAGCTTTAATCCACTTTCTTCGGCTTCTATTTCATTACATCGCTCCAAAATGTAAGGCAAGTATGACTCAAGAATCGTGCATCTATGTTTATTATGGAAAGTCAATTCGTAGCATTTTAGTCGCGATTGTACGTCTGTTGTTGATCTCCATTTCACTTGGACTCCATCGAACTCATCAATGATTTCTTCGTTTTCATTCATTGTAATTGTTAACGTGTCTTTGTGTTTGCACACGTTAAGTTTTCGAATACATGACTCGTTCACTTTGGTCCCCAAGTAGGTCTGGACCGCCTTAAACATTTGTTCAGGAATGTTCGATTGAGGTTGGTATTTGTCTATCACAATTGTAAATTCGGTACCATTGTTAATGAGAAGTTTTTTCATTTCATGGATGTAGTAGTCTTGGTATTCTCGTGGGATGAATTCATCCGCGAGGGCACGCACTTCTTTACCAACGATTAGAACATCATTTGCCACACTTCGGGTTAGCATCGCGAAAGCAGCAATAGAAGCAACTGTTACATATAGAACGTTTTTAGTACTCAAATATTTGTGCCCGAGAATAATTTTAGTTTGATATTTAAGTCAAAAGTGAAGAAACATGTACCGTAAGAGGAGGGGTGATGAGTGGCGTTGGGTATCCGAACCCGGTTTATTTTCTTAATAAGGTCCTGGTTCGGATTCGGCTCGAGTGAGCTCAACGGCCTTGGTGTCCCTAGAAACAAGCGTGATGGGTTCGAGCCATGGGTGCACCCACTGCAGTTGCGTAGCAAATAAGTTAAAGAGTTGGTTACAAATGGTCCCTGTACTATTACTTCAAAGATATATCAATATCAGTCCCTCAACATTATTTTGGTATAAAATCAACTATGCCCATTTTGCAGATTTAGTCTCCAATGTCTAAGAACAAATTTAATCGATATAATACTTTGTTACAAAAGTTTTAATTTGTAAAATACGTTAGTATGCTCGGTTTCCTATCTGAAACCAAACGCTTATTGGAGAGCCATGACTAACGTAACATGTTTTTCGTCAAGATAATTTTGAAAGGTATGATCTAATTATGTCGTCGCCATAAAGTCTAAAAGACCATTACCTTTTACTATCTACAAAAAATAATTCTTCAAACAAATACCAAACTATATACTTTTGATCATAAACCGAGTTTAATTTGTACCAACACATACTATTCACATTATGATCCTATTTGTCTCGAACTTATAGCATTGTTGCAAGAACTGGCACGTATCTTTTAAGAAGATGTAAAACCATACCAAAAAGGAAAAAACTCTTCTATACATTCTAGATTCGAACCAAATAACTCATGATTTCTAAGTGATTCCTAATTATCATGAATAACCCTCAATCGACTATGCTAGAATTCAACTGTTAGGGTTAAAATCTAACTAAATATGACATTAGAAATATATACATATATAAAAGGTTTAAGACGGACATAAAATGTAACTCGAGAAAAGTTACGTTGAAGCAAAGTATGAAACCTGTTTATCATCTTCATGTAAGAGAAAGCCATAGATTAGATCTGTCACCTTTTTCTTCTATTTTTGGTTTTCTAAATGGGTTTGAGTATGTGTTTAATAAGGGTATTTATTTGTTAAGGTTTAGTGCAAGTTAAGAATGACAAGAAAAAAACAGAAACAACTGAAAGCATCTAAGCTTAGGTTACTTGCCAATGAGGGAAAAGAAACCCACCACGACACAATTTCATTATTTGTTTTCTTGAATTTGGTTTCGCTTTCCTTTTCTTAACATTGCTTTCCATTCTTCATCTATATTTGAGTTGGCAACTTCCTATTTTGCCACTTGATAATTTTGTGTCTTGTAATTATTATCGTCCAAATTTAAACGCCCTGAGTGATCGCCTACTTCGTCCACGATGACAACCATGTGTCAAAATAGAATGGCCGGTGAGTTTCAACTTACAGACAAGGTCGGGTTTAGCAGGTTAAACTTCTTGATGTTTTGAAGTTTTACAAACACTTAATATGTTAAATGTAATTACAAATATATAAGTCGAGTTAACCGCTTTCATATATATTAAGGGGGTGTTTGTTTGAGCTTATGTAAGGGGCTTATTAGCTTATTAGCTTATGTAAGTTATATAAGCTCCTTTTTAGTGTTTGTTCAAGCTTATTAGCTTAGGCTTATTAGCTTATGTAAGGGTGTTTTAATAAGCCCAATTCTTGTGGCTTATGAGCTTATGTAAGATTTTCCTCCTTTTTTTCTACGATAAGCTAATAAGCTAAGCCAAACACTTATCAAATATTTATAAGCTTTTATTTCATAAGTCATAAGCTACCTGTCATACATAAGCTTAAGCCCATCAAATAAGCTTACACAAACACACCCTAAGTTATCTCATCCCCAATAATGACAAGTAGGATTTGTTCAAAAAAAGTTTTAACAAAACCCAACTAAAGGTCACTTATTTGATCGAATATGGTTTTTGTGTCTTTTATATTTTTTAGAAAGACAAATATTACAATACACCACTTAATTATACACTTTTACGTCAATATGATTTGAACCCACAATTTCGATTGATAGCTAACATACATATCACTAGTCTAGAAGTTGTGGTTCTGGTATTAACTATCCTCGTGATGCTTAGGGTTGAATATGCAAAGACCCGTAACCCGTTTGTGATAACCTAATTAATTCAAGTTTTTTGAGTTAAGACCATCTAACGACATATAATGCTTTATCGAATAATAAATGAGTATAGAAAATCTAAGGTGACTTGGTTTATAAGTTTGTTTCAAATTAAATATGTACTTGGCGTGCACACCTTGTAACGTTGTACGTGTATGTAAGCGAAGTCTTGATATATATATATGGTCACATTACGTCAACAATATAACAATTATATATTCAGAAGTCTTATATAATAGAATTAATTACTTGACTACATGTATACATGCATGCTCATGTATCGTTGACATATCATGTACAATATTATTACGGGCAAAAGTAGTATACATGGATGGAACCATGACGGAGCAAAGTAGGTGGTTTATAAATTAGTTATATTTTATATTATTTTTAGAGAAAATATTACAAATCATTCCTGTGGTTGTTAGTTTCTTACATATCATTCTTTATGATTTTTTTTCTCAGCGTTCATCCTTGAACTCTCGTTTTATATCAGTTATAATCGTTTTGACACCTAGAAAGACTAAAATACTATTTTTATTTGTTTTTCATATTCTTTTAATATTATTTATAATTTCACAAAGATGATTTATGATATTTTCTCTTATTTTTAATATGTTAAAAATCAATCCGGAAGAGTTTGTCCTTACTTATTTTAACGGAAATAAATAAAAACCGTGCACTTCTATTTTCTTGTATTCATATCTTATTTTGTCGAAATTCAATCATATCAACTAATATATTTGGTAAAACACCGAGAATGGTTGGATACATGGATTGATAGAAAAGTAGCTATTTCCGATAGTATCATATAATTGGAAAACGTATAAAGACTTTAAGATTATATTATGCATAAAAATTGTTACTAAAAAGGAAAGGAAAGTGGGAAAAGCGACCAAAATTTATATATTCCGTGCAAGAAATAACTAGAACTATAATGAATAATAATACGTGCTTTTTGCTGCCCAACAATAAAAAGTGGATTATAGCCATTCATATACCCAACCAAAAAAATGAAATAAGAATAGAGGATCTCTTGATAAAATATTTAATATTTACTTAATGTTAATACTCTTTGAAATTGATTTTCTGAAAAATAACACATATGTCTAACTATACAAGTCTGAAAATTAGTGTAAAAGTAAGTTTATTTTTAAACATGTTTTTTACATTGTGTTCTCAAGTTTTATTTTAGGATAAATGAATGTAAAAGAAAGGAAATAAATAAATTGTTGTGTTCTCAAGTTTTTTTTAGAAAGGAAAGCAAAGAAAAGGAAATGATTGAAAGGTAAATTTCATAAGTTTTATTCAATAAAACAATCCGGTCATATTTGGGATGATCGTAAAATAAAAAAAATACTTTCCTTTACTTTACTTTTCTTTTCTTTACATTACTTTCTTTACATTACTTTCTTTTCATTTAACTTTAGACTCGAGAACAGAGCGTTAGAGACATGAACGGCTCAAAGCTTTTAATGGCCTAAAGCGGATTTTGAAAATAGACTTTCTTTATTAGTCTATACAAACCCTCACTTCGTCTCCCCTTTTTGTCGCCACGAAACACACACACACATATGTCAAGTCGATTTTCCTAACGTATTTTATGCAAGATTTTTAATTGAGTCTTTTAAGTCCGTTTTGTTCAATAACTTTTTGATCGATACAAATTAATCTAGTTAATTGTAGATCTCAATAATTTATATTATTTTGTGTAAGATAACGATAGTGAATGTGAGTATTTCATATATATTTCATATTATTGAATCATATTTAACGATCATTCTACTAGGTCAAAATACTACTATGATATTCTTAAAGTGTTTATATATGATTGTGAGTTTTTATTGTAAAAATAAAAAACAACCAAGTATAAATTTATAGATAGCAACTATAAAATAATTATAGTATAAAATTAATTATCTTTAAATTAGGGACCGGATCATCTATGGTCGTAGGGGTAGTCTTGGCTACCCCTTAAATTATGACATCAATGGTAAAATAAATTGGTTTTTTCTCCGTACTATGTTATTTTATGTGGTGGATACTCCTTCGAAAATATTTGGATACCCCTCAACAAAATCTGAAACAATATATGAAGGAATTGTTGGTATTTGAACACGTCAAATAAAATATGTGTCTATAAATATGTGAGCCTACTGGGTTGCCGCATTGACATTTAGACACGACTATATGTTTATTAAATATTAATTATTAATTAATGGTTGATTGTAATAATTAATAAATAGGAGGATGTATTACGTAATTATGGTTGTTTCCTAATTACAATACAACTTGTTCTACATTGCTTGGCTATATAAGTAACACCAAGTTCCTTATTTTTTCTACACCATAATAGATTTAGGGGATCACCACAAATCGATTTAATACTCTCCCTTGGCTATCGATCAGCCAAACAACCCAAAGTGGGTTTCGGTTAGTATAGTTCGAATACAAGGGTTCACAAATACCTTTGAGGTGAGTTTTGAGTATTTGGTTTAATCATTCAAGCTACGTAGAGCTAGACAAGAGTTGTAAGAAACATAAACGTGTACTAGCATACAAGTTTGTTGCTAAAGAAGGTGTCGTGTACAAGCTTGTAGAAGGATTTCACTATACATCATAAACGAGGTAAATCAATAACAAATGTATAATTATTTACTTAGTTAATATCGTTTATGTGTTTGATTCTAACTTGCTTCCGCTGCATGTTGTTTGACAATCTCATTAGATAAATACCTATAGTGGTATCGGCCAGACAATAATACAAGTTAACTAGTATGTAACACATGAAAGTTGTGTGTGTGTGTGTGTGTGGGGGGGGGGGGGGGAGGGTGGACCGGAAGCCAACCGGTGGTTGGACAAAGCCAACCGGCAGCTGGTGCTTTATAAATAAAAATAAAAATAAAACGTTTCTTTTTTGTTATTTTATTAAATGAGTAAACTTAAAAGGTTAATTAGCAAGTAAACTTGAAACGAAAAATTTGATGTTTTATTTACCTTGTTATTTAATTAAGCAATACTCATAATCGTAAAACTACATGCATACTTTTACGAATATGATTACGATATTAGATACTTGTTAATTGAAATTGGTTAAACATATTATTACACGAGATAATTGAATATGTGCGACACTTTATATAAATAGCAACTGTTGTGTAGGAGTGTATGGGAATTGTAGTGGTATCTCACGTCCATGTTGTACAACATCCACAACATGACGATCGATGTTTAGTCATTGGCAATTTAGTGTTTGTATCCTAAGCATCGTTGGCAAAACCATCAACAATGCTGGCAAAAATAGTATTCGTAACAGCATTTATGTAACAAGCGTTTCGTTAAGCGTTCAAAGTTTGTTTCAGCTTAAATGTAGTGTTTAAGCCTAAGACTCGCATTTCACCCCAAAATATGTTTAAAAACATTTAAAAGAAGGGGTTTGTAACTCACTGTTTGCGAAGATTCTAACGTGTGCTCGGAATGTGCTCGGAGGGTGCTCGGAATCACTGGAATCCTAGTATAAACCAAGTTTCGTGTAAGTATTATTACTTGTTAACTTTCATACTCGTTAGTCAACGATTTGTTTATTGTTAAAGGGTTATAATTATGTCCAATGAAATTTGCGCAGCGCTTCCGCGCTATAAAATTTATATCCAAAATTTCTATCCACTTTCCCGCTTAATACGACACATATGATAACATTATATAATGATATGATAAATTAGTTATTTAAATACATCATCTTATCATTCAAATTTCAAAATATGTAATCTGTTATATCATATTATAAACTGTGAAAAATATATGTTTCTCGATTTCTCCGTTAATACGTTAAAAATACAAGTTTTGTGCACATCGACATTCAGCCGTCGGCTGGACCTCAGCCGCCGACTGAATTATTTAAACCGTCGGCTGGATGGTCGTGACAACTTTTCTTGTTTTGCCATTTTCGCGATTTTAAGCGTTTTTAAGCTAGATTTCGACATGCAACTTATAATTCATGATGATTACTTATATATATGTTCAAATCTCAGTTTCTTTTAAATTTTTAACCACAAATACATAGATTTATGTAAAAGATTATAAACATATGTTTTTGTGTATAAATCGTTATAAAACTACATGAAAACATGTTTATGAGTGATGGATCGTACATGCAATGTGTTATTTTTGTAAAAACAGAATATCTAAGAGTTTTTACCGAATAAAAATAGGTGGATGATGATATGTTGGAGATACTAGCTTCAAATGGATGAAAAACGTTTTCTTGACCCAAAAGATGAATGCTCCTTGCTACCCTTGATTATTAGAACGATTTTGTGGATTGATTTGGTGTATTTTTCTGTGATATTGTGGTTGTAAATGGAGGGGGTTGAGAGGGTTTTTGAGAGTGTTTGTTATGTGTGTGTAAACTAAAAAGGGAGAGTGAGAGAATGAGTGTGTGTAAGTGTGATGGTGTGTGTGTTGAGTGTGATACAAAAATGGTCTTTGAGGTTGAATCACTGCCAATTTGGGGGGTCCTCTCGGGTTGGGAAAAGTGTTTTGTTTATGTTACATGCAGAAATGACTCACCAAAAAGTTGGTGGCTGGACCAACGATATTCAGCCGTTGGCTGAATGGCTGTTCCAGCTAAAATTTGTTTTAAGTTTTTGTTATCGTTAAGCATTAGTCCAGAGTTTTACGTTCGTTCTTGTTATGAACTTAGGCAATTTCATTATGTGATTTCTTGGTATTAGATTTCAATTATTGCTTTGATTCCGATTCCGATTCCGATTCCGAGACTCACACGTTTAATGTTTGAGTAACGTAAACCTACGTTAAAAGTTTTTGTATGAGTTACATCTAGCTAGCTTAGAGAGTTATGCTTACGTAACCACGTAACACATAAGTTAGTTATATCAAGTATCAAATATACGTATCGAGGTTATAAGTTAGCGTACTCGACCTGAGTTTTGACGATTGTCACATTCTCCCCACGTTGAAAGAATTTCGTCCCGAAATTTCAACTTGTAGTATTCGTTGTGGGAGAAGTGAAGAGATGGGGATACTTATGCATCATTTGATCATCTCGTTCCCAGGTGTATTTGGGGCCACGTCTTGCGTTCCAACGTACCCCCACTATAGGGATTCGACTGTGTCTTAGCTTCTTAGTTTCGCGATCTATGCTTTCAATCGGTTCTTCGACGAATTGAAGTTTTTCGTCTAATTGTACTTCTTCTAAAGGTGTGATCAGTGTTTCGTCTGATAAGAACTTTTTCAGTCTCGACACATGAAAAGTGTTTATGTATGTTACCGAGTTCTTGAGGTAGCTCCAAACGATACGCAAATGGACCTACTCTTTTGGAGTATCTCAAATGGTCCTCCATATCTTGGGCTAAGTTTTCCATGTTTTCTGCGGCGTATTGCACCTTTCCAAGGCGACACCTTAAGAAGTACTTTGTCACCGACTTAATATTCTAAGTCTTTTCTCGCATATCAGCGTAACTCTTTTGACGACTCCTCGCTGTCTTAAGTCGTTCCTTTATCGTGGTAATCTTATCGATCATTTCTTGCACTACGTCCATGCTAATTAGTTGTCGATCTCCTGGTTCCAACCAACACAGTGGAGATCGGCATTTCCTTCCGTAAAGAGCTTCAAAAGGCGTACATTTGATGCTAGCATGATAACTGTTATTATAGGAGAACTCTATCAGTGGTAAGTGGTTATCCCAACTTCCTCCGAAGTCGATAACACATGCTCTCAACATATCCTCTAGTGTTTGTATAGTACGCTCACTTTGACCATCGGTCTGTGGATGGTAAGCCGTGCTTAAATCCAATCGAGTGCCAAACGACTCTTGGAATGCCATCCAGAATCTGGAAGTGAAGCGAGTATCTCTGTCAGAGATAATTGACGTGGGAATTCCGTGACGGGTCACTACCTCGTTTATGTATATTTGGACAAGTTTTTCCACGCTAAAACTTTCCATGATGGGAATGAAGTGTGCTGACTTCGTTAGTCGATCCACTATAACCTAGATCATGTCGTTACCCTTTGATGTTCGAGGTAATTTTGTGACGAAGTCCATTGTGATCTGTTCCCATTTCCATTCGGGAATTTCAGGTTGCTTTAGTAACCCTGATGGCTTTTGATATTCCGCCTTCACTTTCGCACAAGTTAGGCATTTCTCTACGTACAAAGAAACATCTCTTTTCATTCCAGGCCACCAGTAATGTTCCTTGAGGTCCTTATACATCTTGCTCGACCCTGGATGAATGGAGTATCGTGTTCGGTGTGCTTCATCCATAATGGCCTTCCTCAATTCGTTAGTTGTAGGAACCCATGCCCGATCCTTAAAATAATAGACATCGTCATTCTTCCTTACAAAATCCTTATCGTGTTTGTGCAAAGTTTTTACCTTTATGTTATCTGCTTTCAAAGCCTCCTGCAGAGCACTTGCTATACGCATCCTCAAATCGGGTTTAATGTAGATTCCTAATGCACGTACTCGAGTCGATTGCTGCCTTTCTTTCCTACTCAAGGCATCTGCTACGACATTCGCTTTGCCAGGGTGATACTTAATATCACAGTCGTAGTCGCTAAGGAGTTCCAACCATCTCCTTTGCCTCATGTTGAGTAGCTTCTGATCTAGTATATGTTGTAGGCTCCTATGGTCCGTGAATACCGTGCATTTGGTTCCGTAGAGATAACGTCTCCAGATTTTTAGGGCAAAAACTATCGCTCCTAACTCTAGGTCGTGCGTAGCGTAATTTACTTCGTGTTTCTTGAGTTGACGTGATGCATAAGCTATGACCTTGTTTCGTTGCATCAATACACAACCTAACCCTAGGTTGGATGCGTCACAATATACTACCAAGTCTTCGTTTCCCTCAGGAAGAGTTAGGATTGGGACATTGCACAGTTTCGGTTTTAGGATATTGAATTGTTGTTCTTGTGCATCTCCCCAGTTGAACTTCTCGTTCTTTTGTGTTAACTTTTTCAATGGTTTGACTATCTTAGAGAAATCTTGGATGAATCGCCGATAATATCCAGCCAGTCCTAAAAATTGGCGGATTTCGGTCGGACTTTTGAGAGTTTTCCAATTCTCTATAGCTTCGATCTTTGATGGATCAACGTGAATTCCGGATCCATTAACTACGTGACCGAGAAATTTGACTTCACGCAGCCAAAATTCGCACTTCGAAAATTTTGCGTAGAGTTGTTGTTCCTTGAGTAATTCTAGCAACAGTTTTAAGTGCTCTGCGTGATCTTCTTTGGTACGCGAGTAGATTAAGATGTCGTCGATGAACACAATAACGAATTTGTCTAGATACGGTCGGCATACCCTATTCATCAAATCAATGAATACCGCCTGTGCATTTGTGAGTCCAAACGACATTACCAGGAACTCGTAGTGTCCGTATCTAGTGCGGAATGCGGTTTTCGGTATATCATCTTCAGAAACCAGAACTTGATGATACCTTGACCTTAAGTCAATCTTTGAAAGGTAGGTTGCGCCTTGAAGTTGATCAAAAAGGTCCTCGATTCGTGGAAGAGGATATCGGTTCTTGACAGTTAGTTTATTCAATTCTCGGTAATCGATACACATGCGGAATGATCCATATTTGTTCTCAACGAATAGGATCGGCGCTCCCCATGGTGATAAGCTTGGTCGGATAAATCCTTTATCCAATAATTTCTGAACTTGGTTGGATAATTCTTGCATCTCAGTCGGAGCTAGTCGATATGGCGTCCTTGCCACCGGTGCCGCTCCAGGAATTACCTCGATTCTAAACTCTACTTGCCTCTGAGGTGGTAGTCCAGGTAGTTCTTCGGGAAACACTTCCGGATAGTCTCTAACTATCGGTACATCCTTAAGGTCTACTGCTTTTGCTTGTTTGTCCTTTACGTTTACTAACAATGCAAAGCAACCCTTATTCAGGTATTTGCTCATTTTCATCACCGATATAAGTTTCGAAGTTTTTCCCGGCCTATCTCCTTGTACTATCAATTCCTTTCCATCTCCTAATGGCATCCGAATCGTATTAAGGAGAAATGTACCTGCAATCACCCGGGAGTCGTGCCTCACTTCTTCAGCACCAATCACAAAGGCTCTGCCACGGCCTTGTCCCCCGTCGTTTCCCTTTTGGTTGTTTTGATTCTGGTTTTGCGGTTGGTTTTGATTGCGGTTATGGTTTGGGTTTCGGGCAGGGTTCAATCTTGGACAAGCTTTACGGTAGTGTTCCCTACTACCGCATTCATAACATTCTCCCTGACGAGGCCTCTCATTCTGTCGTGGCCTCCGTGCTTGTCGAGGTCCTTCGTTTTGTTGCCTTCCCGCCTGCTGCGGTCCTGCGTTCATTGCCTTACAATTCTGAGCCCAGTGTCCGAGGCGGTTGTAGTTGGTACATGACTGACAGTTCCCTACGTGATGATAACCGCACCTATCACATTTTGGTAATTCTCCCTGATAGCCGGTATTTTCTGCCGTAGCCACTCCGTAGTTTCTTACCATTTAACCTTCTTGTTAAAATGTTCCTTTTTATTCCCCGATGTTTCCTCAACCTTACGTTTTCCCTTCGCGTTCTCTGAAACCAGCATCGATACTTCTCTTTTCCTTATCCAGTCTTGGGTTAGGCGGTTGGCCAAACTCATAGTCTGTTGCATCGTATCTGGCTCGGTAGCTGTAGCCATAACCCTGATGTAACATCCCGGTTCTCGGAAATTAGAATATTTCGTAAGTATTTAGTTGTTTATAAAATAAATGTTTTATATTTATGTTATTTGAGAACTTATATAAGTAAAGGACTAGAATTGTAAGAAAGTTAGTTACTTTTAGTTAGAAAGGACTTATTTAGTTAATAATTCAAACAATAGATGTAAATTAAAAAGATTTGGGAAATGGAAGGACCAAATGTGTAAATTTTGAAAGTATGATGAGTAAGGCCATGAGGTGTCAAGAGCAGAATTTTTCCAATTAAAATTTAGAGGTGTTTGAGTGTATGTGAGAGTTCTTGAGACTAAGAAAAGAGTATTTTGGAAATTTTTCAAATCAAAGTGTGTGGGATTAGTAAGGATTAAAAGAGAATCAAGAATAGAAGATAGAGTAATTTAGCTAATTTGGTGTTGGAGTAAAGAAGATTTGAAAGATAAGGGCAAAGGGAAGGCAACGTAAAGATAGTGAACATAACTCGACATCAAGGTGAGTATACGAGGCTCATTTTCATATGGTTATGTGTTTAAAGTTTTGTATTTACCTATTGAACATTCATAAGTAAGTCATTTCAAGTGTTGAATTGAGTTATTAGCGGAAATAAGGTAAGTAGGTGGCGTATACTAACATGTAAGTGCAGGAAATGATTAAAACGGAAATTACCCCCAGCCACTGGGCCAGTTGCGGCGCAACAGGGACTAGTTGCGGCGCAACTGGGACATCAGTGGCCAAGGGTGATTTCCAGACACGTTAGTTGCGGAGCAATTGTTTTAGTTGCGGAGCAACTAGTACCTGGATCAGTTTTTAGTGTGTTTTAAAGTAGTTTAAGCATAGGAATGATATCATAACATATTATTATGTTAGAGAAGCAGAGAAAAGACATTTATATGACTATAGAAAGTACAATGGACTTTCATTAGTCGGGGAGAAGTAGAGTTAACTTTAAATTCATACCGCGAGGGTATACAAATAACTTTTAATAGTGAGAAGGAGCATGAACCAACTTCATATAAGTTGGGAGAAGAGATTGATAAGACTTAAATAGTCTTGGAGATTTTTCTTAACATATGTCTACGTATATTCACTAGCTTAATGCTAATCTAGTTTGTTGATGTTATGCTTATAGGTAAGAAAGACTTTTGAAATGCAAGGCAAGCACACAAGGCAAGGATGGGGACCTCTCTAGGAGTCAAATCTTTTGTAACGAGCTTCCGCTCTAAACATTTTAAATGTCATGTTAGTAGAAGTAGAACAATAACTTTTATTTTGGTGAAGTTATGCAAATGTTGTTGAATGTTTTCTTTAAAAAAAAAAAAAAAAAATTTTAGTGTGTTTTAGATCCAAGTGTTACAAGTTGGTATCAGAGCCTTGGCTTGCGTGAGTTGAGTATCTCGGTAGATACTTAAACCCAAGCTGAGGCTTTGTAAGGGGGGAAGAAGCTTGCCTTGCGGAAGAGATAAGAGTAAGAAGATTAATTGTTGAGAAAGAGTTAATTGCCCTAGTCTTAATTATGCGTTGATGGTATTGGATGTACAAGAGTTAATATGTTTGAAATTAACGTCTGGCCAACGCTAATTTTGGACATATTATGTGTATCCAATATGATTGAAGCATATTAAGGACAAGGGACAAGAAAGTGAGAAAGTGTATATGTATGACGTATAAACTATAATTGTGTATAGATTATAGTTTTATATGTCATTATTAACTGAATTTAATTTCAGTTTGTAGAAATGGAAGAAGAAGGTAGCCATCATGATGATGGTCACAAGGAAGTAGATATGCAAACGATTGTGGCTAAGGAGATTAGCCAAGCTTTTGAGAAAGCGATACCGTTTATTATTAAACGGGTTAGAGATGATGTGGTAGAGATTATTGATGAGAAGATAGACCGCGTGCTCGCGGAGAAAGAATTGAAGCAGAAAGAGAAAGAAGATTCGGGAAGTGAGGGTGATAATATTGTTCATCAAGAGGAACCCACAGAAAGTTATAAGAAGGGGTGTACGTATAAAGACTTCGCAAGCTGCAATCCACCACTCTTTCTTGGAGAGATTGATCCCATTATTAGTATGCGGTGGGTCATGGAGGTAGAAGGTGCATTCCTAACTTGCAAGTGCGCGGATAGAGATAAGGTGATTTATGCATCAAATCTACTTCGAAATCAAGCAAAAGGTTGGTGGGAATCAATAGTGAGGTTATTCCCGGCTGAAGGGATTGTGAAGATGACTTGGGGAGACTTTAAGAAGAGATTTATGGAGTATTACTGTCCACCTTCGGCAGTGAACAAAATTACTCGGGAATTTTTATCATTACAACAAGGAAATAGAATCGTGAATGAGATCACTAATGAATTCCTAGATAGAGCAGGGTTTTGCCCAGACTATGTTGTAAACGAACGAATGAAGATGGATCGTTATTTATGTTGTTTGAGTCCCGACATCAGAGAACATGTTTCCACTAATAATCCTAAGACTTTTGAGGATATGGTTGAAGCAGCAAGAAGGAGAGAGTTAGATCTTTTGAATAGAACTGAAGAAGAGAAGAAGAAACGCAAGGTGGAGTATGTACAAGAACCATATAAAAAGCAAAGATTTGAACAAAAGAGTAGAAATCCGGGAAGAAGATTTGAAAAGAAAGAGTCATCAAGAAGAGATTATGGTTGTAGGAAGTGTGGTAAGAATCATTCGGGAGAATGCAAATTCGGTCAAATGGGTTGCTATACATGTGGGAAGCCGGGTCATATTAGTAGTGAATGTCCTAATCCAATAAGGATTTGCTACTATTGTAAGGATCCGGGGCATATTAAAAGTGAATGCCCAAAGTTGCCGCAAAATCAGAGGTTGTTGGTAGGACCGAAAGCCCCTTTGCTTCTTGAAGGAGGAGGTAGTGGAAAGAAAGCTGAAGATAATAAAGGCCGTGGTCGTGCCTTTCAAATCACCACCGTAGAAGCTAAAGAATCGACTGATGTCGTTTCAGGTATTTTCATTGTAAACTCTCAACCTGCTTATGTGTTGTTTGATTCGGGAGCAAATAGATCTTTTGTGTCAAGTAAATTTTGTGAAAAGTTTTCTAAGCCCCTTAGTAAGCTAGAGTATCCCTTAGAAGTAGAAGTGGCGGATAATCGAATTGTTCTTGTGTCAGATGTTTATCATGATAATCAATTAGAGATAGAATCAACAAAATTTACGGTAGATTTGATTCCAATGGTCATGGGAGAGTTTGATGTTATAGTTGGTATGGATTGGTTAGAGAAAAATAATGCTATTATCTTATGTAAGATTAAAATTATTAAAGTTACCGACTTAGAAGGAAAAGAAATTGTTATTTATGGAGAGAAAAAGAGTGGTGAAATGTCGGTTTGTTCTTTAATGAAAGCAAGAAGATATATGTCCCGAGGGTGTCAAGCATACCTTGCGTATGTGGTAGATAAAGAGAAAGATAAGAAGGAATTAAAAGAAGTAGATGTAGTGAATGAATATGTAGATGTATTTCCCGAAGATCTTCCGGGCTTGCCCCCAGAAAGAGAAGTAGAGTTTAAAATAGAATTGATTCCCGGTGCTGCACCTGTAGCAAAAGCTCCATATAGATTAGCTCCGGCCGAAATGAAGGAATTAATGAGTCAATTACAAGAATTGTTAGACAAGAGTTTTATCCGTCCCAGTTCTTCTCCGTGGGGTGCACCGATTTTATTTGTGAAAAAGAAAGATGGTAGTATGCGTATGTGTATAGACTATCGAGAACTTAATAAGTTAACAGTTAAGAATAAATACCCATTACCGAGGATAGATGATTTGTTTGATCAGTTACAAGGGGCGAAGTTCTTTTCAAAGATAGATTTAAGGTCGGGTTACCATCAGTTGAAGGTAAAGGAAGAAGATGTACCGAAAACAGCTTTTCGCACGAGGTATGGTCATTATGAATTTTTGGTTATGCCTTTTGGTTTGACAAATGCCCCCGCTGCTTTTATGGATTTGATGAATAGAGTTTGTAGAACGATGTTAGATAAATCGGTTATAGTCTTTATTGATGATATTTTAATATATTCAAAGAGTAAAGAAGAACATGCGGATCATCTACGACAATTGTTGGAGATTCTTAGACGAGAAAGATTATATGCGAAATTTTCTAAATGTGAATTTTGGTTAGAAGAAGTCCAATTTTTGGGTCATGTGGTTAATGCAGAAGGTATAAAAGTAGATCCGGCGAAAATTGAAGCAATTGTCAATTGGAATTCTCCGAAAAGTGTGAAGGAAATTCGTAGTTTCCTTGGTCTTGCGGGGTATTATCGAAGATTTATTCAAGATTTTTCCAAAATAGCTTCAAGCTTAACCGAGTTAACTAGAAAGAATAAGAAGTTTGAATGGAAAGAAAAACAAGAAGAAGCGTTCCAGATTTTAAAGAAGAAATTAAGTGAAGCACCGGTGTTAGTTTTGCCGGAAGGAACGAAAGATTTGGTAGTTTATAGTGATGCTTCATATACCGGTTTGGGATGTGTTTTAATGCAACATGGAAGGGTTATTGCTTATGCTTCGAGACAATTAAAAGAAAATGAAAAGAAATACCCGGTACGAGATTTGGAGTTAGCGGCGGTTGTGTTTGCATTGAAGATATGGAGGCATTACCTCTATGGAGAAAGATGTATAATTTATACGGATCATAAAAGTTTGCAATACTTCTTTACTCAAAATGATCTTAGTATGAGACAACGTAGATGGCTAGATTTGGTGAAGGATTACGATTGTGATATACGATACCACCCCGGAAAAGCAAATGTTGTTGCGGATGCATTAAGTAGAAAGAGTTCACAACCGGAAATGAAACTTTACTCCTTAGCTTTGATTATTAATGCTAATTTCTTTGATTCGGTTAAAGAAGCTCAAGTAGAAGCAATTAAGGAGGATAATTGGAAAAGAGAAAGAATTGTGGGTCAAGTACAAAACTTAAAGGAAGATAGCCGAGGTTTAAAGACTAGATTTGGAAGAATTTGGATTCCTAATACATCGGATTGTAAGAAAGTTTTACTAGACGGAGCTCATAAGTCAAAATATTCTATTCATCCCGGTAGTACGAAAATGTATAGAGATCTTAAAGAAGATTATTGGTGGCCGGGTATGAAAAGAGATATAGTAAAATATGTAGAAAAATGTTTAACGTGTTTACAAGTTAAAGCGGAACACCAAAAGCCGTATGGAAAGATGCAACCATTAGAAATACCGGTATGGAAATGGGAAAATATTACTATGGATTTGGTGACGAAATTACCAAAGTCTAGAAGAAAGAATGATGCTATTTGGGTGATTGTGGATAGATTAACTAAGAGTGCTCATTTCTTACCAATTAAAGAGGCTATTTCATCGGAGAAAATGGCGGAGATGTTTTTGAAAGAAATTGTGGTAAGACATGGAGTTCCAATTTCAATAGTTTCGGATAGAGATACACGTTTTACTTCTCATTTTTGGAGGGGCTTTCAAGGAGAATTAGGGGTGAAACTTAATATTAGCACGGCTTATCATCCTCAGACCGATGGGCAAAGTGAAAGAACAATTCAAACATTGGTAGATTTACTCCGTGCGTGTGTAATAGATTTTGGGGGTAATTGGGATGACCATTTACCGTTAGTAGAATTTTCTTACAACAATAGCTATCAAGCGAGTATAGATTGTGCACCGTATACAATGTTGTATGGGAGAAAATGTAGAACGCCAATATGTTGGGGTGAGATTGGACAACGAGAATTGGGAGAAAAGGAAATTGTACAAATTACAACGGAGAAGATAGATCAAATAAAAGAACGACTTAAGATGGCTCAAGATCGACAAAAGAGTTATGCCGATAAAAGGAGAAGACCGATAGAATTTGAAGTTGGTGATTTTGTGATGTTAAAAGTTTCCCCATGGAAAGGAGTGATCCGATTTAGAAAGAGAGGAAAATTAAGTCCGAGATTTATTGGGCCATTTAAAATTTTAGAGAGGATTGGAAAAGTTGCTTACCGATTAGAGTTACCCGAAATTCTAAGTAAGATTCATCCTACATTTCATGTGTCAAATTTAAGAAAGTGTCTTGCGGATGAAACAACATTTGTTCCACTAGATGATATAGAAATCGATGAGAAGTTGAATTATGTAGAAGAACCGGTAGCCATTCTTGATCGGAAAATAAAGCAACTTAGAAATAAACAAATTAGTATGGTTAAGGTTCAATGGAAGCATAGAAAAGGGTCCGAATTTACTTGGGAGCCGGAGAATGAAATGAAGAAATTATACCCTAAGTTATTTGAAGAATAGATTTCGGGGACGAAATCTTTAGAAGGAGGGAAGATTTGTAACATCCCGGTTCTCGGAAATTAGAATATTTCGTAAGTATTTAGTTGTTTATAAAATAAATGTTTTATATTTATGTTATTTGAGAACTTATATAAGTAAAGGACTAGAACTGTAAGAAAGTTAGTTACTTTTAGTTAGAAAGGACTTATTTAGTTAATAATTCAAACAATAGATGTAAATTAAAAAGATTTGGGAAATGGAAGGACCAAATGTGTAAATTTTGAAAGTATGATGAGTAAGGCCATGAGGTGTCAAGAGCAGAATTTTTCCAATTAAAATTTAGAGGTGTTTGAGTGTATGTGAGAGTTCTTGAGACTAAGAAAAGAGTATTTTGGAAATTTTTCAAATCAAAGTGTGTGGGATTAGTAAGGATTAAAAGAGAATCAAGAATAGAAGATAGAGTAATTTAGCTAATTTGGTGTTGGAGTAAAGAAGATTTGAAAGATAAGGGCAAAGGGAAGGCAACGTAAAGATAGTGAACATAACTGGACATCAAGGTGAGTATACGAGGCTCATTTTCATATGGTTATGTGTTTAAAGTTTTGTATTTACCTATTGAACATTCATAAGTAAGTCATTTCAAGTGTTGAATTGAGTTATTAGCGGAAATAAGGTAAGTAGGTGGCGTATACTAACATGTAAGTGCAGGAAATGATTAAAACGGAAATTACCCCCAGCCACTGGGCCAGTTGCGGCGCAACAGGGACTAGTTGCGGCGCAACTGGGACATCAGTGGCCAAGGGTGATTTCCAGACACGTTAGTTGCGGAGCAATTGTTTTAGTTGCGGAGCAACTAGTACCTGGATCAGTTTTTAGTGTGTTTTAAAGTAGTTTAAGCATAGGAATGATATCATAACATATTATTATGTTAGAGAAGCAGAGAAAAGACATTTATATGACTATAGAAAGTACAATGGACTTTCATTAGTCGGGGAGAAGTAGAGTTAACTTTAAATACATACCGCGAGGGTATACAAATAACTTTTAATAGTGAGAAGGAGCATGAACCAACTTCATATAAGTTGGGAGAAGAGATTGATAAGACTTAAATAGTCTTGGAGATTTTTCTTAACATATGTCTACGTATATTCACTAGCTTAATGCTAATCTAGTTTGTTGATGTTATGCTTATAGGTAAGAAAGACTTTTGAAATGCAAGGCAAGCACACAAGGCAAGGATGGGGACCTCTCTAGGAGTCAAATCTTTTGTAACGAGCTTCCGCTCTAAACATTTTAAATGTCATGTTAGTAGAAGTAGAACAATAACTTTTATTTTGGTGAAGTTATGCAAATGTTGTTGAATGTTTTCTTTTAAAAAAAAAAAAAAAATTTTAGTGTGTTTTAGATCCAAGTGTTACACCTGATCTCGGGTAAGAGTCCCCAAATGTAGTGCTCGATTCGCTTCTCTTCGGGATTTACTAGTTCAGGTACTAGATTGTCACACCCCGCTAAAGCGGAAACATGGTATGTGAAGAGCGAGAATATTCGATACACAAGTTTATAATCAACCACCAAGTTATATTAAATAAAACAGAACTTCAAAAGTTTACAAGTGTTTAAAACATCGTTTACATATTCGAATACAATAATAAGGTGTTCATAACCAAACCACCCGAACCTTTCCCATTCTTGAAGTCGTCAACCAAAAGCATACAAGCATCGTCCCCAAAGCTTACTCGTTTCCTGAAAATACAAGTCAAGTGTTAACTACGGGAGACGTAGTTAGTGAGCTACAAAGTTTAAGTAAAAGCATTCAAGTTTTCGACGCACATAACAATGGCGTAAAGTATAGTATTCAAAAGTTGTCGCATAACAATGCGTAAATTATAAGTATTCATGTTTGTAGGTATTGACCACATAGCGCGACTATGTGATAATCCTAGGTATTGCCCAATGATCGTTGCTAAGCCTATAGCCTACCTACTAGAATTATGCACCATCTGTTGTTATCGTTGTGGTGAGGGTCTATCTACCCTAATAGCGCTATCCATAAATTCTATCGGTCCTCTCCCAGAGATTAATAGCAACTGTTGTGTAGGAGTGTATGGGAATTGTAGTGGTATCTCACGTCCATGTTGTACAACGTCCGCAACATGACGATCGATGTTTAGTCATTGGCAATTTAGTGTTTGTATCCTCAATATGTTGGCAAAACCATCAAAAATGCTGGCAAAATAGTGTTTGTATCCTCAGCATTGTTGGCAAAAACCATAAACAATGCTGGCAAAAATAGTATTCGTAATAGCATTTATGTAACAAGCGTTTCATTAAGCGTTCAAAGTTTGTTTCAGTTTAAATGTAGTGTTTAAGACTAAGACTCGCATTTCACCCCAAAATATGTTTAAAAGCATCTAATGAGAGAGAGTGAGAGAATGAGTGTGTGTAAGTGTGATGGTGTGTGTGTTTGATGTTTGTGTGTTGAGTGTGATACAAAAATGGTCTTGGAGGTTGAATCACTGCCAATTTGGGGGGTCCTCTCGGGTTGGGACAAGTGTTTTGTTTATGTTACATGCAGAAATGACTCACCAAAAAGTTGGTGGTTGGACCAGCGATATTCAGCCGCCGGCTGAGCATCTCCAGCCGCCGGCTGGGCCTCAGCCGATGGCTGAATCATTCAGCCGTTGGCTGAATGGCTGTTCCAGCTAAAATTTGTTTTAAGTTTTTGTTATCGTTAAGCATTAGTCCAGAGTTTTACGTTCGTTCTTGTTATGAACTTTGGCAAGTTCATTATGTGATTTCTTGGTATTAGAGTTCAATTATTGCTTTGATTCTGATTCCGATTCCGATTCCGAGACTCACACATTTAATGTTTGAATAACTTAAATCTACGTTAAAAGTTTTTGTATGAGTTACATCGAGCTTAGCTTAGAGAGTTATGCTTACGTAACCACGTAACACATAAGTTAGTTATAGCAAGTATCAAATATACGTATCGAGGTTATAAGTTAGCGTACTCAACTTGAGTTTTGACGGTTGTCACAGGCTTACATTGAAAAAGCTAAAGCGATTTAATATGGAAAATTCCAAGCGTGGAATAGTGCCAATGCAAGAAAGACTTAACTTCAGTATCACGCAAGGCATGCAAAAATACCTTATGCTTTGGAAGTAGGATCTATTATGTATGCGGTGAGATGCACTAGGCCTGATGTGGCTTTCTGTCACACCCCGCTAAAGCGGAAACACGGAAGTGTGAAGAGCAAAGATATCATTACACGAGTTATAATAAAATCATACGGTTTCAAGTCATTAAGGAGTAAATAAGAGTTCACAGTTTTAAAGATAACCAAGTATTGAAAAGTACATCACGACATAATCATAATAAATTGTTTTGTAAAATTCCCAAAAGCATGTTCAAATTAGGTCTTCTCCCGATTCATGACTTCACGCGACATTCCATGACCCATCCAAGTATTGCATTTCGTGACTTACACTTGATTTCCTGAAACAAGAGATAAAGTGTCAACTACAATAAAGTAGTGAGTGAGTTACAGTTTTCTAGTCCTCGACTAAAAAGGTTTTGAGCTAAGTATATCTATACTTAGAAGTTTCTAAAAGTAGGTTAAAACTTAAAGAATAATTCGAACCAAAACAGTTGATTGAAAGATAGATGCGGAAGTCGTATAACTCTATACGCGCATGATAAGTAAACTATGATTGATTACATGTATAACGACTACTTGGCATAATAACTTAAGTGTTCACACTAAACCGATTAACCAACCGTGATGCCTCTTACCCCGACTACTACGGGGAGTCATTTCTGATCGAGTAATATGTACTTAAGTCGCCACTTAAGTAAGGAACGGTTATTTCCTAAGTATCGATACCCATAATTACTAAACGGCTTAACAAAGCTAATAGTGTGTGGTGAAAAGTTAGGCACTGAATTTATTTTAAAACTAGTAGTTGTCACTTAGAGTAGCTATATTCCTCAAGAGTCATGGTAGTTATACGATCAATCAAAGTACATGTGAGTGCCGAGAATGGCATTAAATAAATTAAATACGATGCCGAGTGTGGCAAAAGTAATACATTTATAAGAGATTTGAACTAGCAAGCCAATTAAAAGGGGAAAGCCATTGAGCCGAAAAGGGTGGCAAACCATTAGTTTATCAAAGGCCAAACGGCCATAAAACTAGTTAAGCATAAGTTTGTCAAAAATGTTCAATAGAGTTTAGAAAGTACATTTAGATCTCTTGTTTCCCCCAAAAGATAATTGAAAACAGTAATTAAGTAGGGGATGTAACTCACTGTTTGCGAGGAAAAGCTGAGTGTGCAAGGAGTAATCGAGGCGGACCGGAATCACGAGAATCCTAATGGAAATACCAAGATTTAATGAGTGTTAATGTTTATGTGTTTATTTTAAGTGTCGGGTTTAGTTCTATAGAAAATTGGGCAGCGCTTCCGCGCCAAAATCATTGATTCCCATTTTTATACACTTTCCCGCTTAACAATTTCAATAAACGTATTTCATACAATTTCAAGGACAATCTCATATAAAACTTGTTCGTTTAGTCCCTTTTTATGTGAGTTAGTCATATTACAGATTATGGTTCATATCTCAGTTCCGAACATAAGTTTGGGTATACGTTTAAAGTTATGATTGAAAACGGTTTAGACTTAGCAAATGTGCAGCCTGTCTGCAGTATGGCCGCGCCGCGGTGGGATGACCGCGCCGCGGTCACAGAGTTCACCTTGACCGCGCCGCGGTGAAGGGACTGCGCCGCGGTCAATGTGACAGGTTCTTGGTCAAGTTCGTTTTTGAAGAAATTTGATGTTTTTGGGTTAGATTTTGACATGCAACCAGATCTGAGCTTAGGTAATAGATGTCTAATAGTTTATTTAGTGTTTTTAACCATAGATTCAAGGATCTAACCATGCATTTACTAAAAATCCCGTTTTTGTTTATAAATGGTGAGATATTTGCATAAAAACTCATTTTTAGGTAATGGATGATGCATGCAATGTGTTTAACTTGTAAGAACAGAAGATTGAAGGAATCTTTACCGAGATTAAAGTGATTTGAAGATGGTTGGAGTGATCCTTAGTGATTTTTAACCCAAAAGCTTGTAAAAATGACTCCTTTTGACCCAAATAATGCAACCCTTATCTTCTTCTTACTTGATGGACGATTTTGGGGTGTAAAAGTGGTTGGTTTTACTGAGTTTTGATGTATGAGATTCTGGAAAACAAAGGGTGTATGTGTTCTTGAGTGTTTATGAAAGAGAGAGAGAGTGGAGAGTGTTTGATTATGATATGTGTGTGTGTAATGGTGTTTGTGTTGTGTTTTTATGTGACTAAAGTCACTGGACTTTTAAAAAGGCCACAAAGGGCTCTGGACCACGAATAAAGTGTTGGGCTAAGGCATTGGTCCGTTTGATTAAGTTTTCAAGTTAACAAAAAGTGGCTGTCTGCGCACTCCACCGCGGCGCGGTGGCCTGACCGCGGCGCGGCTGGAGTGGCAGACTTTATGCCTTTTTCGTTTTTCGTTCGTTCCAATGTTAAGTGTTTCGTTTGTTTAAAAGTTTCCGTTTATTAAAATAGGAACTTAGACAAGTTCACTAAGTATTTTCTTGGTATTAGGATTCATTTTGGGATTCCGATTTCGATTCTACACACTCGAGTTTATGAGACAAGTAAAGATGAGATCAATTCGAATTTAACTCAAAGATAGAGAATACGATTTTCACTCGAAATAAGACGGTTGTCACATTCTCCCCGGGTTGAAAAGAATTTCGTCCCGAAATTTAGTTCGCCTCATCGGAGGAAAGATCTTTGAACAGGTGTGGATACTTCTGACGAATCTGGTCTTCACGTTCCCATGTGAATTCGTGACCTCGTCGGGAATTCCACCGGGCCTTGATAAAAGGAATACGACTTTGCTTGAGTTGTCTGACCTCTCGGTCTACAACCTCAAACGGTTCCTCGATGAAATTAAGTTTGTTGTCGATCTGGACCTCGTCCAGTGGAATGACAATGGTCTCGTCCGATAGGCACTTTTTCAAGTGCGAGACATGGAAGACATTGTGAACGTTGGAAAGAGCTTGTGGAAGTTGAAGTCGATACGCCACTGGGCCGATACGTTCAATTACCTCAAAGGTCGGTGTACCTCGGGCTTAGCTTGCCGCGTTTTCCCGAAACGGACCACCCCGTTCCATGGCGATATTTTCAGAAGTACTCTATCGCCCACTTGGAATTCGAGGGGTTTCCTTCGGTTATCGGCATAGCTCTTCTGCCGAGTACGAGATGTCTTCAACCTATCTCGTAAGGTAGTGATTTTTGTCGATGGTTCCCTGGATGATATCGAGCCTTGTTAGTTGTCGATCGCCAGCTTCTAGCCAACAAAGCGGCGACTGACTCTCACGTCCGTGTAAGGTCTCGGATGGTGCACACTTGACGCTAGTGTGGTAGATGTTGATATAGGAGAACTCGACCAAGGGGAGGTGAGCGTCCCTAATGATTCCTGAAGGGCATTCCTAAAACGGGACGTGAGTCGACTATCCCTATCGGAGATGGTGGAGGGAGGTGTTTCGTGGCGAGAGACGATCTCGTTGATGTAGATTTGAGCGAATTCCTCCATCGAGTGGTTTTCTCGTACCGGGAGGAAATGAGCGGATCTTGTCAAACGGTCCACGATGACCCAAATCGTGTGGTTACCTCTTGCCGTACGGGGCAATCTGGTGATGAAGTTCATGGAGATTTGTCCCCACTTCCACATGGGAATCTCTGGCTGCTGAAGTAGACAGGAGGGCTTCTGATATTCCGCCTTGATCTTTGAGCGAGTAAGGCACTTGGCTACATACAAGGCGATATCCTTCTTCATGCCCGTCCACCATTAGTATTCCCGTAGCTCCTTATACAACTTGTCGGATGCCGGATGAATATAGTGTCGGGATCGGTGGCCCTCGTCCAAAATAAGCTCACGAAGGTCTTCGACTTTCAGAATCCATGCTCGATTCGTGGAATAATGGATCCCGTCCGGTTTGAGCTCAAATTCCTTTTCATGATTGTGAATGGTTTCGTCCTTAAGGTTCTCGGGTTTCAATGCTTCGCTCTGTGTGCTAGTGATTCGAGTTTGAACTTCTGAAATGGTTCCTCCTGTTCCTTGCCCCAAAGGGAAACTGTATATTTCGGAGTAAGTTCGGTCAATGGCTAAGCGATCCTTGAGAACATTCTCAATGAATCGTCGATAGTGGCCAGCCATTCCTACGAATTGTCGGATTCCTGTAGGAGTCGTTGGGGTTTGCTATCTCTCAATCGCTTGATTTTGGCTGGTTCCACGTGAATTCCCTCCTAATCGATCGCTTGACTAAGGTAATGTACTTCCCGGAGTCAGCATTTACATCTCGGGAGTCCCACGTGCCACTTCTGATTCCCTAAGGAGTTCTAGAATGAGTTCCAGATGTTTCACGTGGCCTTGATTATTCCTTGAGTAGATGAGAATGTCGTCTATGAATACGGTTACGAACTTGTCTAGTTTTGGCCTACACACTCTGTTCATTAGGTCCATGAACAGTGTTGGTGCGTTGGTTAGGCCAAATGGCATGACAAGGAATTCGTAATGACCGTAACGAGTTCGGAATGTGGTTTAGGAATGTTGGTCTCACTGACACGAACCTGATGATAACCTGGGCGGAGGTCGACCTTTGAGAAGTAAGAAGCATCCTGCAACTGTTCGAATAGGTCGTCGATCCTCGAAGGTGGTTATCGGTTCTTGACGGTCAGCTTGTTAGGTTCATGAAAATCGATGCACATATGGAAGGATTCGTCTTTCTTTTAAACAAAGAGGGTTGGGCTCTCCAGGGGAACGAGCTTGGACGAATAAGACCATGATCCGAGAGTTCCTGTAGCTGTCTCGACAGCTCTTGCATTTCCGGTGGGGCTAGACGATATGGTGTCTTGGCAACCGGTGCTGCGCCAGGAACTAGGTCTATTCGGAATTCCAGTTGTCGATGTGGAGGTAGCCCAGGTAGATCCTCAGGAAAGACTTCTGGACGGTCCTTGACTACTGGGGTATCTTGTACACGGATTTCCTTGGGTTTATGTTTGACAACGTGTGCGAGGAATGCGTCGAGGTCCTTCTCGAGGTACTTACGCATTTTGATGGACGACACTATACGAAGTCGTCGTCCGGGTTTGTCTTCTTGAACGATTAGAGTTTCAGAGTCAGAGAGAGGAATGCGGACAAGTTTGTCGAAACAGACGATCTCGGCTCGAAAACGGGAGAGCCAGTCCGTTCCGACGAGTACGTCAAAGCTTTTCAGCTCGGTTGGAATTAGATAGATGGGGAAGATTTTGTCAGATAGGCATAATGAACATCCTAAGATTATCTCCTTGGCTTCGAACTCTTGACCGTTAGCATATTCGATAGTAAGGCTATCCTTAAGAACTTTAGATCCTGGGTTAATGAGGGGTCTAAGTTCTAAGGAAAACAAAGCTTCTTTCAGCTCCTGAATCGAATAGTATGGAAGCAAAGTGGTCATTTATAGGGAAATTTTACCTGGTGCGGCATTTGAACCCTGCCTTGCCTCTTTGGCGGTGATTGCGAGAGCACTGAAAGTTTCCGTTGTATTGAATATGGGGCAAATCACACGGGGGTGTTCGTTGCTCCCGCATTCAAAGCAAGCCCACCTCTTGTCTTGCTTATTAGTATTTTTGCGGCAATGCCTGGAGAGGTGCCCCGATTCGTTACATGTGTAGCACACTGGGCAATCCCCGACATGGTGGAGGTAGCATCTACCGCACTTGGGGTGCGGACCAGCGTATCCTCGGGGTCCGGTAGCGGGTTTCTTGTTGCGGTTGTTCCTTATTGCTTGGTAACTAGACTTCCGTTTCTTACTCTTCCTTCGTGTGACGGAAGCTGGAGGAGAAAGGAGGTTATTGCTTCGGGAGCCTTCACCTTCCTCTTGCTTTACAGTGGCTAGGAAGGGAGGGAGGTTATGGTCTTGATTGTTCTCCGAGTGAATGGTGTTGGGGTTTTCACCCCCGAAGATTCCGTAGTTGATCCCGGCGATTACCTGAGCAGTCAAGTCGGGCATCGCTGCGTTCAGCTGAGCAGCGACCTGTTCGGCTATTCGGTCAGCGTCGCTTCTGTTGAGAGGCATAATTCTACATCGGAGAAAAGAGACTAGTTTAGACGCACGAATAAGGTATGATGAGTAGGTAATCCAATGAACAAGAATAATAATCACGCAAGAGTAAAATAACGGAACAGATAGTACACGCACGACAAAGATTCAAGAAATTTACATGACAAGATTCACACGCAAGAGTAACCAATCAACCCTAGAACAAGATTCACACGACAGTAACCGTAATAGGTAAAAGGATAGAGCTTCATTCATTAATAATTAAGTTGGGTACAAGGTTCATAATAGAAAAGGAGTACAGTACCATACAATAAGGAAATAAATGGAAATGGCTCGAAGCTGTGTACATTGAAAATTTCAACTCGGCCTACAGTACAATACAAAAGGAAGAATATGACTAATGACGCCTCTCTAGGAACATCTTGGCCATCATGACCGCGATCAAGGTTCCCATTACCAGACACGCCCCTACGAGTTGCTGCACAGTACGTGCCGTGGCTCGAGTCGATGCGATGATTCGCATCGCCTGCTCAGACAAGTGGTGCGCCGCATCAGTGACTTCGCTGATGAGGAGTCCCTGTTGCTGGTTCTCCTCAGCGAGTGCCCGAACCTCGCGGTGGAGGTGCAAGAATGCGGCCGGTGGGGGTGGCTGGAGAGTAGGTGGCATCATAGGTCGGGAGATTCCGGCCTCCTGAGCACGTCGCCGCTCCTCAAGGAACTGACGTTCCCACGCATAGCGTTCCATTACTGGAGTGCGCAGGGCGGGGTCGTAGGGTTCCACAAATGACTGAGGAGGTGCGGGTCGAAACAGGCTCGGCTGCTGGCGCGCGGTCAACCTAGCGCGAAGCCCTTGGGGCTGCGGTGGTTCGGTGACAGGCGCTGGTGGAGGGGGTGGAAGTACAGATCTCGGGCTGGATCCGTGACTGCTACTGATCGTCGTTGGCGTATCCTCTGTCGGGTCAGTCGTCTGACGACTCTGACTATCGGACGCCGTGTGGCCCTCGGAAAGCTCGTTCGATGGGGAAACGGCTCGCGGGAGGGGTCGTGACTGAGATCGTGAACGGGACGACTGAGACATGTCGGATCTGCGAATAATATGTTACATGAGTACAGGAATTAAGGAAAAATGTAAACGAAAATGCATGTATGGGTCAGTCACGTGAGAATCGGGAAGGAATAAGACCGGGAATTTTTCGACTCGAAAACCGTTTGACAATAGCAATTACTTTCCGTTCTCGCAGAATTTATTTTGAACTAGGCATAGTTGATCAAGTTACGCCTAGTTAAAAGCAAACCATGCGATTGCGGAATTAATCTACTAAAGTTTGAAAGCTCGTGAAATGATTTTTCTGAAAAGCCTTGGTTATAGTTTGGTTTCAAAAATTTTGAAAAATTCTCAAAACCGTTTTCGCTATAACCAGTGCTCTGATACCAAGTCTGTCACACCCCGCTAAAGCGGAAACACGGAAGTGTGAAGAGCAAAGATATCATTACACGAGTTATAATAAAATCATACGGTTTCAAGTCATTAAGGAGTAAATAAGAGTTCACAGTTTTAAAGATAACCAAGTATTGAAAAGTACGTCACGACATAGTCATAATAAATTGTTTTGTAAAATTCCCAAAAGCATGTTCAAATTAGGTCTTCTCCCGATTCATGACTTCACGCGACATTCCATGACCCATCCAAGTATTGCATTTCGTGACTTACACTTGATTTCCTGAAACAAGAGATAAAGTGTCAACTACAATAAAGTAGTGAGTGAGTTACAGTTTTCTAGTCCTCGACTAAAAAGGTTTTGAGCCAAGTATATCTATACTTAGAAGTTTCTAAAAGTAGGTTAAAACTTAAAGAATAATTCGAACCAAAACAGTTGATTGAAAGATAGATGCGGAAGTCGTATAACTCTATACGCGCATGATAAGTAAACTATGATTGAATTACATGTATAACGACTACTTGGCATAATAACTTAAGTGTTCACACTAAACCGATTAACCAACCGTGAGGCCTCTTACCCCGACTACTACGGGGAGTCATTTCTGATCGAGTAATATGTACTTAAGTCGCCACTTAAGTAAGGAACGGTCATTTCCTAAGTATCGATACCCATAATTACTAAACGGCTTAACAAAGCTAATAGTGTGTGGTGAAAAGTTAGGCACTGAATTTATTTTAAAACTAGTAGTTGTCACTTAGAGTAGCTATATTCCTCAAGAGTCATGGTAGTTATACGATCAATCAAAGTACATGTGAGTGCCGAGAATGGCATTAAATAAATTAAATACGATGCCGAGTGTGGCAAAAGTAATACATTTATAAGAGATTTGAACTAGCAAGCCAATTAAAAGGGGCAAGCCATTGAGCCGAAAAGGGTGGCAAACCATTTAGTTTACTTTATGCCAAAAAGGGCAATTAAAGCTGTTTTCGCATACAAGTTTCAGAAAACGTTCAATAAGAGTTCAATAGTAATGAAAGTTCATAACAGTTCCAAGTTCGTTTAGATCTCTTGTTTCCCCCAAAAAGAAGTATAAAAACTGTAAAAGAGTGGGGATGTAACTCACTGTTTGCGAGGAAAAGCTGAGTGTGCAAGGAGTAATCGAGGCGGACCGGAATCACGAGAATCCTAATGGAAATACCAAGATTTAATGAGTGTTAATGTTTATGTGTTTATTTTAAGTGTCGGGTTTAGTTCTATAGAAAATTGGCAGCGCTTCCGCGCCAAAATCATTGATTCCCATTTTTATACACTTTCCCGCTTAACAATTTCAATAAACGTATTTCATACAATTTCAAGGACAATCTCATATAAAACTTGTTCGTTTAGTCCCTTTTTTATGTGAGTTAGTCATATTACAGATTATGGTTCATATCTCAGTTCCGAACATAAGTTTGGGTATACGTTTAAAGTTATGATTGAAAACGGTTTAGACTTAGCAAATGTGCAGCCTGTCTGCAGTATGGCCGCGCCGCGGTGGGATGACCGCGCCGCGGTCACAGAGTTCACCTTGACCGCGCCGCAGTGAAGGGACTGCGCCGCGGTCAATGTGACAGGTTCTTGGTCAAGTTCGTTTTTGAAGAAATTTGATGTTTTTGGGTTAGATTTTGACATGCAACCAGATCTGAGCTTAGGTAATAGATGTCTAATAGTTTATTTAGTGTTTTTAACCATAGATTCAAGGATCTAACCATGCAGTTACTAAAAATCCCGTTTTTGTTTATAAATGGTGAGATATTTGCATAAAAACTCATTTTTAGGTAATGGATGATGCATGCAATGTGTTTAACTTGTAAGAACAGAAGATTGAAGGAATCTTTACCGAGATTAAAGTGTTTTGAAGATGGTTGGAGTGATCCTTAGTGATTTTTAACCCAAAAGCTTGTAAAAATGACTCCTTTTGACCCAAATAATGCAACCCTTATCTTCTTCTCTTACTGATGGACGATTTTGGGTGTAAAAGTGGTTGGTTTTACTGAGTTTTGATGTATGAGATTCTGGAAACAAAGGGTGTATGTGTTCTTGAGTGTTTATGAAAGAGAGAGAGAGAGGAGAGTGTTTGATTATGATATGTGTGTGTGTAATGGTTTTTGTTGTGTTTTTATGTGACTAAAGTCACTGGACTTTTAAAAAGGCCACAAAGGGCTCTGGACCACGAATAAAGTGTTGGGCTAAGGCATTGGTCCGTTTGATTAAGTTTTCAAGTTAACAAAAAGTGGCTGTCTGCGCACTCCACCGCGGCGCGGCCGGAGTGGCAGATTTTGCCTTTTTCGTTCGTTTCGATGTTAAGTGTTTTCGTTTGTTAAAAGTTTTTCGTTCATTTAAAATAGGAACTTAGGCAAGTTCACTAAGTATTTACTTGGTATTAGGATTCATTTTGATTCCGATTTCGATTCTACACACTCGAGTTTATGAGACAAGTAAAGATGAGATCAATTCGAATTTAACTCAAAGA
>CAJVGC010000582.1:17953783-17984011 GCA_910822075.1 Senecio squalidus
ACCAACATAACATAACACCACTAAACTCCCTCAACCATAACACCAAAATATGGGACCCAAGTTTTATTTTTTCATTTTCTTTAATATAAAAATATTATATATAAAATAATAATACATTAAAAAAGAAACATTAAATAAAAAAAACTTAACTTTATAAAAATAAAAGAGTAAATTACATAGATCGTCCCTATGGTTTATATGGAATTATGGATTTCGTCCCTAAGTTTGAAAAGTTGCATGATCGTCCCATTGTTTAAACTAATTACTCATTTCGTCCCTAATTTGAACGTCTGTTATACTGCCGTTAGCCTTCCCTCACGTGTAAACACGTGAGGGTATTTTAGTAATTTTACAGCCTTCACCTACCTTACACCCTTTTCTAATCAATTTCATTTCCTATTCCTAATTTTTTTAACCTAATTCCTAAATAACTACTCAAACTCAAACTCAATCTCACCCACAATTTACATGGCAGCTCCAACCTCCGCACCACCACCCCTACCGTCACAGCACCGTACCCATCTCCCACCGCCACCGGAAAACCAACCTCCGGCGACCACCACCCTACCGTCACAGCACCGTACCGTCGATGCTCCTCCACTTTCGGCCTACCTTCGTCCTCATAAACCATCAATTATTCTTCAACTTTTCTGTGATTAAGACCAGATTCTCAACAATACCAAGGTTAGAATTTGAAATCCGTATACTTGATTATTGAACTATCTCAGCTTGGTTTTTCGAATTGATTTTCGGCGGTTTGGGTAGTCACGGTTTGTAAATCAGAATCGACAAACTTGGTCTCAGGTGGTGATGGTGGTGCTAATGGTGGGTTGTAGAGAGAGAGAGAGAGAGAGAGATGATTAGGAATTTGTTCCTTAATATCACGAATTTCTTCAAATAAGGGCGTTAAAAGCTTCAATCGTCTGGCTAGATTAGAAAACAGCTTTTTAACTGTACATCTGTAATCACTGATTGCAGATATCTCGTTTACTGTATCAATTAGTTTCTGAATTAATCCGCCTTCTTTTTCACCCATTTATAAAAGTTTTATTTCGAATCAGATTACAATAATTAATTCTCAATCGACTGACGGTGGCCAGAATCCATTGAGAGAGAGAGAGAGGATGTGATTTCTGTAATTTGGGGAGAAAGATGAGGGAGAAGAATAGATGCGAAAAACGAAAATACCCCTCACGTGTTTAACACATGGGACAGACTAACGGTATAATTAAACGGACGTTGGAATTAGGGACGAAATGAGTAATTAGTTTAAACAATGGGACGATCCATGCAACTTTTCAAACTAGGGACGAAATCCTAATTCCATATAAACCATAGGGACGATCTATGTAATTTACTCAATTAAAAATAAACCTATTTTTTTTATAAAATTATAAAAATACATTAAAAAACACTTTAAAAAATACCCCATTTTTTCTCTCTCTCCCTCCCTCTTTCTTCAACTACCTGCAACTCTCTTTTTTTTTTCCCTCTCCTTCTTCTTTGATCTGCAAATAGGAAGAAAAGATTTAAATTCCCCCCCACTCGGAAAGATTATGAAGAAAAGATTAGGAAGAAAATTAAAGAAAAGGAAAGAAAAAAAAAAATACAAAGCGTTGTTGGAGCAACACAACGCCGAAACCACCACCAATACGACACCCCAACGATAACGTCGTAATGGGGGGGGGGGGGGGGGGGGAACGCCGGCGTTATTCACCCCGCTGGGAGTGGTCTTATAGCATTACACCGATCGATACATATATATATATATATATATATATATATATATATATATATATATATTTAAAAAAAATAAGTCCTATAAAAATTTTAAACTCTATAATCGGTTCATAGTGCACACCCTTAAATCGGACACTTATAGGAAGATGACAATATTAAGTGAATATAAAGTAGTTGCACTATAAATGATTTAAAGTTTATCTTTATATTTTGTTACTTCATAAAAAGTTAATTCTGATATCGTCAAAATTTATTCATGTTTTATAACCTTGTATAATAGAAAATAAGATGATTTGTTTCTCACTAATCTATACTATATTATAAAGCATCTTCTTTAAACTCTTAATCTCTTAAAACTTAAATAATTGAAATTACTTATTTATCCTTTATTCAATTCAAACACATAGATATTATAATTAAATTGAATTCTTTATTATCTTTTGCTCATTAAATTCGATATCTTAATGATTTATTACATAATAAATCATTTAAGGTTTTTTAGAATTCTAAGTTTTAAGTAAGTTATCTTTTAGAGAAATATATTTAAAATATTCATTTTTATAAATAAAAATAAATTAATATTTGAATACAAAATTAATTTTTTGTATTTGATTTGTTTTCTATAGTATATGAATAAGTCATATTGGTCGGGGTTAACACTAAGAAGTAAGAAGAGAGATTGTTTTAACATTTTAAATTTCCAAATAATTGTATTAAAATCCGAACAACTACTAATAATATTCTTGCCACATTATTTAAAAGATAAATTGTTTGTAATTTGTAGTATTTGCAAGATTTGTTATATTTATTTTGCTTAAAATTGTTATGATGGTTGTTTATGTTGCTTTTGTAGACAAATTATGTTTAAATGTTTGTTAAGAGATATTAAACAAGTTTTCGGGCTTTTTAAGTTTTAATTCTTTAATAAATATTAGTATTGATTATACGGTTTAGTTGATAGTCATATGTGATAATTATATAGTTTTTTTGTGAAAAATTTTAAAAGGTAAATATACAATACAAATAAAATACAATACAAATACATAATAAAATGACAATATGTTTATTTTTTATTTATGTTGTATAGTAAAATATTTATAAATATCTAAAATTTATGTCTTAAACTACCAAGAAACTTATATTATAAAACAGATTTTGTATTATACTTGATACGTATTAAAAAAAGATGCATAGATAAATAGACATATCAATAATCTTTATAAAGCATATAACAATTCAAAACCCATCAATCTTAAATAAACATTTGAGATAGTGAACATAAAACGTGAACACTTGAATACAAGCATGGTAAAATGGTCATTTGATATAACTAACTGAAATAAGTTAATCGTAATGGACTAAAAGATTGCGAGTATATAATATTTCTACAAATAAATGGTGTGTGGTGTACTTTCAAAATCAAGAGGATTAAACATGTCCTATTTTCAACTCGTAAGAAACATATTTATTATTATCTCTACTTTATATTTTGTTATACATATATGATTTTACCAAATGATCTATAGGGTAGAATAAGTCGAATTACCCAAATAGGTTGAATGACTAAAGATAAAATGGTCATAATAGATAATGTTACTCCATATTGTCAAACTTAGTAAAGGAAATGGTTGAACGAGACACAATTATAACAACTATTTTTATGCCTCAAATTTTCAAACTTAAAATTGTTACCTTAAAATTCATATTATAACACGAACGACCAAATAAGAAAGTATTATACGTAATATAAAGCAAGAAGTAACGAATAAGAAACTATCGAAACTTATTTCCATATCAATAATTCTTTTCCATCCCGAAAAGTAGGCCGAAAATCGTTACCGCATAGTTTGTTTTGGCCCCAAAGACCGCCGCATAAACCATTACTCTCACGACATAAATCACGAGACGAATTAAAAACTACAAGAAATCATTATCGCATTACAACTTTTCATCGCCGCTGCATCGCGCGAGTTTATACTAGTTAACAGTATACACCATCAAATTTTGGTTTATCATCGGTTTTATTTTATTTGTCGGTGTACAAAGTAAATATGCTACTTTAAATCTCACATTCCCTTTAATAGAAGGTACATCTATCATTAATGTAATGTAATGTAGATATCTATATCTATCATATCAACATTTTTGAAGAATTCTTCCCATAATTTTGTCTTCTTATACACGCTTCACACACTAATTAGCAACGCATTTATTAGTCCGGCTAATGAGGGCCACATTTTGTTGGTTAGGGGGTGCATGTTATCATTTTAATGTCAATTTTTCATCTATAAATTCAAACAATAAAACCAAGCCTAAAACACAACTCTTTCACAACATTAAAAGTTTTAAGTATCTCTTTCGCATATTATTCGAGTAACTTAAAAATGAGGTCAACAATATACATAGTGGCACTTTTGGTGATGATCTTTGCTGGATCCAAGGTGGCAATGGGGGCGACATGCTCGGTGTCTGAGCTATCGCCTTGTATACCGGCTTTTACATCATCTGCCAAACCCTCGGCACAATGTTGTGCCAAGTTAAAACAGCAGAGGCCATGTCTATGCGGATACGTAAAGAACCCAAGCTTGAAGCAGTACATTACTAGTCCTAACGCCAAAAAGGTTTCTAGCACTTGTGGTGTTCCCATTCCAAGGTGTTAAGAGTCTGTGAGATTAATAGACCACCTCATATATTAAGGAGAGTACTACTCCCATTGGGGTGTTTCTTTCACTATCTCAAGATTCTTGGGTTGTGAAGAGAGAGTATTATGTGTTTTTTATAAGTTTTTATGTGGTCTTCTACATGTACTTGTTTTATGTTTCAATAAAAAGTTGAATGTGTTGTGATCAAAATCTTAGACAAATATAACAAAGTTTATTAATATTAATATACCTAAACATAAATCACAAAATCATCTCTAATTTGTTACACATAATGTCCCATTTAAAAGGGTTTTCTTATTGGTTTAATTTAGATGCAGGCGACAATGAGATATGTACACAAAAAATGAGATATATATGTGGACAATAATATCACTTACAAGAAAAAAATATTTTTATTGACAACTTCATATTTTGTCACTATAACATCATTTAGTCACCATAAAATAAGTGGTCACTACTTTTTGTCACTAATGTTCGATAAGTGACCAATATTGCCAGGATCGTTTAGGTTATGTAAACCTAACCACACTTATAAGTATAGATCATGATTTATCAAAGAAGTTGCAGCGGATCAACACTTTGATATTCACAAGTTTATGATAAACGAATATTGTATATGAATAACAGTAAGAACAATAACACAATAACGATTACCACCAAGCCTCAATCTATTAATCAAAACAAATTAACAGACGTGTTTCTTTACATACAAGGATCTATAAAAGACCTTGGGGCTCAAACCTAGCTTATCTAGGAAACATCTAACAACACCAACATAAATCTATTTGATCAAAATAGACATATTTCTTCTATTTACAGGGATCAAGGTAATCTTGACCTTGAAGCTGAACAAAGGGAAACGATCTTATGTGGTGAGTTCGTTGGTATTTTCCTAAAGAATAAACAGGATTGAAAACCACACATTTGCAATGTCTAGGGATCTCTTTATATTTAGAGTCCCCGAAGACTTACATGAGGAAACCTAGTTATATTAAGAGACTAATTCTTTATATCTTTATCTTGAAAAGCATGTCTTCCTTATATTAATCCTAGCCGCACTAGTAACTGAGTATGACGTGCAGTACTAACTTAATCGTTCAGTACTAACCAGGAGAGCAGTACTAACTTTGTTCTTGCAGTATTAAGTGTGCAATACTAATTGTGTATGCAACACAACTCAAGAATAACAATCTCAATAATTTAATTCTAACAAATACTATATAGTCGTCACTACTTTGACACAAAATTCATAATTTCTATATAAGATAAATTTTTCTTAGTTAATGACAACTATCAGTGATGGAAAAAAGGTGGTCATTATTTTCAAGTAGTTAGTATCCAAAGAAGTGGTTACTTGGAAGTGTTTTATTGACTTGAAATTTAAAACATTTTTTTAGAAATAAAAAAATAGTGGTCTCTAATTAGAGACCACGCACTAATAGTATTTCCAACACAAAGTGGTTACCCTTTTAAAATGTGTTAAGTAACTTTTTTAAGTTAGAAAGTTACTTGAGGTGAAAATGTTAGAGACAAAATGAAAGTGGCCACTGTTTTAGATTTATATCATACTCCCTAAAGCTTAATAAGCTTGTTTCGTTTTTAAAAGAACTTTTTCTTGCAGTGTATCTTGTGGGAGAAATAAAGAACCCCAAGTGTGTAACGTACAACTTTTCAAATAAATGTGTACCTTTGATATTCAAAGTTAAAATGATCAAAATTGATATTTGAACAAAACTATACGGAGTATTTTTGGTACTACTAGCATAAATGGAACTTTTATATATAAAAATCCCTAAATTATATTATTTGAGATTATGGGTGTATTTGACGTAGGTATGTGGAGTTGGAGCTTGAGGTTATGATCGAGGTTGAAGCTTACATATAAAGATGAAAAAATTTATTTGGTGAAGTACAATGGCGAAACTTGAAGGTCGGGATTGGGGGGCAAAAAAAAAATTCATTAATTTTAGGGGGGGAGGGGAACTATAAAATGTAGTACTTATATACTACAATAATCCGAAAAAAACCCAAAAAATTCCAAAAGATACCACTAAGCGATCGAAATTTTGGGGGGCGGGAGCCCCTCCCTACCCCCACTAAACTCCGCCCCCGGTGAAGTAGCTGGAGTTAGAGCTTATTAATGTAAAAAGACATAAAATGAGTATATAAGAATATATGTTCCAATTAAAATAATGTCAATTTGCTTAACATAAACTCAAGTCCTTTAATAAGCTACTTCAAGTGGCTTATAGTTTTGAGGTTTATCGAGACTTGTATTTTTAATACATCATATTAGACTATATGTTGGTTTAAGGTCTGGCATATAAGGTCTCGCGTAGAGGTCCGGTCCAATTGTATAGGTGGAATGAGGTCGAGATATGGCTAAATGCATCAATAGTCCAATATAAATAGATTACAATTAGATGATAAAACTCTAAAATACACTCAAAACTTTGGGTAACATCTAATACACAATACATAACCGTCATGTTTGTTTGAAAAGTTAAACCGGAAAATGACAAAATTACAAGTGAGTATAAAGTAGTTGTCCCGGACCATAAAACTAAATATATGATATAAAAAGTATCTTTTTAAAGGATGTTTGTTTGGGCTTATTAAAGGTGCTTATTAGCTTATAAGTTTATGAATGTTTAATAAGCTCACTTTAGGTGTTTGGATGGGCTTATCAGCTTATTAAGCGGGTTTTTCATAAGCCCAAAATTTATGGCTTATGAAAATAAGTCTGGGCTTATATATCAGGTTTTTTAGAAAATTATCAATATACCCTAAAAAACTAACTTTATTCTATCCAGTTTATATCGTCTCCAATTTTCCAACGATAATGTTCTCATCACATCGATCTCATCCACCTGCTATCCTATCGAAAATCAAATAAACGGGTATGCAAACTCAAATTCGTTACATTTTACATGTTTTTTGATTATTTATGTTTGCCTTTTTAATATACATTTTTGGTTTATTAGTTGTTGTTGTTAGATGTTATTAATTTTTGCTAAATAAGTGTTTTGTTTGTGTTTTTTTTGTGATAATCTTATTTGTTTTTGTTTGTTGAGATTTGTTTGTGATTATAGTGTTACGTTTTTCTCATGTTTATTTTGTCGGAATAGATTTTGATATAGTTATTCATGGACTTGAACAGTGATAATGAAAACATTGTTGGTACAACGGTAATGAGGAAAAAAAAAAGACCCACCCGTTTGGGATAAGAATACCCATTTGGTGTTGATTGAGTTATGTTTAATTGAGGCGCAACTTGGTAATAATCCGGAAAGTCATTTTAATAAGGCCGGATATGAAAACTTAATAAAAAATATCAAAGAGAGGGTCGGAAAAGTTATACAATACAAACAAATTAAAAACCATTGGGAGACAATGAAGAAAGATTGGAAGCTATATGTGTCACACTCACACCCCACTCAGGCGGAAACCCGAGGTGTACAATATAATAGGTATCAGAAGACCAAGTATTACATCGAATAAATACTACAACAATATGTTTACATTAAATGAAGTTTAGGAGTTACGACAATACAAAATAAAACAACATAAAATAAGTTCGTGACCTAATTAGAAACTAACTACGTCTAGCTAAGTCTCTTCGAAAGTCCACACAAATCCAAGGCAAATATAGTAACTCCACAATCGATGCAAAACTCAACCTCTTGAAAAGCGCTAAAAATACGACGTCAACATAAAGTTGGTGGGTTATTCACATTTTTATAAAAACATAATATTTTGTAGGTTTTGACCCATTTGAAATATAAATAAAAAACTATAGTAAAATAAGTAATATCTTGAATTATAAGCAAAGTACAATATATGCAAAACCTTAGATAATCATCTACACCTGATCCTTACATATAAAGGCAACATTAACCCTCAGCCTTAGTGTGTCAAACTAAGGTAGTACGAGAAAATTAAGCGGTCATAACATCCCCTCACAAACGTGGGTGATGAGGGTTCGTAAAAACTTATAGATTTATATATACGCACCGATGGCTCAACTAGAGTTAACTTGTGTTTAATCGAGGGCCTTATACTACCACCAAGGCCATATAAGTAAAGTACCACTAAATCTAAAGGCATCATAATCTATACATGCATAATCAAGATATAATTAAGTTTAAAATAACGCTAATCATGCCCAAAAATAAAGCGGTAAAAAGGGCATCGAATAACTCACGAATCAGCGATAAGTATGTCGGGTAGACACAAACGGAGAATAATGCTCCACCGCCTAAGTGCCCTAACATAAAAACATAAAAGTCTAAGTATCTCTATTATGTAGTAGGTTTAGCCTTATATGATTAACGTTGTATTATATTATATATTATAACTTAGAAATGTTCGAACGAATAATATATCGGGTTAAATTCGTCGAATAAAATAACGATAGTTCGTTTCAAAGTGACGAATAAAAAATATTCGATATTTCGAGTCAATAATGACTACTAGAAGATATCGATCGTTTAAGTCTATCAAGACGATTAGAAAGGAATGATATTCCGAGCCGAAAATGACTAACATGAATATCGGTTGAAAGGAATATTATGTTTAGTCAAAGTCAATCAAAGTCAACATCAAAAGATAGTTGACTTGGTCAAAGTCAACGAAAGTCAACCTTTTTGAAAAAAAAGTCAAAGTCAACAAAATTAAACCTTTGACATTTTGAATATTTTAATAAATCATTGGAATATTTGAGTAAAGATATTTTGGAATTAAATTTATAAAAGTTTGTTAAAAAATAAAGTTTAAAATCAAGGATTTCAATTGTTTACGAAAGATAAACGTCTTTAAACGAAAATACGGACGTTTTGCAAGTATAATAGTAATATGTATGGCGTTTAAGATTGCGATTACGTTTTGAGTCCACAACGTATGTTTATCAGTGTATAATACTATATATATGCTAATATATGTTTATGTATACTTATTTTTGTCCGAAATACGCGAAAACGACGAAACAGCAGCTCGTGTGGCGCAATGGCAAGTTAGTGCGTCGCACTGGTTTGAAAACCAGCCCGGTGCGTCGCACCTAGGGCTCTGTGCAGCGCACCGGGTTCTCATTGGCCAAAAATCAGCTTTCCGTTTTAAGCTTTTTAGTAACGGTAGGTTAGTTTAAGTGTTAAGTGAATATTTCCAGGTTGTTGTTTGAAGTTATTTAGTCTATTAGCCCATATATTAACTTAGTAAATTATATATATTTAGACATATAGTAATTTATAAGTTTTTACATAGTTTTAGTCATTCTTACTAAATGTGTTCATAAATTAGTTTTTACATATGATACTTAGATTAACAAGTCCACTATGTTCAAGAATGTGTTGGAAGCATTTTTGGTAGGAAGTTTACTAATATTCCTATATGAAATTAACCGGTTTTTACATAAGTTTAAATATGACATTTTAGTTTATCTTTGCCAATAACCTATTAACATGACAATTAAACACATTTTATACTAACTTTTAGGTTTTCAATCATATAAACCGTTTTAGTCTTTTTAGCCCTATTATATAAGATTTTAGATGAGAAAGGTCTAGAGCAAAAGAAAACGGAAAAGGAATGATAAAAAAGGTTTGTAGGAAATACCGAAGACCTCCGCAAGAAATCTACAAATCTTGAAGTCTTTTCCCCGAAATGAACTCCAAAAGGAAGAGTGGAGAGTCAAACTCCAAACAAGGAAACAACCACTTGTTAGGAAATATGGATTTTAAAGATAGAAATTGTAAGAATAAGTGTTTAGAAAGGATGAGTTACTTACCAAATCTTCAAGAGTTGAAAACTTTCAAAGTCGAGAATAACCCAAGAAGGAAAAGTGAAGATATGAGGATGGATCCCTTGCAAAAGCATTAGAGTTATGTTAGAACTCTCTTATGTAATAGAGAAGGGAATTAAGATAGAAAAAGATGGAATTAGAAATGGAAACACTTACCAAATGATGTATGAACCAAGAGAAGTCTTCAAATGATCTTTCTTTACACAAATACTACTCTTGAATGTGGTTTAAGTCTCTACAAACTCCTGGAAAATGAAAGGAAGCTAGAGAGAGTTTGTGTTAGAGAGAGATACAAAAGTTGAAGAAATGAGACTGAAAATGGTTTAAGAGTGAGAATTGGAATGAGAGATGATGTGAAGTGGTCAAAGATCCACAATTCACTCATCTCACACTATATTAGGAAGGTTTTGGACAGAAATCACGTGTAGGCATGTGGGGTGGGATCTCAAGGAACAAAAAGTCATTTTTGTCATGACCTAACCAGAGGCCCTGTGCGTCGCACTCAGTGCTTAAACTGGTCAGTTAGTTTGTCGGTTAAAAGGCCTGAATTTGTAACAGATTCCGTTAGTTCCCGTTAAAGGACTAACCTTGTAACAAATTTTTAGTTAGAGGACTAACTTTGTAATATTTTTAACATTAATTTTATCCCGTAAAGACGAAGGCTTAAAAATACCAATATTAACCTACCAGAATACTTATATTTGCTAGGCACTTAGGTACTATAACGTTTACGTCACGAATGACGAAACAATAATATAAATCCCGACTAAACCAATACCGCGTGAAACAAGAATAACAATAATAATAATAGGGTCAAAACAAAACCAATAAAATAAACTGTAGAGGACATAACGCAAAGGTGTCCCGAAATATGCGGTTGTCACAATATGACCGATTAATGAGAATTGAATCCGGGATTGGATGGGATCCCATAAGAAAGACTATCGATGCAAGTGCCGATTGGTGGGATGAAAAAATAAAGGTACTACGCTTTTCTAGTATTTATGTTTACTTTATTTTAGAAATATGAGTATCATTTCTACATAATTCGTATTTACATTATTCATGTCAAACGTAGCATATTTGGAGTCTAAACAACCACGTGTGACAGTCCGTTTTTACAGCCCAATATAGGTTGTTTTTGCAGCAAAAAAACAGCCAAATATAGGCTGTTATTGCAGCAAAAAAACAGCCAAATATAGGCTGTTATTGCAGCTCAAATAGCCATGTTTTGGCAGCCCAAACAGCCTATATTTTGCACTCCAATACAACCCAAATAACATGATTTTTGCAGCTAAAACAATCACGTTTTGGCAGCCCAATATAGGTTGTTTTTGCAGCAAAAATACAGCCAAATATAGGCTGTTTTTGCAGCTTAAACAGCCAAATATAGGCTGTTTTTGCAGCTCAAACAGCCACGTTTTGAAAGCCCGAACATCCTTTATTTTGCACTCCAACACAACCCAGATAACATGATTTTTGCAGCTCAAACAGCCACGTTTTTGCAGCCCAATATAGGCTGTTTTTTCAGCAAAAAACCAGCCAAATATAGGCTGTTTTTGCAGCTCAAATAGCCACGTTTTGGCAACCCAAACATCCTTTATTTTGCACTCCAACACAACCCAAATAACATGATTTTGCAGTCCATTTATAGCCGTGTTTATGCAGTCCAAACAGCCACATTTTGGGTCTGTAACAACCCGATTTTGCTGTCCAAACAGTCACATTTAGGTGCTGAAACAACTCGTTTTGCAGTCCATTTACAACCATGTCTAGGCAGTAAAAGCAGCCACATTTGGGAGCTGTAAAAAACCGGTTTTGCTGTCCATAATAACCTACTTTTATTGTGATACTTTTCCAGCATCATGTAATTTTTCCATGCTTTACAGGCTGATAAAGACCTTGCAAAGTTTAGGGGCGAAAATTTTGAGATGTATCGACTATGTTACGAGCCTTTATTTCGGGATTCAGTTGACTCTTCTCGATATTGTCACACCCCGCTAAAGCGGAAACACGGGATGTGAAGAGCGGGAGTATTCGATACACAAGTTTACAGATAAGTACCAAGTTATATTAAATAAAACATAACTTAAAAGTTTACAAAGTAGTTAAAAACCATTGTTTACATATCCGATTACAAAATGAAAGTTTCAAATACAAATTGCCCAAACCAAATTCCCTTCTTGAAGTCATCAACCAAAGCATTCAAGCATCATCTCAAAGCTTACTCGTTTCCTGAAAATACGAGTCAAGTGTTAACTACGGGAGACGTAGTTAGTGAGCTACAAAGTTTGAGTAAAAGCATGTTTTCGACGCACATAACAATGGCGTAAAAGTATAGTATTCAAAGTGTTGACGCATAGCAATGCGTAAAGTATAAGTAATCAGAGAGTTGACGCATAGCAATGCGTAAAGTATAGTATTCAAAGTGTTGACGGATAGCAATGCGTAAAGTATAAGTAATCAAAAAGTTGACGCATAGCAATGCGTAAAGTATAGTATTCAAAGTGTTGACGCATAGCAATGCGTGAAGTATAAGTAATCAAAGAGTTGACGCATAGCAATGCGTAAAGTATAAGTAATCAAAGAGTTGACGCATAGCAATGCGTAAAGTATAGTATTCAAAGTGTTGACGCATAGCAATGCGTAAAGTATAAGTATCAAAGAGTTGACGTATAGCAATGCGTAAAGTATGAGTATTCATGTTTGTAGGCATTGACCACATAGTGTACGGCTATGTGACAATCCTAAGTATTGGCCATTGATCGTTGCTAAGCCTATAGCCTACCCACGTAATAATTATGCACCACCTGTTGTTGTAGTGGTGAGGGTCTTTGCAACTACCCTAATAGCGCTATCCATAACTACTAATGGTCCTCTCCCAAGAGATTAATAGCAAATGTAGTGTAGGAGTGTATGGGAATTTTAGTGGTATCTCACGTCCATGTTGTACAACGTCCGCAACATGACGATCGATGTTTAGTCATTGGCAAAAATAGTGTTTGTATCCTCAGCATTGTTGGCAAAACCATCAACAATGCTGGAAAAATAGTTTTCGGAATAGTATTCCAGTATCAAAATGTTTTGTTAAGCATTCAAAGCATGTTATAGCTTAAATATAATGTTTAAGCCTAAGACTCGCATTTCACCCCAAAATGTATTTAAAAGCATTTAAAAGAAGGGGTTTGTAACTCACTGGTTGCGAAGAATCTAGCATGCTCGGAAAAGCTCGGGAGATGCTCGGAATCACCGAAATCCTAATATATATCATGTTTTCGTGTAAGTATCATTACTTATTAATTATTATACTCGTTAGTCAATGAATGCTTGTTTTTACAGTGTCATAGATATGTCTAACTAATAAGTTCAAGGTTACAAATTTTATAATGGATTGAATAAGTTTTCACCACCTGGTTACAGTTACGCAGCGTAACTGTATGTCTGTTTATAGTTGCACAACGTAACTGTGGTTACGCGGCGTAACTGTGGTTACGCGGCGTAACTGATAACAGTTTCGATAACAGTTTCTTTTAGTTGTCAAAAATCGTTTTCGTGTTGGAATTTCATATTTTGGTGGTAGATTTAGACATGTAATGATAGAAACACTATACTACATTATAAGAGACAGTTTATATGAAGTTTTAAACACAAATTCATGGATTTATGTAATAGATTATAAAAACCCGTTTTTGTATGTAAATGGGTTATAAAACTTCATAAAAACATGTTTTTAGGTGTTTGATCTTACATGCAATGTAATATATATGTAAAAACAGTAGGTAAAATGTTTATACCGGAGAGAATTGTTTGATGGTGATTTGTTGGAGATTAAGCTTCAAAATGACGAAAACGTTTATGCAATCCAAATGTATGAACCCTTCTTGCTTTCCTTTGATTATTAGGACGATTTTAGAGTGTTTTTATGGTGTTTTCTTCTGAAGTTTGGGGCTGTAACTTAGAGAGTTTTAGAGAGAGTTTGATATGTGTGTAATTAGTGTGTATTTGATGTTTGCGTTTGAATGAGAGCAAAAGTGGACTATTACACACCTACAAGGGCCAAATTTTGGACTTGATGAGCTAATGACACGTTAGGGACAGATGGAAGTTATTTGAAGCATGCAGAAATGACTCATCACCATCAGCACGCTAGTTACGCATCGTAACTGTCCCAGATAGTTACGCCAGCGTAACTGCATAGTTACGCAGCATAACTATCCCAAATAGTTAGGCCAGGGTAACTGCATAGTTACGCTGCGTAACTGTTTGGTTTCTGGAAAATTTTCGTTTTTTGTTATCGTTAAACATTTTCGTTAGTTGAAAGTTTCCGATTTGTTATGAAATGAACTTAGGCAAGTTCATTATATGTTTTCTTGGTATTAGGGTTCATTTATTGATTTGATTCCGATTCCGATTCCAATTCCGAGACACACACGTTTAATGTTGAAGTAACGTAAACCTACGTTAAAAGTTTTGTATGAGTTACATCAGCTTAGCTTGAAGAGTTATGTTTACCTAGCCACGTAACACATAAAATCGGTTATAGCAAGTATCAAATATAAGAATCGGGGTTATAAGTTAGTGCACTCGACTTGAGTTTTGACGGTTGTCACAATATCAACTTGGTTGTCGAGGATGAAGAATATATGGAAGGAAAAGGAGGTAGTGATGGGGTGAATGCATGTAATGATGATGTACCTCTTTTCCCTGAAAGTAGTTCGAGTAAAAAGAAAAAGTCGAAGGGAAAAGATTCGGTGAATTCTTCATTTGAAAAACGACTAGATATCGTTTTACAAGCACTATCCTCAAGGAGCACACAAAGTATTGCATCTCATAATTCAACACCTGAACAAAAGATTGCATGGATATTGTCGTAGGCTATCCCGGTTTTGAAGAAGTTTCTCAAATGTATTGTGAGGCACTAGGCATTTTTATGGGAAAGCAAGCTCAAGAAAATTTTATGGTTCCCGCAAGTAACAATGCAAAGATGGACTTTCTTAAATATATGATATAAAAACTAGCTTCAAAAGATGTTTGACATTATGTTTCCTAGTTATCTGATTATGTGTTTGCATGTTTGACTTAATGTTTTCTTATTATATGACTTTGTTTAAGTATTTGTGTTTTGACATTGGTGTTTTATTTAATTCCTAAATGTGACTTTGTTTTCATATTCGTGTTTTCAATATTATTTTTGAAAATATATTTGTTTTTCTTTCCTTAATAGGATGGATATTGATAGTGATGACTCGGATTCATATGACGAAGATGATATAAACGCGATCGAGGAGGAAAATAATTTTCGGTTAGCATGTGGTATTGCCATCCAAGGCATAATAAGTCATAATAATTTCAATAGAAGGCGTAATTCTATTAGATCAACTTCTCGCACCGGTAATATATTTATTCAAGATATCCTTAATGGTCATGGTAGACGTTGTTATGAAGTTTTTAGGCTACATGTTGCGGTATTTAAACAACTATGCTTAGATCCGGTAACACATTATGGGTTTAAACCAACACATAATATAAGTGTTGAGGAGTCGGTTGCGATTTTTTTGATTACTGTAGCACATGGATGCGGAAATAGGTTGCCTCAATAAACATTTAATCATTCCGGGGAAACTATTCATAGGCATTTTATCGAGTTTCAAAAGCCGTGCTTAAGCTAAGTAGGGACGTTATAAAGCGAAAGCCAAATTACAACGTAGAAGTACCGTTACAAATTTTGAACAATTCTAGTTACTATCCCTACTTTAAGGTAGTCCATATATATTACTTGTATTTTAATTTTGTTATTTTGAATAAGTTAAGCATGTTTGTTTATTATACAGGATTGTATTAGAGCCATTGATGGGACATACGTGAAGGCATCGATTCGTAAACAGGAACAACCAAAGGTTACTGGTAGAAAAGGATACGAACTCAAAACATTAAGGCGGTTTGCGATTTTAACATGTGTTTTACATTTGTATGGGCCGGATGGGAAGGAACCGCACATGACACTAGAATTTTTAATGAAGCATTGCGTAGGCACGAAATTAATTTTCCACGTCCCACGGGTGGTTAGTATCTCTACTACTACTATTATTATTATTATTATTATTATTATTATTATTATTATTATTATTATTATTATTATTATTATTGGTTTAACACGGGTTATATAATTTACGCTTTTTTGTTGTTTTTTATGGATAAATATTACATTGTTGATGATGGATACTCAAATACTAGAGGGTACCTTGCTCCATATAAAAGAACAAATATTCGTTATCATTTACCTGATTTTCGTCGTGTTCGAACGACCGCAATACGTGCTCCAAGAGGACCAAAATAGAAATAACCTATATTCACTCGTCTTTGAGAAATGTCATTGAGGACTTTTGGAGTATGGAAAGCTAGATGGGCTATATTGAAAGATATGCACGGCAATTATCCCTTCGAGACACAAGTGAGCATAATCTTAGCATCTGTGGCAATTCATAATTATATTAGAATGAGAGATAATACGGATGCCGCATTTCATACGACGCAACAAGAAACTTACGATCCGAATCAAGATTATGATACACAATCTTCTATTGACGTTAACGTAAGTAATGGAGACACAAGTGTAAGTCGTAGGGGTGACGATCTTTATATGCAAGCGGTTCGGGATACGATAGCAGGAGATCTACTACTCCAATCTTGATTTTTTTTTCATGACATATTTATTATTTTTGCAAACTTGTATTTTAAACTTTGTAAAACTTTATTAAAAAGCATATGCATTTTCGAGACATTCTTTTTAATTATGTAAAATTCCAAACGATAGTTTTCTTTTAACCTTGTATTACATAAAAAAGAAAAAATGATCATATTATTATTATAGGCTAATCCAAACACTTTAGCTTATGGTCATGTTCAAACATGTCGTTTTTGGTCATTTTAAGCCAAACACCATAGCTTATGAGCTTATAAAGCATAAGCAAAGCCAGACACTAGAAATGAGCTTATAAACTTATATTTCATGTTGCTTTTGTTTTATAAGCCTAAGCTTTTTTTAATAAGCTTAAACAAACACCCCCTTAGACTTTGGTTTTGAAGTTACTTCTAATCTCGTCAAAACTTAACCATATTATATATTATATAAAGATAACGTTTACCAACTACTATTAAAACATTAAATTTGTCGATGAATAGTGAACCACCCTATCTGCGTACTCTAAACAGTTAGTCTGCATGCTTACATTACCTTTTTTTTTTTTTTTTTTTTCACCCTTTTTAGTTTTAATTTTTTAGTTTTCTTTTGTTACGTTATTAAAATAACATAACTACATTTTCATTTTGATTACTTATAATCTTTATTTTTAATTGTTTTATGCTATTAAATAAGGTAACCAATCACCTCTTTATTTTGATTAATTAAAAAAAATTACTTTTTAGACTTTCTTTTTTGGGTTACGTTCTTCTTTTCTTTTTGTCAAATTTTTTGTTTTACCTTTTCATTGCGCCATTAAATAAGGTACCTCAGTGTTCATCTTATTTGTTGATTTTTAGTTCTAACTATTTTTTTATTACATTATTTTACTTTTTTGTTGCGCCATTAAATAAAGTACCTAGGGTATTAAATAAGGTATCAATTTTTTATGTGTTTTGTTTTACATATTCAATTTTTTATGTGTTTGATTTCATACACATAATAGTAAAAAAATAATAATATGATTTCAAAGACATAATATCATAAAAATACGCATGTATACATTACACCATATTTTGAATTATTTATAAGATTTAGAGTTAATTACATAAATCGTCCTTATGGTTTTACTAAAATTATGGATTTCGTCCCTAAGTTTAAAACGTTGCATAAATCGTCCACTTTTGGAAACTAATTACGGATTTTGTCCCTAAAATGGATGTCCGTTAAAATTTTTCCGTTAAAATCATCGCTAACTATTTACACATTTCGTCCCTAAAATGGATGTCCGTTAGAAATTAGGGACGAAAAGTGTAATTAGTTTCCAAAGCTAGACGATTTATGCAACGTTTTAAACTTAGGGACGAAATCCGTAATTTGAGATAAACCATAGGGATGATTTATGTAATTAACTCTAAGATTTATGATAAGAAAATTTCGAGAGGGAATTAAAAATAGATAACTATAATGATAATTAAATTTAATTTTGTTTTAATATAGTAATAAGATATTTAAATTTAAATTTAATTTTAATAAGGTAAACAGTTCGGTTCGGATCCAAATGGTTCGGTTCCTACATAAAACTCGAACCGAACCGAAAAATCCGGTTTTCCAATATTAAAACCCAAACCGTCGGTGTTTAGTATTGGCTTGGTTTCTCGGTTTGGTATTTTTCGGTTTTTTCGGGTTTTTGATTTTTGATTCGGGTCCTGCTCACACCTAGCCGCAATGCACGAAAACACAATATCTAGTTTATAACAAAGAAGATGAGTTGTACCTCACTAAATAACTTTATACACCATCAAATCTTGCTATATCATCTTGATTTTATTGTATTTGTCGGCGTACAACATAAAATTGTTAGTTTTAAACTTACATTCCCTTTATTAAAAGGTACATATTATTAATTTAATGTCGGAGTCTATCGTTTTCTTGAAGAAAAACCTTGTCAAATTTTTGTTTTCTTATACACGTTTCACACACTAATTGGCGTCACATTTATAGTCCGGCTAAGGAGGGCCACATTTCGTTGGTTAGGGGGTGCATGTTATCATTTTAATGTCAATTTTTCATCTATAAATTCAAACAAGAAAAGCAAGCCTAAAACACAACTCTTTCACAACATTAAAAGTTTTAAGTATCTCTTTCGCATATTATTCGAGTAACTTAAAAATGAGGTCAACAATATACATAGTGGCACTTTTGGTGATGATCTTTGCTGGATCCAAGGTGGCAATGGGGGCGACATGCTCGGTGTCTGAGCTATCGCCTTGAATACCGGCTTTTACATCATCTGCCAAACCCTCGGCACAATGTTGTGCCAAGTTAAAACAGCAGAGGCCATGTCTATGCGGATACGTAAAGAACCCAAGCTTGAAGCAGTACATTACTAGTCCTAACGCCAAAAAGGTTTCTAGCACTTGTGGTGTTCCCATTCCAAGGTGTTAAGAGTCTGTGAGATTAATAGACCACCTCATATATTAAGGAGAGTACTACTCCCATTGGGGTGTTTCTTTCACTATCTCAAGATTCTTGGGTTGTGAAGAGAGAGTATTATGTGTTTTTTATAAGTTTTTATTTGGTCTTCTATGTGCTTGTTTTATGTTTCAATAAAAAGTTGAATGTTTTGTGATAAAAAATAACCAAATTAATTAATATACTTTAACATTGTTAATCTTTAACCTTTATCTTTAATATATAATAAAAGAAAAAAATTATATGACACATGACGAAATAATGTCCATTATATAGATTAACTTATTCAGTTTCAGTCATTAGATCAGATTGATTATGCAATCAAAAACTATTTTTATTTTACATCCCGTTACAATACATAATTACAATATTACTTTCATTCCATCTTCGCTCAAATAAAAAACATATTTTTATTCAAAAATCTCCTAATACATAATATCAAAACATATGTATAAACGTAACGGTGCATATGTTATTATAACTACTATAAACAACAAGTATATAAACGTAAAAGCATATATGTTATTACGCGTGTAACATTGTATTCTCATAATAACTTAAAATATACATAAACATCAGTCTTTGTTGACGCTATCATGGGATAATAATCTAGTAAATCATAATAACGAAGATATATCTCTAATGTGGTGCATAAATGTAGAGAGAGTTAAATAATTATAACAATTTTCACATGACTTATAAATGTGGGGGGAAAAAAAAAATCAAACATAAAATCGTACAAAAGTATAAACTTGTTTATATTTAAAAGGAGCTTTAAGAAAATTGTATGTCTCAGATTAACCTCCATCTTTAAGATGTGATTCACTTAATATTTGTTCATGTATATAATATTTTGTTTACTTTTCTATAAATGTGAAATTGTTATAATTTTTTAAATTTTTCGCAGTGCGAAATCTTAAAGTTATATACATATTTTTCTAACATCGACTACTTGACAACCTTTCAAATACTGGTTGAACGTTTGAAAAAATAAGTTGAAACAAAAAAAACAATTTTTATTATAATGAAGTAACTTAGAATTTAATTATGTTTTTTTAAAATATTTGTATATATATTTATGATGAGTATCATAGTTTTCTTATCAAATCTTATCCATAACATGATCGTTGTTCATGAAACTGCAATTATTTCGTTATAACGAATATGTTTGGCGGCACTAGTACGTGAGTGAAGTATTGTTTTTTTATAATAGTAAATTATTACTAATGATCTTTTTGTTTAGGGTTTTTCATGTGAAGAACTTGTATTAGTATTTAAAAACTTGAATTTCTTATAACAAAACTTATATGATGTGTTTTTGAAAGACTTAAACCGGAAATTGACAATATAATAAGTACTACATATAATGTAGTTGTACCAGAACTAACAAATTATAAAGGAAAAGAATTATCTTTTTAGACATTGTTTATTCAAAAAAGTATTTATAATCTCATCTAAACTTAATCATCACTTTTTAATATTATGATTAGCAATTTATATATCTTAACTGAAAATTAGTCTAGTAAAACAAAACTAACTAAGAATAATCGGATTTCGGACATGACTCTTAACTAGTAACAGAATATACAATAGAATTCAAAGATAATTTGTACCATACTCTAAATAACATCATATACCATCAAGTATTTGAATATCATATTTTCTTTTGTTTTTTGTATTTTTATTTTATTTGAATGTGCATACATTAATGTTACTTAGGTATCTATCATATCAACGTTGTTTTTAAGGAAAAACCTTATCACAATGATGTTTCCTTATAAACGTTTTACACACTAACCACCTATTTATAGTCCGGCTAGTGAGAGCCACATCTTTTTTGGAGTTAGGGGATGCATGTTATCTTTAAATTTCAATGTTTCCGTCTATAAATTCACACAAGAGAAGCTGCCCAAAACACAACTTTTTCACAACACTCTTTCGCATATTCTTCGAGAAACTGAAAAATGAGGTCAGCTATATACATAGTAGCAGTTCTAATGATGATCTTTGCTGGATCCAAGGTGGCAAAGGGGGCGACATGCTCGGTGACTGAGCTATCACCTTGTTTGTCGGCTTTTACATCATCTGCTCCACCAACGGCACAATGTTTGTACCAAGCTAAAACAACAGAGCCCATGTCTATGCGGATACATAAAGAACCCAAGCTTGAGGCAGTACATTACTAATCCTAATGCGAAAAAGGTTTCTAGCACTTGTGGGGTTCCCATTCCGAAGTGTTAAGAGTCTTTGAAATTAATTGAGCACCCCGGACGTGAGGAAGAGGACTACTACTAATTTGGGGTGTTTTTTCACTATCTCAAGATTCTTGGGTTATGAAGAGATCATTAATATGTGTTACTTATTATAAGTTTATAGGTGGTCGTCTCTGTGTACTCACTGGTTTTATGTTTCAATAAAGCGTTATACCTTAATATATTTACAATAACAATAGTGAAGACATCATTTCTAATGTGTTACACAAATGCATTTACCCCAAAATTTAGTTTATAGGTAAGAGGAGTTTAAATGTAAACAATAATACGGTAAATGGATTGGGTACAACTAAATCTTGGACCTCGTACTGCTTTTAAAAGTATGTAGAAATTTGGACCAAACTCGGCCCAATATATTGTTATCCAATTATTATATAATTAGGATATGAATATTCTATAAGTATTAGATATTTGTATTAGGTTAGGTTTATGTTTTATTTTGTTAGGATTTATTACTTGGGCTTTAAGTAAAGCTATTGTAATCGGTTTAGGGGTTTCTAACCAAGTTATAGTAGGACTCGTACACCCCACACCTATATAAAGGGTGAGGGGGTGAGGCTAAATCCTTATACTAAACTTCCTTTTTTCTTAATGAGAGTCGTCCAAAATTCTCATATCTCGGTTTTCTTTTATTCTTTCTTGTTCGATAACCACCACCATAATCGAAGATTCTTGTATTCCACGGGTTCCCTCAGGTTTGTTGAAGGGCGAAATTCGAACAAGTGGTATCAGAGCCGCGGTTCGTGGTTTTTCAGAGGTGAACAATTATAAGAATGTTCGTTATTCTCGGCTAGACTTGCGAAGCTGTGGGAAAAACGTGACCCTGACTTCCTTAACAGTTGGATCGTCACAGAATTTGGTTTATACGTTCTCAACACATATATCTTCAATATGACCGAAGGAATTTTCAATCAGAGGCGTGTAGAAAAAGATATAAGTTGTCGAAGTTGGTTTCAAAAATAGGGAAAAGGATGAAAAAATTCAGCAAGTTTTTGGATTCTTTGCACGGGTCGGTTTTTGATTCGTGGTTGTTTTGAAGATCCAATTTTGTGTTTGTGGTGTTGTGGGTAATCTTCAAGGGTGTACTTGAGTTGAATACGAGTTTGGTTTTGAACTCGTGGGTTATAGATTCAATTCCTTGCGGGTTGGTTCATCAAAGAAATAAGGTGTTTGCGGGGTTGTTTCTTAAACCATAACCTAGGGTTTAGTTGTGGGGGTTGTAACTTGAGCCGCAAGCAAGAATAAGGTTACTAGGTTTTTGGGGTCTAACGTGCACCATAAAAACTAGGGTTATGCAAGACTAACTTGGGTGTCAAGTTAGGGTTCCTGATTGCTTACTTCCGCAAGGTTCGTGAAGGTGTTTGGTTACTATCCGAGGATTGCAAGAGAGGAAGGAAAAGGAAGGTGTTGCTAGGGTTTTTGGGTGATCAAGTTTACTTGCGTATTAAGATACAGTGTGGTTCTTGGGGAGCATTTTATCGATTTCAAGAAGGGAAAACAACGGTACCAGAAGTTACAAGGTTCTTGTGTTCCAAGTTCAATCAAGTTTTGTTGCGTTGTAAGTTACGGGTTTGAAACTTAGGAGCAAGTAGGAGATTGGGGTGCTTGTATAATCGTCTTTGGGGTTTTCTACAGGGATACAATTTGCAAGGAGGAGTAACAGGTGCGGTGTGGTTAGAGTCATTGTATATGACTAACTCTTTGGCAACGAGATTACCGATGGAAGATGGTTCAAGCTATGTTCTTAAGGGTGTGGGTTATATTCCGGAGTTGAGGATGAGCTTGGTATCTTTGGGTATGTTAGAGAAAGAGGGATACACCGCGGTGATGCAAGATGTCGGTCCCATTACGGTTTTGTACGGAACAAGGACAGGGAGTTATGTATACTCTTTGGACGACTGTGTGGAGGTTGGTGCTAAAGATTATGTGGAACATGTCAAGTTTGAGGTGGAATCATCGGGAGATCAACGTGAATTGATCGAGGGTCATCACGAAGTTGAGGTAGGTCAGGAGAGTAGTGATTATGAGAAAGGTGAGGAACCTCGGGAACATAATTTGGGGATAACTTCTAGACCTATGTGGTTTAGGTATCAAAGGATAACGCCATGAGAGCACACATGTAACAAGGTAATTGTTTGGAATAACAAGGCTGAAATCAAGGATATCAAAGGTTTGCTAGAGAAGTTTTTCGACATGGAGGGTCTTGCAAACAAGGTTTTTGGTATGATGATTTTCAGGAAGAATGGTAACTTAACCTTAAGGGTGTCTCAGTCGAGGTATGTGCAAGATATTTTGGGTTATTTCAGAATGAGAAATGGCGGTTCGGTATTTATGCCATTGGGAGTACGCTTCAAGGTTTTATTGAAGGTTTACCTGGAGGATGACTGGGATGTGAAAAAGATGTGTAAGGTTCCACATGCAAATGTTGTGGGGAACTTGATGGTATACACTAGACCGGATATTGAGTTCGTGGTGAGTTTTATGAAAGTCTCTGCAGAGATGGGTTTGGTGTATGGAGAAGATCAAGGTGAGCACGGGAATACCGACGGTGTCAAGGACCCTGGCGAGGGTGACCGGGTATGTGTTCAAAGTATAGACATGTGCGGTTCAGCATATGGTTACTACAATAGGGGAGCATGTGATGCTTACAGGAGGAATAAAAGAAAAGATGTGGCCTAAGGGTTTCCTAATCAAGCTGGGAGAAGACGGCAAGACGAAGGTGGTTCCAGGACCGAAGTTCAAGCAGTGCGTGGATTACGTGGAGATTCTTAGTATCGGGGTTATCTAATACTTAGAATAAGGTGGAAATTGTTATCCAATTATTATATAATTAGGATATGAATATGCTAGAAGTATTAGGTATTTGTATTAGGTTAGGTTTATGTTTTCTTTTGTTAGGATTTATTACTTGGGCTTTAAGTAAAGCTATTGTAATCGGTTTAGGGGTCTCTAACCGAGTTATAGTAGGACTCGTACACCCCCTCACCTATATAAAGGGTGAGGGGGTGAGGCTAAATCCTCGTACTAAATTTCCTTTTCCTTAATGAGAGTCGTCTAAAATTCGCATCTCTCGGTTTTCTTTTCTTCTTTCTTATTCGATAATCACCACCATAATCGAAGATTCTTATATTTCGCGGGTTCCCTCAGGTTTGCTGAAGGTCGAAATTCCAACACATATCAATGTAGATCGTTTCCTCTAATAAGTAAGTGAACATATTACATTAAACTTTTGTTGTAAGTTGTAACAATTCATCAATGTTACATGTCAAAAGTGTTTATGTTTTTAACCTTTTTCAGATGTGTTTGTTTTAACTTACTTTTAGGCTTATAAGTTTATATAGTTTCCATTTATATAGGTTTCATAGCCTATTTTTTCTGCTTATTTTATGGCCAATTAATAAGTTCGCAAGTTACAAAATAAATGGAAGAAAAACAAGCTAAGCTGAGCGATATAAAAGCATAATAAAGCCCACAAAAGCGCTAAAACAAACACTAATAGAAGTCAAGTATTAAAAATTATCAAAATGCATCAATATCGATTATGTATGCTTTAGGCAGCCGAACGTGTCTGTTTCTTGTTGATATGATTGCAATTTATGAATTTCAATTGCTTATCGGTCAATCTGATTTCATCCAATCAATCCGAAATGGACATCAACTTCGGGGTTTCCTTAAGATTTTATACGTTATTATTGTGAAATTAGGCCTCAATTTGATGAAAGTAAGGTTATATGGTAAAATTAAGAGTAAAAGTTGTACTGGTCATTGATTTCGATTTTGGCAAACAATTGTTTGTTTCGCAATTAGATTGTAATTAACACTTTATGACGGATATTTTTTGTTTGACCTAAATGATCAACCTAACATAGACCTAACAAGAAGATGATAACATATTAGGTTTATTAAGTCAATATATATCATAAAATTAAGTAAGAAAAGGGTATAAAGGAAAACTTAATTGTAATCTACTTTAACTTGCTTTTGGCTTGGTACATACCATTGTTGATTTCTTTGGATATTGTCTTATTTCTGTTTTATGAATTTATAATTTGTAAGTGCTCGATGAAATTTCCTCATATATGGTTTTGCTTTTGTATAATTTCTTATTTCAATAGAGTCATCTTGATTAAAGAAAATATATTTAAAAAAATGGGTGTTTTTTCTTTAATATTACGAAATGTTCTCATATCTATTGATTCCATTTTTACCTACTGATGTTGAGTTTATTAGACAAGTCTTTATTTTCGTTTCACATCGATGAGAGTAAAAGTGTTGTATTTGAGAACTTTGATAACGGACTCTGAGAGTTGTAATTCTATTTTCAGATCAAAATATTTCGAAGGTGATATCGAAATTTTCAATCGGATAAAATTCAGAGATTGAACATATGAATGTGGTGGTTTTGCGTGAGTATGAATTTGAAAACCGTTCAAAATCTTATTTGAGAGTTTGGGCTTTTAATTTTATGTTGTCAAAAAAACTAGTATAGATATAGATAAATACCTTAATCATGTAAATCAAGTACACTATGTCATTCAAAATGAAATCATCTTTTGCATAAAATCATTCTCTAATTAGATTCATTTTCCATCTCTAGATAATGTTTGATAACCATCAAATACTACGGATAAATATAAATCAACTAGGCGTATTCCCGCGCGTTGCACGGTGGCAATTTTAAAGAGATTTGTCACGAACAATGATCAGAATAGGGAGTTTTGTGTCTTTAACCGCCACCGACCTGCTACTTTCTAAAATTAAAACACATGGTTTGTGCCTATTTTATTTTCTGTTTCCCTCGAATGTATAAAACTCAACTTCCAACAATAACACAGTTATTTACTCAAACACCTTCTCCGCCATGGAATTGAAAATGGTAAATATTGTATCTCTTGCCTCATCAACAACATGCACATGGACCCTATACCTTCAACAACGAAAACAAACATTACAAAAGGCAAGAATTGGGTAGGTTAATATCATAGTCCCTACATAAAACAACTCAAAACAATAACCTTATCATAGGATACTTCAAGTTTACGAACCGATGTTGCAATGTTGAAACGGATGCGGTATTGATTCGGGACAACTTTATATCCCATTTGACCTTCAATCACTCTGAACCTCGATATTTGATATACCTGGCCCTCTTCGAGAAGAGCCTTAAACTTTCGTATATATTTCTATTGATGAAACCTTGTATCGAACCGCCCTTTTTGGTAAAAAAAAAACATGTAAGAAACTAATTTAACCCCCCACGGTTTCTATCGTTGTACATAAAAAAACATGGTAGAAATTATTGTATATTAACTGTTTTTGTGGCGTACCCTTTTTCCGGCTTTTAAAATTTTCAAACAAATTAGAAATTACCTCATCATCAGCCATAACCATCTCCAACCCAAGTAAGACATCACCGAGTTTCGTATTTATTGCCTCCCACATTCTACAAAGCCGTACATGAACAACCCAATCTTCTCTAGTTGGGTCAAGGGCGCCAATCTTGGAGTGAGACATGTTTTTCGAAAGAGACATAATTGTACGTAGTTATGGGGCTTGTTGATGCAAAAGTAACTTTTCTGGCGAACTAACTTATATAGAAAAACACAAAACCACCAACCTTTGGAGTACCTAAAAACGTTTGTGTTAATAACTTAGGGTAACTCAACAGTTTAAATATCATTATACCTCAATAATTAGTATGTCATTAATCACATTATGGTCCTTCAAACCATTAAGATTCCAAGTGGATACCACTAACTTTTGGAGTACCTAAAAACGTCTGTGTTATTAACTTAGGGTAACTGAGCAGTTTAAATATCATTATACCTCAAAAATTAGTATGCCATTAATACCACCAACTTTTGGAGTACCTAAAAACGTCTGTGTTATTAACTTAGGGTAACTGAGGAGTTTAAATATCATTATACCTCAATAATTAGTATGCCATTAATCACATTATGGTAATTAAAACATAGGCCAACCAAAGAGTCATGCGTTTCAAATTCATACCATTCCACTATTTGGAATATCTCACACGTTAGATGGTCGACGACTCTAGATTATAAGTAATAATAGATTATATTTAAATTCAGGATTTCAAATGTATTTTTTATTAAGTATTTTTTTTATTAAGTAATATCAAATACGAATAACTTGAATATAAATTGATGAGGTTAGTAGGGATTACCCTATGCATATATATCGGTGATCCCTAAAACCTAAATACTAACATGGGCTTTTATTGCTTAAAGCCTGCTGCTACAAGCAAGCCCATTGAGCAAGACATGATCGCCTGTCAAAATTATACAGCCTGTATGCCATCGCCTGACGGGCTGTCATCACCAGTCAGTCGCCTGACAGGCTGTCATCACCTGTCAGTCGCCTGACAGGCTGTCATCACCCGTCAGCCGCCTGACAGGCTGTCATCGCCTGACAGGCTGTAATCACCTGTCAGTCGCCTGACAGGCTGTCATCACCCGTCAGCCGTCTGACAGGCTGTAATCACCTGTCAGTCGCCTGACAGGCGGTCATCGCCTGTCAGGTGGTCGACATATGTCATCACTTACCAAGTACCGCCTGTCAGGTTGTCTTAGGTTGTGAGACGTCGCATCTTAACAATAATAAATAAGAAGACGATTAGTATACCACTGATTGATTATTAAGGCAGTTTAAGTATTCATGATTGTCATTAATTGATGGACGTTCCCTATGCTTGAAACTGGTCATATAAATACATAGTCTAATCATGGTCGACATATACTACTTCACTTCGACACACTCACAAAAGCTTAAACAGAGTTCATATACTCTTGCTTTCATCTTCAACCTTGATCACCCTAGGTTCGTCAAGAATTTGTTGGGTTTGCACTGTGCTCATCACAGGAGATCCAAGGTTGACATCACCTATTCCTTGTGTTTGACAGCCACTGCTCGAACATTGGCGCCATCCGTGAGACATGTTTTTAACGGCGTTTCATTTTTTCCAAATTTTTTCTTTTTCCCATTCCCCGTAATCAGCCATTTCCATGGAGGCAACACAACCATCGCAGATCACTTCTTCAGCGCCAGAAATAACCACCACCATGACTACCACTGCATCGGAAGCAGTGATGACTTCACCTATTCGTACCACAATGCCGGAATCGTACGTCGATTCTGAGTGGACAGTGTCCGATCAAAGGTTTACGCGAGGGTATCCCTCTTTACAAGTCCCCTTTTTTCCACAAGGATGGCTGGAACAAGCCTGTTTACCTCACCACTGCCAACGACACCCATTCCTCCAAGCTCTCAGGAGGATGGCACGGATCAGGTCAGTCAGCCTGTTTCAAACTTTCCTCAGACTGCTACTCAAGGGGTTCGGGAGGATCCAATTGTGGAGCTGCTTCGAAGGTTGGCTCAGAGTACCCAGCCACCACCACCGCCTCCTCCTCCACCTACTTCATTTGACCTGTTGTCTCAGTTGGTGGCGGAGTTGCGCCAAGCCCCGCAGCCGGCGCCTGTCCAACCAGTAGATCCATTGTCACAACTATTGGAGCAGTTAAGGCAACCGTCCATTCACACCCCACCACCTCCTCCACCACAGGACACATCCAATGACATGTTGCGAGTGTTACAAACACTAGTGGCAGCAGCCGCACCACCCCGAGCAGCCACTATGCCTTTGTCAGTGGTCAGTTCGAAGTTCTATGACTGGGTGGCCAGATTCCCACTTCCAGATAAACAAAAAGTTCCTTCCATTGTTGGTACTTATGACGGTACAAGAGATCCCGATGACCACCTGGCTCTTTTTGAACAGGCCATTATGACAGAGAAATGGCTAGACCCAGTCGCCTGTCACATGTTCCCTGGCACCTTGCAGGGTTTTGCTCGTGATTGGTTTGCTGACCTACCAGACAGGAGCATTCAAGACTTTGCGGATCTAAAAGCGAAATTCGTGACTCATTTTGTCCAGCAAAAGAAGCAGCAGCGAACTCACATAGAGGCACATCTGATACGACAAAGGGAAGGGGAGGGGTTACGTGACTTCATTCAACGTTACACGCAGGGTGCCAGAAAATTGTAGCGCTACCGAAAGTCAGCAAACTTCGGGTGTTACCCTCTCTTTGCTCCCAGGACAACTGCAAGAGAAGCTGATCAAGCGAACTCCAGTGACTTTCAAGGGAGCCACTGACCGAGCATACGATTTTCTCAGATCCAGGGAAACTGTTACTCTCACAAGGGGAGTTCTCAACAGGAAATACAAATGGGGGAGCTCATCAAGCGCAAGACCTGATAACCGCCAGACACAGGCATGATAGCAGGCGTGACCATCGCAGGGGATTTCAGGCGAGATGACGAGACAGAGGTAACAGGAGTGCCTACTCCATATGATCGTGGTACAGGTCCCAATCTCAGTAAAGTCCAGCGAGATATTGAAGACAGAACAGGTGAGCAACTTTCAAGGCACCTCCTCAGTGTTACACAAGTCCGGAAAGAAAAACATGAGCCGTTGTGATTTCCATGAAGACTATGGTCATGATACCAATGCCTGTAGAGAACTAAAGGCTGAAATCAGGCGCGCAGTTAGAGGAGGGAAGTTAGAAACACCTCGTACCGGGGCAA
>CAJVGC010000582.1:17984111-18096751 GCA_910822075.1 Senecio squalidus
CCAATTACTCCTGCAAAAAGACAAACAATTACAATTAGAAGGTTAGCGTACGACTAAAAACATCAAACCAGCTTGTACCCGGCTAAAACTGCGGTACGGGCAAAACAGCCGGTACCCGGGCAAAACTACCGGTACCCGGGCAAAACAGCCGGTACCCGGGCAAAACAGTCTGTACCCGGGTTAAAACCGCCGGTACCCGGGCTAAACTCCCGGTATCCGGGCTAAACTCCCGGTACCCGGGCTAAAACTGCCGGTACCCTGGATAAACTGCCGGTACCCGGGCTAAACTCCCGGTATCCGGGCTAAACTCCCGGTACCCGGGCTAAAACTGCCGGTACCCGGGATAAACTGCCGGTACCCGGGCTAAACTGCCGGTACCGGCCTAAACTCCCGGTAAACCGGGCCAAAACCCCCGATACAGCCGGTATTGCTCGATCACGCTCCCTGGATACAGCCGGTATTACTCGGTACCGCCGGTACTTGGTTTTTATGATACCGCCGGTACCAGGTTAATGCCCTGGTACCCGGCTCGCTACTCGGGATTCGAAAAAAAAAAAAAAAAAAAAAAAGGAAACGCAGACTTACGCGAGTAGAATAGTTACGACTTGAAAACTGTTGTTTTGACAAATCCTAACTCGGGGGCATGATGAGGTTAGTAGGGATTACCCTATGCATATATATAGGTGATCCCTAAAACCTAAATACTAACATGGGCTTTTATTGCTTAAAGCCTGCTGCTACAAGCAAGCCCATTGAGCAAGACATGATCGCCTGTCAAAATTATACAGCCTGTGTGACATCGCCTGACGGGCTGTCATCACCAGTCAGTCGCCTGACAGGCTGTCATCGCCGGACAGGTTGTCATCACCTGTCAGTCGCCTGACAGGCTGTCATCACCCGTCAGCCGCCTGACAGGCTGTCATCGCCTGACAGGCTGTAATCACCTGTCAGTCGCCTGACAGGCTGTCATCACCCGTCAGCCGCCTGACAGGCTGTCATCGCCTGACAGGCTGTAATCACCTGTCAGTCGCCTGACAGGCTGTCATCGCCTGTCAGTCGCCTGACAGGCTGTCATCGCCTGTCAGGTGGTTGACATATGTCATCACTTACCAAGTACCGCCTGTCAGGTTGTCTTAGGTTGTGAGACGTCGCATCTTAACAATAATAAATAAGAAGACGATTAGTATACCACTGATTGATTATTAAGGCAGTTTAAGTATTCATGATTGTCATTAATTGATGGACGTTCCCTATGCTTGAAACTGGTCATATGAATACATAGTCTAATCATGGTCGACATATACTACTTCACTTCGACACACTCACAAAAGCTTAAACAGAGTTCATATACTCTTGCTTTCATCTTCAACCTTGATCACCCTAGGTTCGTCAAGAATTTGTTGGGTTTGCACTGTGCTCATCACAGGAGATCCAAGGTTGACATCACCTATTCCTTGTGTTTGACAGCCACTGCTCGAACATAAATCAACCCCTTGGATCCCGTTATCGTGGGTGCTGCCCCCGAACCCCTTTCGTTTAGGGGTTCTGTGACAATCGTCAAAACTCAGGTCGAGTATACTAACTGATAACCTCGATACTTGTTAATTGACACATGCTATAACTAACTTTATGTGTTACGTGGTTACGTACACATAACTCTTTCAGCTAAGCTCGATGTAACTCATACAAAACTTTTAACGTAGGTTTACGTTACTTAAACATAAAACATTTGTGTCTCGGAATCGGAATCGGAAATCGGAAATCAAACCTTAAAATGAATCCTAATACCAAGAAAACGCATAATGAACTTGTCTAAGTTTATTTCATATCAAATCGTAAACTCCCAACTAACGAAAAAGCTTAACAAATAACGAAAAACAGAAAATTTCCAGAATAGTTACGCTAACGTAACTAAATAGTCACATTAGCATATAACATTATCAACTAAAAACATTTCTTATAGTAGTGATATATTTTTAAACACGTATATTTATCATCACAAAACAAAGATTTTTCATGTACTTATCATGTAGTATGTTTAAAACAATGTATAATTCTTCTTCTTTCATGTCTACTAGACTATTTTTAATGCATATACGTAAGTTTTTCTAGTATTCCTAGCCCTTACTTCCAGTTGAGTAGGATTCGACATTATACATATAAGGAATTAAATCATTCATCGTATATCATATATTATGTATATTAACAAATCAGCCAATGAAGTAACATACTAATAAATGTTTGAAACAAATATTATGATTATTATGTTATGTTTCAATTCAAATAAATAAGTATGATACCAGAATGATTTCTAGATATATCGATACTTATCATATCATAATTTTCACATTACCGATAATTAATAACATTACATCAGTTCTTATAATAATAATAAAAATGACAAAATAAACAGTACACTTTCATGAAAATCCTCAAGCATAAAATTCATATATGTTATTATATATCTTTAAGTCTAGGAAAATCACTCGGTAAAAACCTTGAATGTATTGCATATAGAAATATTACAAAGTAGCCTTTAAGTACAAACATATACAAACAAATTATGTATAACCCCATTCAAAGTCTAAGAGTACAAGTTAATTATTTTTTAGCTAGCAAATCAAATCAACGATATAATCTCTAAAATCATATATGTTTCTAAATCATAGCCAAACTTTATAAAATATATATCACGTCTATAATTATCAGAACGTATATCTGAATTTACTTATAAGACCAATTTTGTGTTGAAGGATTATGGTCAACATTCACTTAATCTAATACCAAACAGGTGTGAGTTGTTACAAAGATCAAGAAAATTTAGAAATAGTATCAATAAAGTTGGTTCGTAGTAAGTAATCATAATATAAATAAAACATTACAATTATAGAAATTGTACCTCACTTTCAATTGAATGTCACGCGACCTATAATAAAACTTTAAACCCAATTAAAATCATAAAATCATAGAAAAATCAAGATCTCAAAAGTTTTGAGTGATTCCAAATTGTCTACCAAAGCTTTGACTCTAAATTCTTATTTTTAGAATGTAATAAATACATACGTCAAATTATTTAGTTTATATTTTTCAACCAAAAGAATATAGACTAACCGTGGTTACTAAAACCACCAATTTAACCTATAATCTTAATAATCAACACAAACTCAAATATGCATTATAATCTACCACCAACCTTTAATAAAAAGAATCCATTGGTCTCCAAAAATTATTAATGTAAAAAGTATTAACCTGTCACACCCCGCTAAAACGGAACGCAGGATGTGAAGAGCAATAGCATTCGATAACAAGTTATAGATAAACGCCACGTTATAATAAATAAAAGTTACAACAAAGTTTACATAATTGTTTTAAAATATCGTTTACATATCCGAATTCAAAATAGGGTGTTCATAACCAAACCACCCAAACCCATCCCGTTCTTGAAGTCATCAGCCCCAAGCGTAAAGTCATCAGCACATGCTTACTCGTTTCCTGAAAATACGAGTCAAGTGTTAACTACGGGAGACGTAGTTAGTGAGCTACAAGTTTTAGTAAAGCATAAGTTTTCAAATTGCAATAGCATAACCATGCATAGAGTATCGCATTCAAAATAGTTGTCACATAAAAATGTATAGAGTATCGCATTCATGTTTATAGGCATTGTCCACATAGCGCGACTATGTGACAATCCTAAGTTTGCCCAATGATCGTTACTAAGCCTTAAGCCTACCCATTTAGTATTATGCACCATCGTTATAAGTCGTTGTGGTGAGGGTCACTCTACCCTAATAGCGCTATCCATATCTACTAACGGTCCTTTCCAAAGGGATTAATAGCAACTAATGTCCTTGGTAGTTTTCGGGAATTTTCAATGGTTTCTCACGTCCATGTTGTACAAAGTCCGCAACATGACGATCGATAGTTTTAGTCATTGGCAAAAATAGCTTTCGTGTCCTCGGCATTGTTGGCAAAACCCCCAACAATGTCGGCAAAATAGTTATTCAAATAAGCATTCAAGATATCAAAGTGTTTCATAATAGCTTTGAGTATCAAATCGCTTTCGTTTAGCATTCACGTAATAATCGTTTTTCAGCTTAAATATTAGTTAAGCCTAAGACTCGCATTTCACCCCAAAAAGGTATTAAAAGCGTTTAAAGAGTAGGGGTTTGTAACTCACGTGAAAATGAGGCGGTGAAAAGATAGCTCGGACGGAGGTGAGTTGGTTCTAACGAAAATCCGGCAGAGCTTCCGCGCTAACTAAAGAATGTCCAAAATAATAAATCACTTTCCCGCTTTACAAACTGAACTCAAATATGTGAAATGAATCTAATGAATCACAAAGACTTACGCTAAAGCGAGAGAGTAGTACTAGGAGTGTGCGTGGAGTGACCGGAATAGGAATCGGAATCGCGTGAACCTAAATTATACCGAATATGAAACTGTCAGATTCTGTTGTTCTAATATTTTATAAAAATAACATAAAAATCACATTCTGAAATACGAAGTCATAGGAACTGGATTCGTCTCAATCCGACAGTTTTTGAAGAAGTTAGAGTCGTTTACGTATTTAACGCGTTTTAACCGTAAAAACAGCAAATGATAGTAGATTAATTCCAAAAATTCCAGTAAAATCTGTAAAATCATATTTTGATAGATTCTAGACTATGTCAAATTTTTGTAAGCTGATATATTCGTTTGGTATGTTTTCTCGAAAATAAAGTTTAAATCAGATTAAATACTGTAAAATTCATAATAAATCGAAAAATAGGAGTTAGGTTCCCAATTTTTGACAGTAAGCTACATTTTACAGTTTACATCTTTGGTCAAAATTTCGTAATTTTTACATGCATGCAACAGATTCTGTCGATTTCTTCGGTTAGAGTCATAAGTCGAAATCTTAAGTTGAAAAACATAACTTTAGTTTATTTTAATGAAATTTCCAGGTTTTCCATTTTATAAACTTCCATTTTTACCAACAAAATTGCATGCAATGATCTTTTTGATATGCTTTCATCATTTTAGTTATAAAACATATATAGATTTGATGATTTATGTAAAAGCTTGAGTAAATATAAAAGATAAGTTCAAGAACAAGATTTTTACCTTTGAAATGATGAAATGATGGTGATGAATGTATGGAAAATGACCTTGAATTAGTTAGATTAGGACTTAGATGAGGTTGTTCTTGAAAGAGTTGTGTGTTTGTATGTGAAAGTTGAGAGCATATGTGTGTAATTGTGTGTTTGATTTGCAAGAAATGAATGTGGACATGGGAGGTAATACCAAGGTCATAATTCTGGATTCAAGGGGTGTTTGACACCTGTTTTTACAGGTGTTGGCCATGAGGGTCGTTTTTGGGTGAGTCACCAAGCACTAGCAACAACAACAAAAAATTTTTGAATTCCTGTGCTGAGTTGCGCCGCAACTGATTCTGTTGCTCCGCAAGAGGCTGATTTTCTGACTTTTTCGTTTTTGTTTAGTTTTCTTTGTTAAGTGTTTCGTTAGTTGAAAGTTTCCAGTTATTTTAGATAGGAACTTAGACAAGTTCACTAAGTATTTTCTTGGTATTAGGATTCATTTTGTGATTCCGATTTCGATTCCGACGTACACGAGTTTACGAGACAAGTAATAACAAGATCAATTCGAGTTTGGTCAAAGATAGAGAATGCGGTTTTCACCTGAAATAAGACGGTTGTCACATTCTCCCCACGTTGAAAGAATTTCGTCCCGAAATTTCAACTTGTGGTATTCGCTATGGGAGAAGTGAAGAGATGAGGATACTTAAGCATCATTTGATCCTCACGTTCCCAGGTATATTCGGGGCCTCGTTTTGCGTTCCATCGTACCCTCACTATGGGGATTTTGCTATGCCTTAGTTTCTTAGTTTCGCGATCTATGATTTCTATCGGTTCCTCGACAAATTGGAGCTTTTCGTCTAGTTGTATCTCTTCTAAAGGGGTGATAAGTGTTTCGTCCGATAGGCACTTTTTCAGACTCGACACGTGGAAAGTGTTATGCATGTTACCGAGCTCTTGCGGTAGTTCTAAGCGATACGCAACTGGACCTACTCTTTCGAGTATCTCAAATGGTCCCACATATCTCGGGCTAAGCTTTCCTCGCTTTCCGCGGCGTATTGCACCTTTCCAAGGTGACACCTTTAGAAGTACTTTGTCGCCGACTTGAAATTCTAGATCCTTTCTGCGCATATCGGCATAGCTCTTTTGTCGACTTCTCGCAGTCTTAAGTCTCTCCTTGATTGTTGTGATCTTATCAATCGTTTCTTGCACTATGTCCATGCTAATTAGTTGTCGATCTCCTGGTTCCAACCAACACAACGGAGATCGGCATTTCCTTCCGTATAGGGCTTCAAAGGGCGCACATTTGATGCTAGCATGGTAGCTGTTATTGTAAGAGAACTCTATTAGTGGTAAGTGGTTATCCCAACTTCCTCCGAAGTCGATAACGCATGCCCTCAGCATGTCCTCTAATGTTTGTATGGTGCGCTCGCTTTGACCATTGGTTTGCGGATGGTAAGCCGTGCTCAAGTCCAATCGTGTGCCAAACGACTCTTGGAATGCTTTCCAGAATCTGGAAGTGAAGCGAGTATCTCTGTCCGAGATAATTGACGTGGGTATTCCGTGACGTGTCACTACCTCGTTGATGTATATTTGGACAAGTTTTTCTACGTTAAAACTTTCCTTAATCGGAAGGAAGTGTGCTGACTTCGTTAGTCGATCTACTATAACCCAGATCATGTCGTTTTGATGTCCGAGGTAACTTTGTGACGAAGTCCATGGTGATTTGTTCCCATTTCCACTCGGGAATTTCAGGTTGTTGTAGTAATCCGGAGGGTTTTTGGTATTCAGCCTTCACTTTGGCACAAGTGAGGCATTTCTCTACATATAAAGCAACGTCTCTTTTCATTCCCGGCCACCAATAGTGTTCCTTGAGGTCCTTATACATTTTGCTTGACCTGGATGAATGAATATCGCGTTCGGTGTGCTTCATCCATAATGGTCTTCCTTAATTCGTTAGTCGTAGGAATCCAGGCTCGATCCTTAAAATAATAGACGTCGTCGCCCTTCCTCACAAAGTCCTTGACGTGATTGTGCAAGGTTTCGACCTTTATGTTATCTGCCTTCAAGGCCTCATGCTGGGCACTTGCTATGCGCGTTCTCAAATCGGGTTTAAGGTAAATTCCTAATGCACGTACTCGAGTCTTCTGTTGCCTCTCCTTCCTACTCAGGGCATCTGCTACGACGTTTGCTTTGCCAGGGTGATACTTAATATCACAGTCGTAGTCGCTAAGGAGTTCCAACCATCTCCTTTGCCTCATATTGAGTAGCTTATGATCTAGTATATGTTGCAGACTCCTATGGTCCGTGAATACGGTGCATTTGGTTCCGTAGAGGTAATGTCTCCAGATTTTCAGTGCGAAAACTATCGCTCCTAGTTCTAAGTCGTGCGTAGCGTAGTTGACCTCGTGTTTCTTAAGTTGTCGTGATGCATAAGCTATGACCTTATTTCGCTGCATCAATACACAACCTAATCCTAGGTTAGATGCGTCACAATAAACCACGAAGTCTTCATTTCCCTCGGGAAGAGTTAAGATCGGAGCGTTGCACAGTTTCGTTTTCAGGACATTGAAGGCTTGCTCTTGAGCATCTCCCCAGTTGAACTTCTCGTTCTTTTGTGTTAACTTTGTTAGGGGTTTAGCTATCTTAGAGAAATCCTGAATGAATCGCCGATAATACCCAGCCAATCCCAAAAATTGGCGGATTTCTGTCGGACTCTTGAGAGTTTTCCAGTTCTCTATAGCCTCGATTTTTGATGGGTCAACGTGGATTCCAGATCCATTGACTACGTGACCGAGAAATTTGACTTCACGCAACCAGAATTCGCACTTAGAAAACTTTGCGTAGAGCTGTTCTTCTTTGAGTAATTCCAATAATAGTTTTAAGTGCTCTGCGTGATCTTCCTTGTTGCGCGAATAAATTAGGATGTCATCGATGAATACAATAACGAACTTGTCTAGATACGGTCGGCATACCCTATTCATCAAATCCATGAATACTGCCGGTGCGTTCGTGAGTCCAAATGGCATTACCAAGAATTCGTAGTGTCCGTATCTAGTGCGGAATGCGGTCTTCGGTATGTCATCTTCTGAAACCAACACTTGATGATATCCGGACCTTAAGTCAATCTTTGAAAAGTAGGTTGCGCCTTGTAGTTGATCGAAAAGGTCATCGATTCGCGGAAGAGGGTATCGGTTCTTGACGGTTAGTTTATTCAATTCTCGGTAGTCGATACACATGCGAAACGATCCATCCTTCTTCTTACGAATAGAATCGGCGCGCCCCATGGTGATGAGCTTGGTCGGATAAATCCTTTATCCAATAATTCCTGAACTTGGTTGGACAATTCCTGCATCTCAGTCGGAGCTAGCCGGTATGGCGTCCTTGCCACCGGTGCCGCTCCAGGAACTACCTCGATTCTAAACTCAACTTGCCTCTGAGGTGGTAGTCCAGGTAATTCTTCGGGAAATACTTCCGGATAATCTCTAACTATCGGTACATCCTTAAGGTCTGCTGCTTTTGCCTGTTTGTCCTTTATGTTCACCAATGACGCAAAGCAGCCCTTATTCAAGTACTTGCGCATCTTCATCACCGATATAAGCTTCGAAGTCTGGCCCGGCCTATCTCCTTGTACTATCAATTCCTTTCCATCTCTTAATGGCATTCGTACCGTTTTATCTAAACAAAATATCCTTGCGTCTCGGATGGTTAACCAGTCCATTCCTATTACTACGTCGAAGCTCTTAAGTTCGATGGGGATTAGGTCTATTTCGAAAGAGTGGTTAGCTAGGGTTATTGTGCAATTCTTAATTACGTCACTAGCTTGGTATTCCTGACCATTTGCGTATTCTACCGAAAACGTTTCACTTAGAGGTTCGGTTTCTAATGCAATCAAGGGCCTAAACTCTAAGGACACAAAACTTTTGTCCGCGCCTGAATCAAATAGTACTGAGGCATAGTAGTTGTTAAGGAGAAACGTACCTGCAATCACCCGGGGGTCGTTTCTTGCCTCTTCGGCACCAATCGCGAAGGCTCTTCCACGGCCTTGTCCCCCATCGTTTCCCCTCTGATTGTTCTGGTTTTGGTTCTGCGGAGGGTTTTGATTGCGGTTCTGGTTTGGGTTTCGGGCAGGGTTTAGCCTAGGACAAACATTTCGGTAGTGATCCCTACTACCGCACTCATAACATTCTCCCTGGCGAGGCCTATCGTTCTGTTGTGTTGTCGCGGTCCTTCATTCTGTTGCCTTCCCGCCTGCTGCGGTCCAGCATTCACTGCCTTACAGTGTTGAGTCCAGTGACCAAGGCGGTTACAGTTGGTGCATGACCGACATTCACCTCCGTGGTGTTTACCGCACCTATCGCATTTTGGTGCCTTTCCCTGGTAGCCGGTGTTTTCTGCCGTAGCAACTCCGTAGTTCCTTACCGTTCTAGCCTTCTTGTTAAACCGTTCCTTTTTGTTCCCCGATGTGTCCTCAACCTTACGCTTTCCCTTTGCGTCTTCTGCACCCGGATTTGATATTCCTCCATTCCTTATCCAATCCTGGGTTAGGCGATTAGCCAAACTCACAGCCTGCTGCATCGTAGCTGGCTCGGTGGTCGTCGCCATAGCCCTGATCTCGGGTGAGAGTCCCCAAATGAAGTGCTCAATTCGCTTGTCCTCGGGGGTTACCAGTTCAGGTACTAGATTTGCGAGTTCATGAAATCGCGCGACGTAGGTGTCGACGTCAGTTCCTATCATGGAGTGATTCCAGAGTTCGTTCTTGAGCTTCTTTAGGATCTCCTTGGGACAGTACTCAATCACTAGTAGTTCCTTGAACCTTGCCCATGGCATGTTGTATGCAGCGTCCGGACCTCGGATCTGAAGTTGATTGTTCCACCAGGTTAGGGCTCGCCCCTGAAGCATGCAGGAAGTGAATTCCACCTTCTTGTTTTCAGCGCACTGGCTGATCCTCAATACGACTTCAATACTATCGATCCAGCGCGATAGTCCGATGGCGCCCTCAGTGCCATGAAATTCCTTTGGCCTGCACGATATGAAGGTCTTGTAGCTACAACCTTGGTTGTTCCCCTGGTTGTGGTTTCCCTGATTGTTATTTTCCCGGTTGTTGTTTCGTTGGTTGTTGTTATCTTGGTTGTTGTTATTCTGGTTGTTGTTATTCTGGTTGTTGTTATTCTGGTTGTTGTTATTCTGGTTGTTGTTATTTCCCCTTGGTCCTCCCTGGTGGATACCGGCGTTGATTCGGGCTATGATGTCAGGTATTGCCTCGTTCAAACGGGCGTTGATCCTCTGGACAATGCGCTCATCGTTGTGTTCGGCCATTTTCCTACACAAGAGAGAACTCGGATTTAGGACTTTGATATATCACTTTAGATTCATATAATGGGAAATAACAAGAACAACAACAATCGTAATTATAATCCGTCCATTTTATATATCTCGCTCAAAATTTGATGTTCTTACAAAATCCAACATCGTCGACTATTGTCGTACATCACTAACCAAACATAAAGTACTACGCTTACAATCCTTCATAAACTACATGTTCTGCTTACCATCCAAAAGATATCTTACAACAACCTCTAAACCTTAATTACAACCAAAACAACCATAAGGAATACTAGTACTATGTTAATCAGCATCAAGTTGCGTGCTGCTTGAATAGCCTTCCGTGCCATTGCCTTTGTGCGTAACACCTCGGTGTACAAACCACGTATCTGGTGGGAGTGTTCTCTCACGACTTGTGTGTATCCGCGGAGGTCGACGGACATGTTACAAAGCGCTTGAATTTCCTCAGGAGTCAATCCGCGCTCAGGGGGTGGTTGTGGCATAGTTAGCTGAGGTCTCGAGCTACCTTCACCGTCCCGACGGAGGATAGGTAAGGTGAGTGGTGACGATTGCTGACTCCTAGAGCGTGACTGGGATTCGTGAGAGTGTTTGGTTTCGCTGTCTGACGTAGCTATCTCTTTCCCTCTCGACATACCCTAAATCGATAACGCGTTAGTTCGAAGATACGACTCATGTTAGTGTTAGTAAAAAGCTGAGCACATAGAGTATCTTAAGTATAGCATCTAGGTCTGTGTGGGTCTGACTTCAAGAATTCCCGGGGAGGTTCGTTCAATGTTTTACCAATCCCGTTCCGGCATAATTTAGTCCAAATTATTCATAGGTGATCAGGCTACGAATAATTCAAGTTAAACAATGCCTTCACGTTTTGGTTCAATAAAATCTTTCGTTTAGAAATTGGTTTCATCTTCACAAAAGCTTAAACAGAGTTCATATACTCTTGCTTTCATCTTCAACCTTGATCACCCTAGGTTCGTCAAGAATTTGTTGGGTTTGCACTGTGCTCATCACAGGAGATCCAAGGTTGACATCACCTATTCCTTGTGTTTGACAGCCACTGCTCGAACATAAATCAACCCCTTGGATCCCGTTATCGTGGGTGCTGCCCCCGAACCCCTTTCGTTTAGGGGTTCTGTGACAATCGTCAAAACTCAGGTCGAGTATACTAACTGATAACCTCGATACTTGTTAATTGACACATCCTATAACTAACTTTATGTGTTACGTGGTTACGTACACATAACTCTTTCAGCTAAGCTCGATGTAACTCATACAAAACTTTTAACGTAGGTTTACGTTACTTAAACATAAAACATTTGTGTCTCGGAATCGGAATCGGAAATCGGAAATCAAACCTTAAAATGAATCCTAATACCAAGAAAACGCATAATGAACTTGTCTAAGTTTATTTCATATCAAATCGTAAACTCCCAACTAACGAAAAAGCTTAACAAATAACGAAAAACAGAAAATTTCCAGAATAGTTACGCTAACGTAACTAAATAGTCACATTAGCATATAACATTATCAACTAAAAACATTTCTTATAGTAGTGATATATTTTTAAACACGTATATTTATCATCACAAAACAAAGATTTTTCATGTACTTATCATGTAGTATGTTTAAAACAATGCATAATTCTTCTTCTTTCATGTCTACTAGACTATTTTTAATGCATATACGTAAGTTTTTCTAGTATTCCTAGCCCTTACTTCCAGTTGAGTAGGATTCGACATTATACATATAAGGAATTAAATCATTCATCGTATATCATATATTATGTATATTAACAAATCAGCCAATGAAGTAACATACTAATAAATGTTTGAAACAAATATTATGATTATTATGTTATGTTTCAATTCAAATAAATAAGTATGATACCAGAATGATTTCTAGATATATCGATACTTATCATATCATAATTTTCACATTACCGATAATTAATAACATTACATCAGTTCTTATAATAATAATAAAAATGACAAAATAAACAGTACACTTTCATGAAAATCCTCAAGCATAAAATTCATATATGTTATTATATATCTTTAAGTCTAGGAAAATCACTCGGTAAAAACCTTGAATGTATTGCATATAGAAATATTACAAAGTAGCCTTTAAGTACAAACATATACAAACAAATTATGTATAACCCCATTCAAAGTCTAAGAGTACAAGTTAATTATTTTTTAGCTAGCAAATCAAATCAACGATATAATCTCTAAAATCATATATGTTTCTAAATCATAGCCAAACTTTATAAAATATATATCACGTCTATAATTATCAGAACGTATATCTGAATTTACTTATAAGACCAATTTTGTGTTGAAGGATTATGGTCAACATTCACTTAATCTAATACCAAACAGGTGTGAGTTGTTACAAAGATCAAGAAAATTTAGAAATAGTATCAATAAAGTTGGTTCGTAGTAAGTAATCATAATATAAATAAAACATTACAATTATAGAAATTGTACCTCACTTTCAATTGAATGTCACGCGACCTATAATAAAACTTTAAACCCAATTAAAATCATAAAATCATAGAAAAATCAAGATCTCAAAAGTTTTGAGTGATTCCAAATTGTCTACCAAAGCTTTGACTCTAAATTCTTATTTTTAGAATGTAATAAATACATACGTCAAATTATTTAGTTTATATTTTTCAACCAAAAGAATATAGACTAACCGTGGTTACTAAAACCACCAATTTAACCTATAATCTTAATAATCAACACAAACTCAAATATGCATTATAATCTACCACCAACCTTTAATAAAAAGAATCCATTGGTCTCCAAAAATTATTAATGTAAAAAGTATTAACCTGTCACACCCCGCTAAAGCGGAACGCAGGATGTGAAGAGCAATAGCATTCGATAACAAGTTATAGATAAACGCCACGTTATAATAAATAAAAGTTACAACAAAGTTTACATAATTGTTTTAAAATATCGTTTACATATCCGAATTCAAAATAGGGTGTTCATAACCAAACCACCCAAACCCATCCCGTTCTTGAAGTCATCAGCCCCAAGCGTAAAGTCATCAGCACATGCTTACTCGTTTCCTGAAAATACGAGTCAAGTGTTAACTACGGGAGACGTAGTTAGTGAGCTACAAGTTTTAGTAAAGCATAAGTTTTCAAATTGCAATAGCATAACCATGCATAGAGTATCGCATTCAAAATAGTTGTCACATAAAAATGTATAGAGTATCGCATTCATGTTTATAGGCATTGTCCACATAGCGCGACTATGTGACAATCCTAAGTTTGCCCAATGATCGTTACTAAGCCTTAAGCCTACCCATTTAGTATTATGCACCATCGTTATAAGTCGTTGTGGTGAGGGTCACTCTACCCTAATAGCGCTATCCATATCTACTAACGGTCCTTTCCAAAGGGATTAATAGCAACTAATGTCCTTGGTAGTTTTCGGGAATTTTCAATGGTTTCTCACGTCCATGTTGTACAAAGTCCGCAACATGACGATCGATAGTTTTAGTCATTGGCAAAAATAGCTTTCGTGTCCTCGGCATTGTTGGCAAAACCCCCAACAATGTCGGCAAAATAGTTATTCAAATAAGCATTCAAGATATCAAAGTGTTTCATAATAGCTTTGAGTATCAAATCGCTTTCGTTTAGCATTCACGTAATAATCGTTTTTCAGCTTAAATATTAGTTAAGCCTAAGACTCGCATTTCACCCCAAAAAGGTATTAAAAGCGTTTAAAGAGTAGGGGTTTGTAACTCACGTGAAAATGAGGCGGTGAAAAGATAGCTCGGACGGAGGTGAGTTGGTTCTAACGAAAATCCGGCAGAGCTTCCGCGCTAACTAAAGAATGTCCAAAATAATAAATCACTTTCCCGCTTTACAAACTGAACTCAAATATGTGAAATGAATCTAATGAATCACAAAGACTTACGCTAAAGCGAGAGAGTAGTACTAGGAGTGTGCGTGGAGTGACCGGAATAGGAATCGGAATCGCGTGAACCTAAATTATACCGAATATGAAACTGTCAGATTCTGTTGTTCTAATATTTTATAAAAATAACATAAAAATCACATTCTGAAATACGAAGTCATAGGAACTGGATTCGTCTCAATCCGACAGTTTTTGAAGAAGTTAGAGTCGTTTACGTATTTAACGCGTTTTAACCGTAAAAACAGCAAATGATAGTAGATTAATTCCAAAAATTCCAGTAAAATCTGTAAAATCATATTTTGATAGATTCTAGACTATGTCAAATTTTTGTAAGCTGATAAATTCGTTTGGTATGTTTTCTCGAAAATAAAGTTTAAATCAGATTAAATACTGTAAAATTCATAATAAATCGAAAAATAGGAGTTAGGTTCCCAATTTTTGACAGTAAGCTACATTTTACAGTTTACATCTTTGGTCAAAATTTCGTAATTTTTACATGCATGCAACAGATTCTGTCGATTTCTTCGGTTAGAGTCATAAGTCGAAATCTTAAGTTGAAAAACATAACTTTAGTTTATTTTAATGAAATTTCCAGGTTTTCCATTTTATAAACTTCCATTTTTACCAACAAAAATTGCATGCAATGATCTTTTTGATATGCTTTCATCATTTTAGTTATAAAACATATATAGATTTGATGATTTATGTAAAAGCTTGAGTAAATATAAAAGATAAGTTCAAGAACAAGATTTTTACCTTTGAAATGATGAAATGATGGTGATGAATGTATGGAAAATGACCTTGAATTAGTTAGATTAGGACTTAGATGAGGTTGTTCTTGAAAGAGTTGTGTGTTTGTATGTGAAAGTTGAGAGCATATGTGTGTAATTGTGTGTTTGATTTGCAAGAAATGAATGTGGACATGGGAGGTAATACCAAGGTCATAATTCTGGATTCAAGGGGTGTTTGACACCTGTTTTTACAGGTGTTGGCCATGAGGGTCGTTTTTGGGTGAGTCACCAAGCACTAGCAACAACAACAAAAAAATTTTGAATTCCTGTGCTGAGTTGCGCCGCAACTGATTCTGTTGCTCCGCAAGAGGCAGATTTTCTGACTTTTTCGTTTTTGTTTAGTTTTCTTTGTTAAGTGTTTCGTTAGTTGAAAGTTTCCAGTTATTTTAGATAGGAACTTAGACAAGTTCACTAAGTATTTTCTTGGTATTAGGATTCATTTTGTGATTCCGATTTCGATTCCGACGTACACGAGTTTACGAGACAAGTAATAACAAGATCAATTCGAGTTTGGTCAAAGATAGAGAATGCGGTTTTTACCTGAAATAAGACGGTTGTCACATAACCGTGTAGCCATGTATTCAAAAACATATGATTCTAAAAAATGTCCATCGTTACTTAACAACAATAACATCAAATAATTTCAACAACCAATCTTTAATATATAATAAAAGAGGGGCCTTAAATGCCACATGGCGAAGTAAGGTCCATTGGATGGGTTATCTTCTTTGATTTCAGCCGTTAGATCAGATTGATGATGTCATCAAAGACTATTTCTATTTTACACCATCTTACAATACATAATTACATTTTCTCTTTCATTTACATCTCCACTTAAATAAATTAAACATTAATTTATTTTACTTATAAATCGCTCAATTTAGACTATGATTTACCATATTGTTATTCTAAAATCTCCTCATAAAAATATCAAAACATGTATATAAACGTAAAAGTATATATATTATTTAACTATAAGCAACATTGGTATAAACGTAAACGTATATATGTTATTATACGTATAACATTATCTTCTCATAATAACCTAAAATCTACATAAACAAAAATTTACGAGTCAAACTTTATCTTTGTCCGCGCTATCGCGGGACAATAATCTAGTTAAATACTATTAATAAGACATATATGATATATGTGATCATGACGGAAAAGTCAAACAAAATTTATCATATAGGCGTCATATCTTAATATATAATAAAAGAGAGGCCTTAAATGCCACATGACGAAGTAAGGTCCATTGGATGGGTTATCTTCTTTGATTTCAGCCGTTAGATCAGATTGATGATGTCATCAAAGATTATTTCTACTTTACACCCCTTACAATACATAATTACATTTTCTCTTTCATTTACATCTCCACTGAAATTAAAAAAAAATAAGTTTATTTTACTTATAAATCGTTCAATTTAGACTATGATTTACCATATTGTTATTCTAAAATCTCCTCATAAAATATCAAAACATGTATATAAACGTAAAAGTATATATATTATTTTAACTATAAGCAACATAGGTATAAACGTAAACGTATATATGTTATTATACGTATGACATTATCTTCTCATAATAACTTTAAATCTACATAACGAAAATTTACGAGTCAAACTTTATCTTTGTCCGCGCTATCGCGGGACAATAATCTAGTTAAATCCGAAAAGAGAAACCATAAAGCCATAGATATAAAGCTAAATAAACCATAATATGTAGTAAACAAATCATCAAGATGTCCATATAAATTTACGATCACATGATTACATGTGCAATAAAAGTATACGAACAGATACAATGAAAAACGAATGACATGACTGCATAAAACTATTTAGTCCAAGTCATATATAATATGTAATATCTACCAAAACTTTAGTTATCAAAACCGATCGAGTGATTGTAAATTGGATCTTACTCTTAGATCGTGGAATTTGACTTACGATTTATTTAGGAAACAATACCAAATATAATATAATGTTAAATCCATACCACAGTTAAAATCCATAAGCCAAAACTCCAAACATAGTTAAAAGCTAGCTCACAACCAAACAACATATATCAACCATATAAAATAAACGTACCTTGAAGTTATATTTAACTGAGAAAATCGAATTGACAAGCAACAAAAAATTCAACCCAAAAACTCAGATCTAGAACGTACTGATAACGTGTTGTGAAACAATAAAGAAGACAAAAACAATAGAGAAAGAAAATGGGTGTTGATAGAGGCACCCCCTAAACTATTTTTCGGTTATCAACACCCCCCAAGGGTCACATCATTATTACTAATATGATTTTTTTTTCTAATTTTAGATATAGAAATTATAAAATTGTTTATTTATTATCTACATATCATATTTTATTTATTTAAAATTTAAATATATATTTGTTTTATAATTTTTTTTTTTTTTTTTTGTATTTTAAAGATTTTTTTAATAGGTTTTAACTCGTGTTTTAATAAGTAAACAATTAAATTTTATCAATTACAACTTTATATTTATTAATGTTTATTATAATTCAAATATACATGTTAATTTTAAATAATTAATATTTATTTTTTATACATTAGGAAATATATTTAACAGGTTTTAACATGTGTAATAATAATTAAAATAATAATTTACGATATTATTTTATTAGATTTTATTAATAGTTTTTTTATTTAAAATTATTTTAGTATACCTTTTTATATAAAATAAAATTTACAAACAAAAATAACTAATAAACTAATATATAATTATAAGATTTTAAATATAAAATAAAATAAAACTAAAAAGAATAATAAAAAAATTAGTAATAATAATAATTAAAAAAATGATGTGGAGATAACCATATGAGGGGTGAGGTTATCTCACCCCAAAGAAAATAGAGAATTGTATTATATATCTCATTATATATATTTATGGTACATTAGTGGATTAATTACCAAAAAACAATCTACTAATTATAGTCAAATATCTCATTATTAATATTCTATAAGATATGAACATTCATACCAAAATTATTCATAACAATTAGTGTATTTCTTTTTTCTTTAATTTATGTAAATAAAAGTCTTGGTATTATTATTATTTTTAATCTAAATAAATTGAAATCAAACAACAAAATTTAGTTAGTTTAATTGAAAGTGGTTGTTTATATTTGCATCTATTTTCGATGTAACTAAAAAATGTATTTTAGTCTAGATTCTATAAACATAACGAAAAGGAATCTACGTATTTCTTATAAAAAAATTTAGCATGTTAGTTTTGTTTTGCGTTATTCAAAGAAAAAGTGAATATTTTTTATTTAACGGTCAATTTAATCAATTGTGTTTCTAAATTTTTCTAAGTTGTAATTGTTAGAAAACAGTAATTTAATATCATTAATATTTTAAATCTTTTTTTTATGTTTTGACATTCAACTATACATAATTTTTATATCTCGCCACAACGTTAATAAAAGGGGAGTACGTCGACAGAAGCAAAGCATGCGTACGGAAGAGATGCAAGGATAGAATCCAGTCAAAAGTATTTAAGATAAAAAACGACAACGTAATGATGAGGTGAGGCATTAGACTAGTCCCAGCCGTGGTGTTATCCGCGCGTTTTGGCCGGCCATAACGCCGTTCACGGCTGGGACGACGGCGTTATGGCGGCGTTTAGGCGGTGGTGTGAGTGGAGCAACGCAGCGTCGTGGTGCTTTTTTTTTTTTTTTTCCTTTCTTCCTAATTTATCCATACATACATATACATATATATATAAATATGTATATATAATAAAGAAAATAAAGATGAAGATTTTTGGGTTTTGTGGTTTTTGAAGATTTTTGGGTTTTGTGGATTTTGAAGAAAGAGGAAGAAGAAAGAGACAAAAAAAACTAATTTTTTTTTTTTTTTTTTTTTTTTTTTTTTTTTTTTTTTTTTAATAAACTTTATTGAAAATGGTATTTTTATTAATGTATTTGTGATTTAAGTATTTATGTATTGGTTTTTCATAGTTTTTATGTATTTTTTTTTTTTTTTTAATATTAATCTAAGTTTATTTTTATTATTAATATATTTTTAATATTAGTAATGTATTAAAAATAATATGAGAAAAGGAAAGAAAATGAAAAATAAAAAAGGTGGTGGGTCCCAGATTTTGGTGTTATGAATGGGGGGTTATGTTATGTTATGTTATGTTGGTGTTATGGTGACGTGGCAACGAAAAGTGGTGTTATGGGTGTTACGAATGTGAGTGGTCTTATAATACGTGGAGTTTATTATACCTTTCTACTATTGTGTGCTATTTTCCCTATTTAGAATTTATTATCAGGGTAAATTCTCTTTTTCACTTTTTATCCTACTTTTCTATTTCATCTACAAACATTGATTATTATAAATAACTTTTCAAACTTCATATCGGGTTTTATTTTTCAGTAACAAATTTTTAACTTTGAAAAATAATAGGCGATAAAAGTAACACGTATCTTAGATGATGCTAAGACTTAAAATTAAGAAAGAGCTCGTAATATATATACCATCGTGAAAATGTAAAGACCGAAACTAAAATAGTTACAAAAAATTTATATATAACAAACATATATAATAAAAAATGCTACATACCTATCATTTTCTCATTCAATTTCATGGTTAATTCTTAATTAACCTCATACCCTACTTAGAGAGTCATTCTATTATATCAAGTTACACAAATATATTTTTACTAGGATCCATTATTGAGTTTAAAAAGAGATAGATTTATTTTACTATTTTGTTTAGGAATTTACTAATCTCAAACTCAATTAGACTTACCTTTTAAAAGTATGGTTATAGCTTTAGGACGTCAAACTCAATTAGATTTACCATATAGACCGATCTCAAGATTTTGGATTATGAAGATTAAAATGACCCGCTGAATATATCCTTTTATAGATACAGTTAAAATAAATATACGACGATAATTATTATTAGAAGTATAGTAAAAACACGTATTTTTTTTCTTTCTATCTTTCTAATATGGTCTTAAGAAAAGTAGATTAAGCCTATATATTCATGCATATAACATAAAGACATGACGTTATGTGAGAGTATGATCGTCTAGTACGCTTTAAAACTCAGATGTATTACTTTATATGCCGAAAATGAATTGCTCAAAACCGTAAAGAAGAGAAAAAAAAAAGAACAACATCAACTAACAAAAAGGTTATACTTAATTGTTAAAATCCTTTTTAATGATAGCCGTAAAGACTATGTTTATCATTATATTTTAGAATCAATTTACAAACACTTTTGCTAGTTAATTTCATTTGTTTAAACTATAAAGGAAGTCCCTTCCTCTTAAATGTTGAAAAATAATTACCTCTAAATGCTAGTATATTGTAAAATTAATTGCTTATCTTTTTCTTGTCTCTCGAATTTAATTACCTAATAGGTGCATTATCAAATCAATCATTGTCTTTTCCTTTATTCTCATTTTCATTTTTTAACATGTCGACACCGCTTTCTTGTATTGACATAAAAAGAGCTCTAATAATATCCAAAATTTTGGATTACTCATAAACGTTGAAACTATTCAAACTTTGGGGTTGATTTTTTTTTATTGAAATGTTCAATTCCAGTAAGTACAAGGACAAAGCTTCTTTAGTGTCGGGAGGGTTTTGCCCTCCCGAAAATTCTACTGCTTACTTCTAATTTTTGAAAATTTTAATAGTTTTTCGAATTTTACAGGGTATAAAAAGAAATTGCCTCCCAAAGTTTGACATTCAAGATCCGTTCCTAAATAAATATAATTATTAACCGAGTAAATTTAGCGAACGATTGCCAATATAACGTATGTGGTCTTTAGACATATGAAGGTACTAATATACATTTCGTCATGCTTATGTGTTTTTTGTTTATATAAAAGGTCTTCTCAAATGAGTAAAGATGGTCCAAAACTTTAAAGATAAATTTAATTACGTAAACGTCTTAAACAATATATTTTTTACCTTATATTTTAAAAACCCTAGAGGAGTTTGCCAGTAATTTTTAAATTTTTTTAGATAATACAAGTTACAACCACATATACTACTATTAATCCTTAGTTTGATATCTTTCCGTTTGTTTTATAACTTCCACACCACCCCTAATCACATTCACTCAACAGAAATGTCAAATACCAACAAACCCGACTTCCCTCCGGGTTCACCCATTTCACCATTCAGCTCTTCCAACTCCACCTCATCCGGGTTAGGGTCGGGTCAACCCGAAACCCGACTTCACTTTCCCTCCACTTTCAAAACTAACCAATCATCAGTCGACAGTCCACCATCTTCTTCGGGTCGGACGTCCGGCACCATTTACCACCCGACACTAAAAACCGGTATGATGAAAACTCAAACCACAAGAACAGGCGTACTAAGCTTCGGAACTTGCAACTACGGTCAAGGCAGCATAATGCGTGCTACACACGGCAGCGTAAAAGATGGTGAAGAATTTAAGAAACTAGGAAATGAAAATTATAAAAAGGGAAACTTTTTAAAAGCATTGAGTTATTATGATCAAGCCATTGCGATCTCACCGGATAATGCAGCCTACCGTAGTAACCGTGGAGCTGCATTCATCCGTTTGAAAAGATTGAATGAAGCTGTAAAAGAATGTTATGAAGCAATTAAATTGGATTCTGGGTTTATTAGAGCTCAACATCGATTAGGCTCTCTTCTTATTAGGTAAACTTTTAATCTTTAGTGCGATATCTATAGTCTAACTTTCAAATATATCGCTATTGTATGTATGAGCTAGCATACGTGTTTGCAAGTTTTTAGTTGGTCGGATACATACAAAAGCGGTATTTGAAAGTTCGATAGATATAATAGACATGTTCAAAGTTAAGATACATACACTATAGATTTCGAAGCGTATACATTTTCTGTTATCCCTTATTTTTATACACATTATAATTTTTCAAGAAATGATTTATTTTGGAGGCATTCTTTTTCAGATTTTGTTTTTAATATATGCAATGTTTTTCATTATTTTTATGCATTTTATGAATTTTTAATAAATTTTTATGTTCATTCTTATGAAAGGAATCATTTTTTTATGTGGGTTTTTGATTATGATGTAATTTATTGGCTTCTGTTATTCGTTTCGATTGGCTGACCCAAGAGTAAGAAAAGCTAATTTGTATATGTAATGACAGTTTAGGGCAGGTGGAAAATGCTAAGAGACATTTTTGTGTTTCGGGGTACAAACCGGATCCAGACGAGCTCAAAAAGTTACAGTTAGTAGAGAAGCATTTAAGTAAGTGCACTGATTGTAGGAGGGTTCGGGATTGGACTGGCGTTTTAGGAGAATGTGATGCTGCAATGGCTTCTGGAGCAGATTCTTGTCCTCAGGTAACAAGAGAATCATCTTTTATTAGTCATTAAAGGTGGCATTTTAGCGAAAAAAAGAAACTGGTCGACAGTCACCCCGAGTGTATCTTTAGTCCTCAAAACCTTCGGAACCATTTTATTCAAATACTTAGATAATTATCCAAATTATAACTTTCTTGTAATCATATTTTGATACAATAATCATTTATGATAGGTTTAATAATTTTGGGAAAAAAACATTTTTGGTCAACCCGACCCCCGCCCGTGTCAAAAAAACTTTTTAACCCGTTACCCAACCTGTCCGTTTATGTCCTGTATCTGTTATTGTAACTTTCTTGTCTGAATCTTGTAACTGAATTTTTTTGATATCAAATTGACAGCTATTTGCTTGTAAAGCAGAAGCACTCTTGAAACTCCGCCGGCTAGATGATGCTGATTTAAGCATGTCGACGGTGCTTAAATTTGAAGCGTCTTGGAGCCTCTCATGTTCACAAACAAAGTTCTTCGGAATGGATCTTGAAGCATACCTTTTATTCGTTCGTGCTCAAATTGACATGGCAATGGGAAGGTGAGTTTCTATGTTTTGTGCCACGTAAGACAAAAATCCACACTACTGATTTTTAAATACACGTTTTAGAGAAATGTTCTAATTTTTCCAAGGTATAAAAATAGTTATTTTTTCCTAAAATTTTCGTTCTTATATTTGTTAAAGATTCGAGAATGCAGTTACTAGCATTGAGAAATCAGTAGAGATTGAGCCAAGAAATGTAGAGGTGGCAGTTCTGTTTCAAAATATTAAGTCGGTGTGTAAAGCTCGAGCTCGTGGGAATGATCTTTTCAAGTCAGAAAAGTTCACAGAAGCTTGTTGGGCTTATGGAGAAGGGCTTAGGCTAGATCCTTCAAATCCGGTTCTTTATTGCAATAGGGCTGCCTGTTGGTTAAAACTCGGGCAGATGGAACGATCTCTTGATGACTGTAATCAAGCACTTCTTATTCATTCAAACTACACTAAAGCACTTCTTCGTAGAGCTGCCACATACAGTAAGGTACATATATCAAAACGTTCAGTAGAATGATTTCTTCTTGAAATGTCATTTAGTTTTTTTTGTTGCAAACAAACCGTCATTCATGTGCAAATGCAAATGAAAATATCAGCTAGAACGGTGGGATGAATCCGTGAGTGATTATGAAAAATTGAGGAGAGAACTTCCTAACAACAATGATATAGCAAAATCTTTGTTCTGTGCTCAAGTCGCACAGAAAAAATCCCGTTGTGAGAAAGTATATAAAATGAAATCTTGAGGTGAAGTTGAGTTGATCGATAGTCTTGAGCAGTTCAATTCCGCAGTTGCTTCTACTGGTCAGTTTGTTATTTGTTTACATTCTACCTCAATACCATCACTTCAAACTCGTATTAGATTTAATCTTAAAATTTGAAAAACGCAGGAGCTTTTGTTGTTCTTTTTAAATCATCATCTCATACTCGCTGCTAATTCTGTTTCTTGAGACATTATGTGCCCGAAACCCATCCATAGTCTTTCTTAAGGTAAAAGAATATACAGCATTTATTTGTATTTCTTCGCATTGTCCGTGTTTTTTATGAGTGTGAACATAGAAATATGATCTCGGACTTGTGTGCTTACTAATTTACATTTATTTTATATCAAAAGGTTGATGTGGATGAAAGCTCGTTAATTGCAAAAGCAGGGAATGTAAGTATTATACCAACAATCAAGATTTACAAACAAGGCAAACGTGTGAAAGAAATGGTATGCCCGAGTCAAGAAGCGTTGGAATCATCTGTCAAAAGTTACATTTCCTAAGATCTTGATTCATCCCTTTCACCAGACACGATACTATCATTATTTAACATTTAACTACATAAAAAGCGCGATAATCTGATCTAAGTAACAGAAGTTGGAACAAACGTGAAGAAAAAAGCGAAAAAGAGTAGGTTACTTTGCGTTTTTAGTTATTGATTTCTTAAAAAAAAACATTGTTATGCTGTTATTGTTATTAAAGTAGCGCCATTTTGATGATTTGTATTCATTTGTAGGTAATCAGAAGTGAAATGTGTAGATGTATGTATATAATTATATGTGAAAATGATGATGATAAAACTGTTAGTATTTGAACACATCATGTCTTAACTCGGATCGAGTTCCCTATAATTGCAGCAAACAAAAGAGATGTGCTGAAATGTATCGATAAAAAGAATGACAAGTTACCATTCTCAAATAGAAACATATGGCATTCTATACGCATCGAGGGACCAATGGTTGATTGGTCGAATCTTATTTGGTTTTTTCAATGTATCCCAAAGCATGCTTTCCTTATGTGGTTAGTCATCGGTAAAAGTCTAAAGACTCAAGACACAATGAAGATTTGAGATGGCGTTTAAATGTTACGGGATTAGAAAGTTAATGGGTCAAAAATAACGTATTACTAATGAAAAATTTAGAATAATCTTCAAGATTTTTAGAAATGGGAAAAGCAACACACAATGAATGAAAAGATAGAAGTTAGTTTTGATTGAAACATAACATGATTCACATCGTACAGTGTATAAGCATGTATACAAATTGCGACTCCCAAATACATAATTTGTAAAGCAATTTATACCCCTTTTTAATTACAATGTTGATTGTAACTAGTAATGTATAAAGCTCTATCCATATATTTTCTAAAAATGATTCTATCTATTGGGAACAAAACGAGTGAGACTCCCTTAAAAATTTCCTAAACAAATTATGTTATATCATCATAAAAGAGAGATGGTATATTTTCTTAAGAAAGACGAAGCACCCAAAAAGTTGAAGCGGGTGGAAAGCAATGACATATCTTTACCGATATCACATGTTCAATCGTTGTCTATCGCGCTAGTGAAAAAGCCACACTTGACCTTCAAAGTGAAATATATTTGCGTGAGGAATCAATGTAATACTTTTTCTACATGTACTAGATTATGGACTCTTGTGTTACGTATGAGCACGTCCAATAGAAATATCGAACTAATGTCAAATAGATTAAGCTTTTATTTTAAAAAGAGTAAATTACACCGTTCGTCCCTAAGGTTTATATGCAATTACGGATTTCGTCCCTAAGTTTGAAAAGTTGCATGGATCGTCCCATTGTTTAAACTAATTACTGATTTCGTCCCTAATTTGGACGTCCGTTAATTTCTACCGTTAGCCTTCCCTCACGTGTTAAACACGTGAGGGGTATTTTAGTTATTTTGCATTCTCAAATATTTTAAATACATTTTTATTAAAAATAAAACCTAAATTCAACTCCTAAATATTTTTCCCCCAATTTTCAATCCCTATCATCATAAACCCTAAATCCCCAAACTCAAATTCATTCTCCAATGGCTGATTCTGCAACTGAATCGCTGTATTCAACTCCTCGCTGGAGTAACGGTGGTGGTGGTGGTTAATGATGTTGCCTCGAGTTCTTCTTGCTTTGAAACCCTGAACGTTTAATCACGGTTCTTCATTAATAAGGACTAATGATTAAAAAGTTGAAGATATCAAAAAAAAAAAAAACCCTTACCTGTGATGATCTCTTGCGGGATAACGAGAACCAGGTCCTCCCCGTTCAGAAACCGAGTCTCTCTTTTCTGATTCAGAGTGTTGTTCTTTAACGCTACGGGATCCTCGCCGGAGTAACCGTGGTGGTGGTGGTTAATGATGTTGCCTCGAGTTCGTCATTTTAAACGACGAACGGAAGACCGAGGAGGAGCAGAAAACGACTAACTTTCGTGTAATCGGAGCGAATTTCAGGACCATCCAACAAGTAGTTACCTCGGCGGCGACGTCCGCCATGTTCATCCGTACCTTCACAATCTCCGATCAACCTAAGCTCCTCTTGTTTTCCGAATTAAGTAATAAAGAAGATGAAGAAATAGTGTGTGTTGAGTTTAGGCTTGATTAATTTTATTTCTGTGTTTAGATCTTTTTTGGGTATTGATTTGGTATTGGTGATAAGAAGATGAAGTGATGAAGTAAGAAAAAATTAGGTTAAAATTAGGGATGTGTAATGAAATTGTTTAGAAAATGGGGCTAAAAGGGGGTAATAAATTGAAAATGGCGAAATGATTAAAATACCCTCACGTGTTTAACACGTGAGGGAAGGTGTCACACCCCGCCGGTGGCGGAAATGCAGAGTGCAACTGATTGACGATCGTCATAACACAATAGTAAATAAAGAAATAATCTATATGAAATAAATAATATTCGTGTGTCATGACGTCGCCATGTCCAAGGTAAAACCCCTTGGTACACAATTACGTCATTCACTACAATGAAACAACATCCAAAATAAATTCGAAAATGAAAATAAAGTACTTAGGCATACAAGCCCGAAATAGAGTTAATAATAAAATAAGAATCTAAGCCACCATGCATGAAAGTAACTCTAAGTCTCTAGGAATCCAATCCAGCTAGATCCTATGCCTGATCAATACCTGAAAGTAAAACTTAAAAGTCAACACAAAGGTTGAGCGAATTCATCGAGTAGTAAGTAAGAAAATGTAAGTAAACAATTTTTCAATCTCAAGCACAACATAGTATAAGAAAGCGTGTAACTAATGCATAAGTAGTAAAATAGTAACCATATCGAAAATAGTAACCATATGTAACGAACACAGTGACACGCCTCGGCAGTGCCCTGTAAGTGATACGCCCGTCGGCAATATCGAATCTGAACACTGTCCTTGACGCGCCTCGGCAACGTCAAGTCAGTATGACACGCATCGGCTGTGTCAGGTCCGAACGCTACCCTTAGTACGCCTCGGCAGTACTAAGTTAGCTAAGTAGTGTGTAAGTACCATGAATCCAAATATACTCGTATCTCGTAAGCTTTTGAAAATGCCTTAGGTTTTGTTACACATTTTATGAAATCCAGTTCGTAGTAAGTTTCCGAAAATAGTATGTTTCTAAAAGTAGTAAGTTTCTATAAATAGGAAGTTCTATTTATAGTAAGTTTATCAAAAGTAGTAAATTTCCCGAAATAGAAAGTTTCCAAAAATAGTACTTTTCCATAAATAGAAATATCTATTTATGGTAAGTTTGAAAAAGGTATTCGTTTTCTCATAAATCGTTTAGTTGAGTTTTACTTTCCCCCGTTTAGTTTAAAATAAGAAAATCAGTAAATATGGGGCGATGAACTCACCTCGATAGCAAAGTAAGTAAGTGACACTACTCGTGTAGTGTGAATATGTGTATATAAAGCGGTAGGTCACAAGCTAAGTTCCCGACTAGATATGAGCTCCCCCTTATTTGGAGACCACGGTTTCGATTGCTTGATGAATTGACTTGGGGTACGAACACAAGAGATATAAGCCACCAACAATGCAACAAAGGTTGGTTAACTGAATAACTGATGATCTAAGTTCTGTGTAGATCGATTGGGGATGAATGAAGATGAATATGATCACCACACAATTACACAACCTCTGATTACAACAACAAGAACAAAACACGTTACCAATAAGATTAGGGTTGCTGATTAGGAAGATTGCAACACGAAAATGGGAATCAAAACTTACCAGAATACACTCCAACGAGAAAGATGATTATATAGGGTAGGAATGATGATGCTAATCAACCAAGGAACTCCAAGAAACGAAAAATGAGAGCTGGTGATGATGAAAGGGACGGCAACAACAAGGAAGGGGAAAGGGGCGAACTAGGGTTTCTTGAATGAAGTTTACGTAAATGTGAATTTAGGGTTATAATTAGTTTTGTATTAGGGGTGTTTGGGTTACGGATAATATAACATGGATATGAGTTAACGAATAATCCATTGGATTGCAAGACACGAGCTAACACGAATACGACTAGACTAGTAATAAATTTATCCATTTATAAAAGACTCAAGAATAATAATACAAACCAAAGTACGAATTACGACTCAGGATTAAAACAACTTAGAATAGGAAAGTAAATTACTCGATTTATATAATAATTGATTGTGTCTACGCAAAACGTTTATCTTTTCTAAAATTGTCGCAGAAGCTCATCTAGCGGGTTCTACCTACTTGTGCACTTAAACTAACACATTAACAATACATACACAAGTATACACACATGTAATAGTAATATCTCATATAAGTACAGTAGAAATCAACAACGTAGAAAAAGTTTTAAATTTTCAGTGAACTTCGGTAATGATCTAGAGGCATACTAGACTAACTAAGGACGGAGAGAGTGACGGTTGTCACAGTATACCCCATGTAACACCCCGCTAAAAGCGGAACGCAGAGTGTTCCAGTTAAAGATATCAAGAGTCAAGGATTACAACATTTACAACCAATAAACAAAACATCGGAATATATTAATCATGCCAAAGGTTTATCAAATACAATACAAAGTCAAAAGTGACCAAACGTCAAATACAAATGCAGATCAATGTCATAAGGTGGATCATAAATGAATTACATCAACATAATGAATTCCAGATACAATAAATAGATGATCCCAAAATAAGCAAGGCATGATCAAAATAAATCCTCAAACTCCTGAAAAAGCGTTAAAAACGACATCAACACAATGTTGGTGAATTATTCGCAATATGTAAATAAAAGTTGACCCAATAAAAGATTTGATTAATATAGTAAGTTTCAAATAGTATATCTTGAAATCATAACCTAAGTGTGAGTATAGATACCTAGATTAAGCATACACTGAACCTGACCACATTGTATCCCCTGTCCTAAGGTGATGGTAAACCAAAGGTAATAATCATACGGTCATAACATCCACTCATAGGGATATCCTATTGAGCAATGAGGGTAGGCCGATCCCATATAGATCTATATATATGTACCGTGGGCAATAAGCTAACAAGTGCATAAGGGGGGCTTAACCAAGCCTATGAACCATCTAATCTGAGGTGATACTGATACACTAGGCATACAAGATATACATTCATTTAAACAGTTCAAATACGCTTTCCAGCCCAAAAATAGTAAGAGAAAAGGGGCTACGAATAACTCACAAAATAAGCTCGGCAAGAGATCGGGTAATAATCAATATGAAGCTAATAATCCGCCGCCTAAGTGCCCTAGATCAATATAACAAGTCTAAGTATCTCAATAACATAGTTCGGTTTAGCCTTGTCGGTTAAGTTTAGAGTTTAAGATTTATTAAATTATTCCAACGATTTCCAAGTCGAGTCGTGATGACGGTTCAAGGTGACGATGTTCCGCGCCGATAGGGACGATGGGAAAATATCGATAAGTTTCACGTCATAATGACTTTTAGAAAGGAATAACATTCCGAGCCGAACTTGACTAACAGGAACGTCGATTGAAAGGAATACCGTTACCAAAGTTTATTGAAGTCAACCAAAGTCAACGTCGAAGATGTTGACTTGGTCAAAGTCAAAGATGTTGACTTGATTAAAGTCAAAGTCAACAATTGGGAGGAAAAGTCAAAATTAAAGATATTGATTTAGATTAGTCAAAGTCAACAATTTTTGAATAAAGTCAAAGTCAACGATTTATAGAATGGAAGTTAACTTGACACTTTAAGAGTAAAAATACTTTTATTTTCAGAATAATGGAGTAAAAATGATTTATGACGGTTTTAACAATTTTCCGTAAAAGTAAGTAAACGTTTGATTACATATTCTCAATTAAAGTTTAAGATTGCGATATGTCTTTGAGTCCAAAGACTTTAGTTTGACTTATATGATACTTTTATACATAATAAGTTACTGATATAAGTTTGAGGTCAAAACACGTTAAGAGTCTAAGTCGAAAACGAACAAAAAACGACAATTTTTGAAGGACAGACCCCCGGTGCTGCGCACCAGGGTGTAGGTGCTGCGCACCGGGGTGTTTCCCGAAAACCGAAATTTACGTTTTTGTTGCTAACTGTTTCGTTTGACGTTTTTAGGCGAAAGTGTAAACTGATAAATTGTTAGTTTAGGTTCATTTAACATTTACCAAGTGTCATATATGTCTAAATGTGTGGTTTTACATATATTTATCATAATATATGTTAATTTCGGCAATTATCTTATCTTTACTTATTTTACATGTTTTAAGTCCAAACTTTCTGAGATTGATAGGTGTTGGTCTAATAGGTTAACCTAACCATTTTCAAGGCTTAAAACAGAATTGAAAGTAAGGAAATGAAAAGTTAAGAGGTTAAGAATATTTTACCGATTTCACCCGCAAGACGTGTCGATTATTGATACTTGCAAGGATTTCGGAAGAAAGGCTTTGATGATGGTGGTGAGGAGGTAAGGAGCTCCAAAATACCAAAAAGTCCATCATTAGCATAAGTCTTATAAAGAAGAGAAACTAAAGGTTTTTCGAAGGAAACTTTCTTACCAAGTGTTTCAAGATGTTACTTTCACCGAAAGTCACTAGGCTCCAAGGCGATGGGAGGATTCCGGGAAAGTAAGAGAGCTTCCATTTCACACATGAATAGAAAGATGTTAGAGGGGTTCCAAAGAAGAAAGAGATATAGAAATTTTCGGAGAGTTTACATACCCCAAAACCGAACAAAAGTTTCTTCAAGGAAAATCACCGAAACTCTTCATCTTCATGGGTGTCATTGGAATCAAAACTTGGTAGAGACAAGGGAAATAAGATTTATGAGTTAGAACTCCAAGTTAAATGGAAGAAAAGAGAAGAAAAGACAAAGGAAATAGCATGGAATCTTACCGAAAATTATGTAGATTCGATGTGTGCTTGAAAGAGATGATTTTTCTCCAACTCTTTCTCCTGGATTCTCACTTCAACTTGGATGTATTCTATCCTTACTTCTCTGGAAATTTAGAGAGAAAGTAAGGGTTGAAAGAAGTGAGAATGAGAGAGAAGGATGGTAAAGGTGTTTGATGTAAAAATGAAAGTTTGGAAAGAGGAATGGTCTCAACACACATTGAGATCCACATTTAGATCAAATACACCCCAAAGGAGCAATTTGCAGCAGAAAACACGAGAAAAGTGGTTTGGAATCTCAAGGAATTGACCACAAACTCGAAAAAAATGGATTTTAGCCGAAATTGGAGGCGGTGCTGCGCACCACCCTCTTGGTGCTGCGCACCGGGCCTTTTCCTGGTCAGTTTCGTTAACTTTTCGTTAAGGGACCAGATTTGTAACAGATTCCGTTAGTTCTCCGTTAAAGGACTAACTTTGTAACAGATTTAGTTAGAGGACTAACTTTGTAATGAGATTTCGAAATAATGATTTTCTTAACCGACGATTATGGCGTAAACGCAATACTTTAATAACGTGAGAATACTAGATATTAGGCACTTAGGTGATTCTAAAGCTTCCGTCTCGAGAGACAAAGTATAAATAAAATATAAACCCGACTCAAATGCAATAAACGTGAGTAAAATAAAGCGAAATACAAGGGTCCAAATCATTGCGAATAAAAAGAGTAAATGTCGGTAAAGAATACTAACTCGAAAAGACGAGTTGTCACACCCCACTTAAAAGAATTTCGTCCCGAAATTCAAGTAGAAAGTACCGTCACAAACAGGTCATTGAAACGTAAGGCTCATAATCAGAAAGTAAAGTATCAACATGTGTTACGAGTAATATCAGAGTTGGATAATAAAGTACCAGCATCGGCATTCGGATTCTGCTGCTCCTCTGCAGCTCCCAACGTGTAGGCTCTAGCACGAGCACGAGTGTTTGGTCCCTGATTTCGTGGATTAGCTTGACCAGCAGTACCCTGCTTGTGGGGGCAATCTCTAATGAAGTGGTCGGTACCCCCGCATTGAAAGCAAGAACTTAGCTTCACCGCATTCGTAGGCACGGCATCAACAACTCTAGAACGACAATCCTTGGCCAAATGGCCCCTCCTACGACACAGCGAACAAGTACACGGCATGTCCTCCTCATGGTGATGGTTACATTTCTGACAGAAAGGAAATATACCATTATACCCCGATCTCGTGGTGTTGCTCGACTGACCCACATCTCTCTTAACCTTCTTGAATTTCCCTTGCTCAGCTTCCCCGTGGTCCCTCTTCTTCTCCGAAGCAAACACGCCAGCTCTGATCAGATCTTCCGTAATAGACTTCGCACGGTGGATGGCATCATGTAGTGTAGGAGGGTCGATACCCCTCAGCGATCGACGAATCTCTGAATGCAGCCCATGAATAAAGCGCTCGACGAGACGAACTTCAGTATCTACCATCCTCGGACATAAACGGACAAGCTCGTGATAACGGTCGATGTACTCGGTCAGCTTGGGTCCCTCCATAGTATGACCCCATAGTTCATCCTCTAACCTCTTCATCTCCGTGCGAGAAACAAACTGATCCAGCATAAGCGTCCTGAGATCCGCCCAAGATATAGCCATAGCGACTTCCCTGCCACGGGCGCTGATAACGGAATTCCACCAGGTAAGGGCCTTGCCCTTCAGAAGTTGCGTGGAGTATCGGACTCGGTTTTCGGCACTGCAGTTGCTGATGTCGAAGACAGACTCAGCTTGCTCGAACCATTGACTGAGAGTTAGGGCCCCGCCCGTTCCGTCGTATTCTGTCGGCGTACAGCTCAGAAAATTTTTGTAAGAACAAACGTGTGCAGGTGGAGGTGGAGGAGGTGGTGGTGGTGGTGGTGGAGGAGGTGGTCCATGTGGTTGCTGATTAATAGCGTTCGTGACCTGTGCCACGATAGTAGGAACAACCGCAACTAGCTGCTCAGCAACCATAGCGGCCACTTGAGCCGGAGTAAGTTGTGCACGACGAGGAGGCATCTACATAAGAAAAGAACAACCATATATCAGTATAATCGAAATCGTAAATTTTAAGGAATGGATATGATTAATAACTCAACCATAAGAACTTTAGGTATGTTTTGTATTACGACTATAAACATGGTCATGTAAACATATATATGACCCGCTATGGATATAATTACGTTGGCCACCCATAATTATATACACCTCGCCTCATATACATGTCCGCTTCCCATGTTCATTATCATAATATTAACATATTCGAATCAAGAAATTGAAATATGAGATTTTAATCGAGGTTCCAAAATAGTATCCAAAAGATGTGATCAAAGAAACATAAATGAAAAGAATAAATCCATAAAACAAAATTCTTTCAATGTCAAAAGCCGATATTGGTCGCCGTCTTCCTTAGGCGAATGAGTCGTCGTGTACGAGTAGTGAGACGTAATGAAATCAATGAAAAAGATCCTAAAAGAATCTATATGAAGGACACCTAGTTATAGTCTAGGCCAAACCACCTAGTTCTCTATAACCATGTGCTCTGATACCAATCTGTCACACCCCGCCGGTGGCGGAAATGCAGAGTGCAACTGATTGACGATCGTCATAACACAATAGTAAATAAAGAAATAATCTATATGAAATAAATAATATTCGTGTGTCATGACGTCGCCATGTCCAAGGTAAAACCCCTTGGTACACAATTACGTCATTCACTACAATGAAACAACATCCAAAATAAATTCGAAAATGAAAATAAAGTACTTAGGCATACAAGCCCGAAATAGAGTTAATAATAAAATAAGAATCTAAGCCACCATGCATGAAAGTAACTCTAAGTCTCTAGGAATCCAATCCAGCTAGATCCTATGCCTGATCAATACCTGAAAGTAAAACTTAAAAGTCAACACAAAGGTTGAGCGAATTCATCGAGTAGTAAGTAAGAAAATGTAAGTAAACAATTTTTCAATCTCAAGCACAACATAGTATAAGAAAGCGTGTAACTAATGCATAAGTAGTAAAATAGTAACCATATCGAAAATAGTAACCATATGTAACGAACACAGTGACACGCCTCGGCAGTGCCCTGTAAGTGATACGCCCGTCGGCAATATCGAATCTGAACACTGTCCTTGACGCGCCTCGGCAACGTCAAGTCAGTATGACACGCATCGGCTGTGTCAGGTCCGAACGCTACCCTTAGTACGCCTCGGCAGTACTAAGTTAGCTAAGTAGTGTGTAAGTACCATGAATCCAAATATACTCGTATCTCGTAAACTTTTGAAAATGCCTTAGGTTTTGTTACACATTTTATGAAATCCAGTTCGTAGTAAGTTTCCGAAAATAGTATGTTTCTAAAAGTAGTAAGTTTCTATAAATAGGAAGTTCTATTTATAGTAAGTTTATCAAAAGTAGTAAATTTCCCGAAATAGAAAGTTTCCAAAAATAGTACTTTTCCATAAATAGAAATATCTATTTATGGTAAGTTTGAAAAAGGTATTCGTTTTCTCATAAATCGTTTAGTTGAGTTTTACTTTCCCCCGTTTAGTTTAAAATAAGAAAATCAGTAAATATGGGGCAATGAACTCACCTCGATAGCAAAGTAAGTAAGTGACACTACTCGTGTAGTGTGAATATGTGTATATAAAGCGGTAGGTCACAAGCTAAGTTCCCGACTAGATATGAGCTCCCCCTTATTTGGAGACCACGATTTCGATTGCTTGATGAATTGACTTGGGGTACGAACACAAGAGATATAAGCCACCAACAATGCAACAAAGGTTGGTTAACTGAATAACTGATGATCTAAGTTCTGTGAAGATCGATTGGGGATGAATGAAGATGAATATGATCACCACACAATTACACAACCTCTGATTACAACAACAAGAACAAAACACGTTACCAATAAGATTAGGGTTGCTGATTAGGAAGATTGCAACACGAAAATGGGAATCAAAACTTACCAGAATACACTCCAACGAGAAAGATGATTATATAGGGTAGGAATGATGATGCTAATCAACCAAGGAACTCCAAGAAACGAAAAATGAGAGCTGGTGATGATGAAAGGGACGGCAGCAGCAAGGAAGGGGAAAAGGGCGAACTAGGGTTTCTTGAATGAAGTTTACGTAAATGTGAATTTAGGGTTATAATTAGTTTTGTATTAGGGGTGTTTGGGTTACGGATAATATAACATGGATATGAGTTAAACGAATAATCCATTGGATTGCAAGACACGAGCTAACACGAATACGACTAGACTAGTAATAAATTTATCCATTTATAAAAGACTCAAGAATAATAATACAAACCAAAGTACGAATTACGACTCAGGATTAAAACAACTTAGAATAGGAAAGTAAATTACTCGATTTATATAATAATTGATTGTGTCTACGCAAAACGTTTATCTTTTCTAAAATTGTCGCAGAAGCTCATCTAGCGGGTTCTACCTACTTGTGCACTTAAACTAACACATTAACAATACATACACAAGTATACACACATGTAATAGTAATATCTCATATAAGTACAGTAGAAATCAACAACGTAGAAAAAGTTTTAAATTTTCAGTGAACTTCGGTAATGATCTACAGGCATACTAGACTAACTAAGGACGGAGAGAGTGACGGTTGTCACAGAAGGCTAACGGTATAAATTAACGGACGTCCAAATTAGGGACGAAATCAGTAATTAGTTTAAACAATGGGACGATCCATGCAACTTTTCAAACTTAGGGATGAAATCCGTAATTGCATATAAACCTTAGGTACGATCTATGTAATTTACTCTTTTAAAAACTACACCTTAAATTGAAAAATCCAACATAAGTAATAAATACAACTCGGTGCTTAAAAAGTTTCAACCAATGTTTTGAAACCCGGGTCGACCCGGCCGGGTCAACCGGTTGAACCGGTTCCGGCCAAAAAACCGGGTCAAATTAAACCGGGTTTTATATCTTCGAAACCCGGTGTGACCCGCCGGGTTTGGGGTGACCCGGGTCAACCCAGTTCTTGAAACCCGGCCGGGTCTCTAAGTTTTCGTGTTTTTTATAAAAATTTTTTTTTTTTTTAATATATTTTTACGACGTAATTTTAGTTGTTATATACTATAATTTTTAGTAAGTAGCTTTTAAGCTTAACATAAGTTATATTCATGATTTTTATATATATATTATTTAGGTTTATTCAAATATTATTATTTTTTATATTTTAAATAAAACCGGGTTGACCCGGCGGTTCAACCGGTTGACCCGGTAACCCGGTGACCCGATGGCTCGGCCGGGTTGATTATTGACCCGGGTTTCAAAACATTGGTTTCAACCCAAGATTTGTAGGTTGATAATATGTCGAGAATCCGCGTAAAAAGTTATTTTTATGATCAAAGGAAAATCTGTGTAAAAAGTTTTAACCCAGGGATTTCTTTCTCTATATGATTCCTTTGATGGTTGGTATGTATCTGTATGGTCAAGGGTTTGAGTCTGAATTGTGGAGGTTGATAATATGTCGAAAAACAAAATTTAATAACTTTTTACGCGGGTTTAATCAAAGGGCGTTGTGTGGGGAAAAAACACTTTTTCGTCCAAGATTTATGACTTATACTATATTAATTAGTGTTGATTTTTAGATACACTGAAAACTTGTACATTATAATGTTTTCTTGAAACTCGAAGATGTTACACTAAATGCACGGGATGGTTATTAATAAAATATAAATAAGGGAGATGTTAAATACACCAACACTTTTTGCTAGATAAACCAACGGGCCCACATTATTTCCTAATCATTATGTTTATTCCACATTATTTTCTAATCATTTTCTAATCATTATGTTTTTTTTCTTTTTAATAGTAAATGAGATAATGATTATGTTTTTTTTCTTTTTTCTTTTTGTTTTAATAATTAAACATATAATAGTCTTTATTATGTTAACCAACGCGTCCAATATTTTGTACCCAATCCATCATTTGTTCACGTAATCCGAACACCTATAAAGTAGTTTTTATTATGTTAACATATCTATATGAGTAATTTAGAAGAAAAAAACCTATATAAATATAATGATATATATTGTACTTGATTAGTTTTTAAGTACAATATATATCATTATATTTATATACATATTTTAATTTTTAACCACAACTCTCAACACTCTTTATGTCAAATATAATTATAGAAAATAGAGTTCTAATTAACAACTTTAAGAAGTTAAGGTGGTTGAAAAAAGAATTCACTATTTCGTCTCTACGCTTATATTTATGGTTGCCATCTTCTATATTATAATGTGTTAGCATTATTAGTATTTTAATTTAGCACTTTATTTGAATGTTTCTCTAGTTAGAGTTTGAGTCAAAGTTGTTCAATTCTTAAGAAGTTTAGTGGAGAGATTTATGCAGATCATGGAGTGATCGTGGGTTTATTTTGTTATCATTTTTGTTATGTATTTGTCCATTTAAAGGCTTGAGTATTATGAATAAAATCATCGAAAACATTCATCCTCAATAATTCTTTTTGTTCTCTGCATTTTTCTGTCTCAAAAATTAACAGTGGTATCAGAGCCCTGTTGAATCGGGGACGAAAAGAGAAAAGAAAAGAAAGAGTGTGAGAGTTCCTTTTTTGTTTGTCATAACGATGGCCTCAGAAAACAACTACGTCCAAGCAGCAATTCCGCGTTTTGATGGTCACTATGACCAGTGGAGCATGCTCATGGAAAACTTCTTACGGTCTAAAGAATATTGGCATGTTGTTGAAATAGGTGTAGAAACACCCGGTCGTGGAGAAGTACTCACAGACGACGAGTTGAAGGAGTTGGAGGGAAAGAGATTGAAAGATTTGAAGGCTAAAAATTACTTATTTCATGCTATTGATCGCTCTATCCTTGAGACTATTCTTTGTAAAGATACGTCCAAGGACATATGGGAATCAATGAAGAAAAAGTATCAAGGCTCGTTGAGAACGAAGCGTGCACAACTTCAAGTCCTGAGGAAAGAATTCGAGATGCTTCAGATGAAGTGTAAAGCGATATATAGAGCTTGTAAACAAAAACAGATTCACTGTTTATTAGGGCTTATAGCCAAATGATTACAAAGACTCAAATGATTAAGAAAATGAGAACAATCACAGATTGCAATACTCAAATGATTGAATTGACTAATAAGCAATTCAATCTTACAAAACACCACTTTGGGTAATATGATCAAAGCAAATTTACACACAGAATAAAGAAGAAGACTTTGATACTGCCAATTGCCAAATGGACCGTATGTTTATAGTGGTTTGCAAGTGTCCAGCTGTCCCCCTCATACTCCTAACTATAGCAACTCTAGCCCTCCAACTGTATCTTAGCTGTATGACATAAATAGTCCCTGTAATTGAGGAATCAAGTAAATGCAGGTAATTAAGACAAAATGGTAAAGAAGGAAAGATTGATATGGCTTAATTTAACACCCCCCCTCAATCTTTACTTTGAAACATGTCAAAAAGGTTCAATTTTTCACATAAAAACTGGTGTTGGGATTTACCCAAACCCTTTGTGAAGATATCTGCAGTGTTGTTAATGGATTCAATTTTAAAAGTTTGAACAATACCTGCAGATATTTTTTCCCTTATAAAATGGAGATCAATTTCTAAGTGCTTAGTGCGTTCATGAAAGACAGGGTTGGCAGCCATTTGAAGGGCTGCTTTATTGTCACAAAAAAGTTTTATAGGAAGCAAATTTTTGAGGTTGAGTTCCTCAAGTAATTTTAAGATCCACATAACTTCAGTAGTAACAGAGGCAAGGGCTCTGTACTCAGACTCAGCTGAGGATCCAGACACTATGTTCTGTTTTTTGCTTTTCCAGGAGATCAATTTTCCATTTAGGAAGACACTGAACCCAGTGACTGATCGCCTGCCAGCAAGACACTTCCCATAGTCTGCATCAACAAATGCATGAAAGTCTAGGTTTTTATTTTTCTCAATTAAAACTCCCTTTCCAGGTGACTGTTTGAGGTATCTCAACACATGAAGGGCAAGTTTGAGGTGAGATTCCAAGGGGGCATGCATATATTGACTGAGACAGTGCACAGAGTATGAAATGTCAGGTCTGGTGTGAGTGAGGTAGATCAGTTTGCCAACAAGTTTTTGATACTCAGTGATGTTAACAAGTAATGGGTCATGGTCAGTGGCAGTGGGATTAATGGGAAGGTTTTGTTCCATGGGTGTGTTTAGGGGTTTACACCCAAGTAGGCCAAACTCACTTAGGAGTTCAAGGCAGTACTTTCTTTGATTCATGCACACACCATTTTTAGTTTCAAGTATTTCAATACCCAAAAAATATTTAAGAGAGCCAAGGTCCTTAATAGAGAATTTGCTACTAAGGAATTGTTTAAATGAGTTGATTTCATGCACGTTATTCCCAGTTAAGATAATGTCATCAACATAAACAAGCAGGACTAAAAAAGTATTCCCATCTGTTTTGGTATAGAGGGAATAGTCATTTTTGCTTTGAATGAAACCATTTTCAAGGAGAGTGTATGTAAGTTTTTGATGCCACTGCCTTGGGGCTTGTTTTAGGCCATAAAGGGATTTTTTGAGTCTGCAAACTTTTTTATTGTCTTTTGAGACATAACCAGGGGGAAGAGTCATGTAGACCTCTTCACTGAGATCACCATAGAGGAAGGCATTATTTATGTCAAGTTGAAACAGAGGCCAGTCATTTTGAATGGCAAGGTTAATAATACATCTTATGGTGACCATTTTGACCACAGGGGAGAAGGTCTCCTCATAGTCAAGGCCTTCTCTTTGACTATAGCCTTTGGCAACAAGCCTGGCTTTGTACCTTTCTATCTCCCCATTGGCTCTATACTTAATCTTAAAGAGCCATTTGGATCCTATAGCCTTTCTCTTGTCTGGGAGGTCACATTCCTCCCATGTGCCATTTCTTAAGAGGGCCTCCATTTCAGCATTCATGGCATCAACCCATTGCTTGAATTTACAGGCTTCCCAATAAGATGATGGTTCCACACTTTTATTTAGATTAGTGATAAAGCAAAAAGTTTCAGTGTTTAATTTAGAGTAATTTATGACTTTGTCAAGACCATATTTTACTTTGCTATTAATCTGAAAACCATCAAGTTTTTTGGGAAGGGAAGTGTGTCTACTAGACCTTCTAACTGTGGGGGGGTTCAATAGGTTCCTCTTCAGCAGTGTCTGTGTCTGGGTTGGGTTGAGTGTGCTCATTGCCCTCAGGTGAGTTAAATCCCTCATGTTGTGTTGCTGTGTTCAAGTCATTCACTGTTTGGGTGAATGTTTGAGCACTGCCTTCACAATCAGGACTATCTTCCCCTTCATCATTGGGACTTGGGGTTTTTGGTTGTTCAGTTTCAAATAAGTTAAAGAAATTGATATGTGTTTCTTTTGCAGTTAGGAAAGTGCTTAGTTCAGAGTGACATTGTTTGTAGGGGAAGATATCCTCATAAAACTTGACATCTCTTGAGAAAAAAATATTTTTTGAACTAAGATTTATAAGTTTGTATGCCTTTTTTGAGGAGGCATACCCAAGAAAAACACATTTTTCAGATTTAGTAGAGAACTTGTCACTAACATTTAAGTTTGTACTGAAGGCTAAACAACCAAAGACTCTTAGGTGGGAAAGGTTAGGTTTATAACCGTATATGATTTCAAAGGGACATTTTCCAGACAACACTGCTGTGGGTAACCTGTTTATTAAATAAGTTGCAGTTAGAATACATTCAGTCCACATGTTGATGGGAATACCACTATTAAAAAGAAGGGCTCTAGCCACATTAAGGAGGTGTCTATGCTTTCTCTCAGCCACCCCATTTTGTTGGGGTGTATAAGAACAGGAAGTTTGGTGTAATATACCATTTTTGACACAAAATTCACTAAGTTTTTTGTTTACAAATTCTGTTCCATTGTCACTCCTTAGTGTTTTAATGTTTTTGTCAAATTGATTCTTAATGAGACTGGTAAAGTTAATGATGTTTTCAACAACTTCATCTTTAGATTTTAAAAGGTATACCCAAACAGCCCTGGAATAATCATCAACAATGGTAAGAAAGTATTTGACACCTTCTTTACTTGTGACTTTGTATGGTCCCCAAACATCAAGGTGAATAAGGTCACCCAAGCTACTGGTTTTATGTTCACTTAAAGGGAAAGGTTCCCTTGTTTGTTTGGCAGTGTGACAAATATCACAAGGGGTTGTTTTTAAAACTTCTTTGATGTTTAAGCTTTCTTTTAGGGTGTATAAAACTTGTAAGGCTGGGTGACCAAGTCTGTTATGCCATGTATCAGCAGATACATGGTAGACTTTGATGTTATTGGACTTAAAACTGGTCTCACCATTATTTTCATCAAATAGGTACATACCTCCAATCATACTACCAGTCCCCTGATTGGTCTTGGTGGCCAAGTCCTGAATATAGCATTTGTTTTCATTAAAAAAGACTGACATTTTATTGTCTTTAGCAAGTTTGTAAACAGATAAGAGGTTAACACAGTACTCTGGGACAACTAACACATCCTTTAAGGTGATTTTGTTTGAAATTTTTAAATTTCCAATTTTATTCACATTGGCAAGGGTGCCATTGGGATGTCCCACAGTGAGTTTTAAATTAGAAATGTCCACAACTTGTTCAAGGTTGTGTAAATCAGAGGTCATGTGTTGGTTTGCTCCAGAGTCAATAATCCAACCAAGGTTGTGATTTGACATTGTGTTGTAATTGAAAAATTTGTTGAAGTTTTGATTAAAAGTGATGTTGGAGTTAAAGAAGGTACCTGCCATATTGGCATTAACATCTCTAGGGACAGTGTTGTCTATGAGTTTCATGAGTTTAGCTATTTGCTCATTTGAAAACGGGGAGTTTGGAACACTTGTGGAGGTTTGCTCAGTCATAGATTGATTACTAGTAAAAGACTTTTGATAAGGTTGACTTGTTTTCTTTTTATACCCATTTGGATATCCCACAATTTCATAGCATCTGTCAATAGTGTGTCCCTTTTTGTTACATTTATCACAGCTTAGATTAAGGTTTGGACCTCTGTTTTGACCATAAGTTTTATTCTCAAAAGTTTTGGACACAAACGCAGATGGTTGAGTTTTAGATTTAGAGGAGGTTCCTCTGTGGGATTCTTCTCTAGAAATGATAGAGAATGCAGTTTTGATGTTGGGTAGAGGATCTCTAGTCAGAATGTTACTTCTAATGGATGAATAAGTATCATCTAACCCCATCAAAAACTGCATAAGTTTTAAAAGTTGGTTGTGATTACAAAAGTCTTTAGAGGCATGACAGGTGCAAGTGGGGAGTTTGACTAATGCATCAAATTGTCTCCAAAGTGAATTCAGTTTGTGATAATATTCAGAAACAGTGGCACCATTTTGAGATAGAGAGTTAATTTTATGATGCAGATTAAAAATGACAGACCCATCAACCTTATCATAAGTTTCTTTAAGTTCTTGCCAAACAACTGTAGCATTTTTTGAAAAAATTTGATCCAAGTAAACCTCTTCAGTGACAGACCCAAGTATCCAAGAAAGAACAACAGAATTACACCTGTCCCATTGTCTGCCCAACACAATATCATCCAAGTTTTTTTCACAAGATCCATCAATAAACCCAATTTTGTTTTTAGTTTCCAAGGCCAGGATCATAGCACAACTCCAGACATTATAGTTTTCTGTTCCTTTAAGTTTAATATTAATAATAGAGTGTGTGCTGGTGTCACTAGCATGTAAGAAAAGAGGGTCACCAAAGTCAAGGTCACTGACTTGAGTGACCTTTCTCCCACCATTAGCAGGGGTTTCGGGAGGGCACATAATGGTAACAGATAGTCACAAAAGAGATGCCCCTACTGAAATTAGGCCAGGAAGTCTCCTAATTCAGTAGTGCACAATTGATAATCACCAAACAATAAGGAACACAGATTGATATAGAACAGAATTGCACAAGTAGTAAGTAACACATAAACAAACAGGAGCAATTAGGATCCAAGTTTATGGTCCAAGTATTCACTAGGGGGCAGTTGATCCCTGTCCGACACAGAAACGCCCTAGAGAAGGAACTTGCCACAAATCAATGGTGAGAAAGATGACTTACAGTGATTGCTTGAGAAGACTACAATTACCCGTTAATCTTGAGAGCGTAGCGGAGATGATTTTTTTTTTGCTCAGTAGTAACACAGGTTAACCCACGATCTGGGTTTTTTTTTTTCTTCAAAATTAAGATTTTCAATTAGGGATTAATTTAGGGAAAATAATAAAAAAAAACTAATTTTGATGATTTTTTTTTCAATTGATCTTGACAGAACTTTTTTTAAAAAAAAAATAACTAAATCGATTCAACAATCAATTTATTTGATGTGGGATCGATTAGGTTATAGTAACGAGAGCCGTAGCTCTGATACCATGTAAAGCGATATAGAGCTTGTAAACAAAAACAGATTCACTGTTTATTAGGGCTTATAGCCAAATGATTACAAAGACTCAAATGATTAAGAAAATGAAAACAATCACAGATTGCAATACTCAAATGATTGAATTGACTAATAAGCAATTCAATCTTACAAAACACCACTTTGGGTAATATGATCAAAGCAAATTTACACACAGAATAAAGAAGAAGACTTTGATACTGCCAATTGCCAAATGGACCGTATGTTTATAGTGGTTTGCAAGTGTCCAGCTGTCCCCCTCATACTCCTAACTATAGCAACTCTAGCCCTCCAACTGTATCTTAGCTGTATGACATAAATAGTCCCTGTAATTGAGGAATCAAGTAAATGCAGGTAATTAAGACAAAATGGTAAAGAAGTAAAGATTGATATGGCTTAATTTAACATGAAGGAAGGTGAATCTGTGACCATCTATATCGCAAAGACTATGGTTGTGTCAAACAAAATGCGATTTCATGGAGAAAGGATAAAAAATGTGGTTATCGTTGAAAAGGTATTAAGATCCATGACACCGAAATTCAATTATGTTGTTTGCTCGATTGCATAGTCCAAAGACGTAGATATGCTCTCCCTTGATGAGCTCCAAAGTTCGTTGTTGGTACATGAAAAAAATATGAATCGAGATTCACCTACAGAGGAGCACGCATTAAAGGCTTCTGCCTTTACTCCCTCTTCAAACTTTAGAGGGAGAGGTCGAGGTAGGGGTCGAAGTACAAGCCGCGGTGGCGGTCGAGGTACATGGAGAGGAAGAGGAGACCATAATAAAATCATGGAGGTGTTAACCAACAGCAAGACAGAGGTAAAGGACGTGACCAACAATTCGACAAATTGAAAGTCGAGTGCTTTCGATGCCACCGATTTGGTCACTACAGGTCTGACTGTTACACCAAGTTGGATCCCAATCAAGAAAATGGAGAAACTTCCAACTTTGTCGAAAATAAGGAAGTCGAGACTTTACTCATGGTTGTTCTAAAAGAAGAAGAAGTGCAACCATACTATGGAGATACTAACGACCTTGGTGATAATAAGAAAGTGGAGGCTTTAATGATGGCTACTCAAAAAGGAAAAGAACCACAACCAGACGTGTGGTATATTGATACAGGTTGCAGCAATCACATGTGTGGAAGTAAGTCATCCTTTTCTTATTTAAATGAAGATTTTCATTCTAGTGTCGAGTTTGGTGATTGCTCTACTGTTAGGATAATGGGAAAAGGTGATGTCATGATACAAACTTGTTGGAAAAATCAACGATTTAACCCAAGTTAAATCTGTTTATTAAAGTCTTAGTTTCTAAGTCTGAGTGACTTTGAGTCTGAGTGACTGAAAGCGTCTAAGACATTATGGAGCTGACTACTCAGCTTCATAATGAAACGTGTTGTTTTATATTAGGTATGTTTTTTAGATAAAATCTTCTATCCTTTTAAAAGATTTTATAGGATTCGTACTTATCAAGCTCACTATTATTGTGTATAAATAGTGAACTTGAGCTTTGTAATCGATGTATCTTTTGAATCAATATAACTGTGTGTTATTTTAGTTGCTTCGTTATTATATTTCCGCTATAATAAACTAAGAAACTGAGCACTTAATCGATTCGTAACAATTAACATCTAAATACTTATTTGTAATTGATTAGCTAGTGTTTGAGATCTTATTGAGACCTAACAACTGGTATCAGAGCAAATAAGATTTAAATTTTAATAAATTTACCAATCTTAAACGATCAATACTTAAAATCTCAAATACAATGCCATCTTCATCCAACACACCCGCTATGGCTAGAAAAGGTATTCCTATTTTCAGTGGTCACAACTTTGCTCACTGGAAACTTAAAGCTGAGTGGCATTTGTCCGGAAATCATGAAGAAATGATGAGGACTGTAACGGATGGACCAATAATTCCAGGAAAGGACATTGATGAGGTCAAGGAAGGAGACAAAGTTGTCCAACGTGCAAGGTGGGTTCAAACTCCTAAATCACAGTGGACAGATGTTGATAAGCTTCTCTTCAATCTAGATCCAAGAGCAAGAAGCACTCTAGGTAATGCTGTTTCTGAACAAATATTCTCCAAGATAGCTGGATGCAGATCCGCCAAAGAAATATGGGATACTTTAATTGTATCTTATGAAGGAGTCCCGATTGTAAGAGAAAAAAGGTTAAATAGTCTGATTAGGAATTATGAAAATTTTTATGTAAAAGACAAAGAAACTTTAGCTGACGTGCATACCAGGTTCCAAGTACTCTTGAATGACCCATCTGCTCTAGGAATGATGAAAGAAGATGATGGAATCTGCAAAAAGTTTGTTGACATCTTGCCCAACCAATTTGAATCTGTTATTACATCTCTTGTGGTTAGTGAAAAACTGTCCACCAATAAGCTGCCTGGTCTCTTCGGATTATTGCTGAACTTTGAAGAAGGTCAAGAGAGGAAAAAGATAAACACAAGAAGGACCACAAGAGATCCAGAAGCTGCATTAGTTGCTACCAACAAAAGGAATAAAGAAATTTATTCTAAAGCTGACTCATCTGAGTCTGAGTCACACTCAGACTCAGAATCAAATGATGAAACTTAGGTCAAAAAGCTGAAAAGTCAGTTTGCTCTGTTAACTATGAAACTTGAACAAAAGACAAACTACAAAGGAAAGAAACCTTTCGATCTGAAGAAGGTGAAATGCTTTAAATGCAATGAATATGGTCATATAGCTGCTGACTGTAAAGTAAAGCATGCTCAGACTGAACACATGGACGAGGTTGCTGAGAGGGCCCAAATATACCGACAGAAGTATCTTAAATACAAGAAAGGCAACAGTTCAAGTACACAAAAGCCTCAAACTGAGCAAAAGGCATTTTTTGCTGAAGAATGGCTAGATGAGGAATTGTCTTCTGATGAGGATGGGGAAGTGGTGGATAAATGGTTAATGTCATTCACATAAGAAGTGACTGAAGCCGAGAAATCTGCCTCTCAGTTCGAGAAGGATCTGAAGGAAGCTGAGAGACTGAGCTGTAACTCAGACTGGAACAAATCAAAGCTTTATAAGGACTCTACAAAATGGTATCTAGATAGTGGAGCTTCAAGGCACATGACTGGAATGAAGTCTTTTCTACAAGACTATAAAGAAGAAGATGGGCCTCAAGTGAGATATGGTGAAAACGGGGTATCAATGACACAAGGATATGGAAAGATTCATGTTGGAGCTGTCACTTTCAAGAGAGTTGCATATGTGGAAGGCTTACAACATAACTTACTAAGTGTGAGTCAAATCACTGATGAAGACCATGAAGTCTGATTCAGAAAGCAAGGTGGAATAATCTACAGTGCCAAGGGAAAACCATTACTACTTGCCAAGAGAGAAAGAGATGTATTTTGTCTGGATCTGAGTACTGCCAATGATGAGGCTGAGACTTGTTTGTTCACAAAAAACAAAAGAAGAACTTAATTGGCTATGGCATCGAAGGTTATCCCACTTAAACTTCAAAAACATAAATGCTTTGTCAAAAAGTAAATTGGTTAGAGGTCTTCCTGAACTGACCTATACCAAAGACAAAGTTTGCTCAGCTTTGTGCTTGGAAAGCAAACTAAGACTCAATTCCTATCCAAAATGTTGCATTCAATTAATGAACATTTATTCATGCTACATATGGATTTGTTTGGACCCATTGGGATTGAGAGTCAAGGAGGAAAGAAATACACCTTGGTAATTGTAGATGAATTTACTAGATTCACTTGGGTTATATTCTTAAGGGCTGAAAGCGATGCAGCTAAGGAAATCATCAGTCTGATCAAAAGAGAGCAGCAATAGAAAAACATTCTTGTTCGCCAGATGAGAAGGGACCATGGAACTGAGTTCAAAAACTCAGTCTTGATAGACTTTTGTGATCAATTAGGAATAGTCCAAAACTTTGCCTCAGTTCGAACCCCTCAACAAAACGGAGTTGCAGAGAGAAGAAAATAGAACATTAATTGAAGCTGCCAGAACAATGTTGTGCTATGGAAACATGAAGATAAAATTATGGGCTGAAGCTGTGAACACTGCCTGCTTCACACAGAATAGATCCATCATTGTGAAGAGACATGGAAAAACAACATATGAATTGTATCATAACAAAGTTCCATCCATTCATTATTTCCATATCTTTGGAAGTAGATGTTATATTCTAAACCAAAGGGACTTGTTGTGTAAAATGTCCCCTAAAGCTGATGAAGGATTGTTCGTTGGATACTCAAGCATCGCAAAAGCATTAAGAGTCTACAATGAAAGAAGAAAGGTTGTGGAAGAAAACATTAACGTTAATTTTGATGACACTACTCAGTCTGACAAAGATGAATCATCATCACAGACTGACATAGCCACTATCAATCAACTTTGTGATGAATTACTTGTAACCACATTTGAAGCTGACTCTCAGGATGAAGATCAGAATGATGCAAACGCCCATCAACATCAAGAATCTGAAAGTGAACCTGATGAATCACCCTTCCAGAGTGTCCCCGATATTGAAAATACCGAGTCTATTGAAACTGATGAGACTCACACTGACACTTCTCAGTCTGACCTAACTCAGATCCAAACTACTCAGCCTGATGATACTCAGACTCAAGCAGATGCAGTTTCCCACAATGAGATAGGAAAAATCAATACTGTCAAGGGACATCCCATATCATCAGTTATTGGTTCATTAACTGAAGGTGTCAAAACCAGACGAAAGACAGCCACAACTAATTTTTGTTTCTATACAAACTTCTTGAGTCTAATGGAACCAAAGAAGGTTGAAAAAGCTTTATTTGATGAAGACTGGGTTGATGGTATGCAAGAGGATCTTGGAGAATTTATAAGGAACAATGTTTGGACAAAGGTCCCACGTCCCCTGTTCAAGACTATTATTGGACTTAAATGGATCTTTCGAAATAAATATGACAAAGATGGAGTGGTGATCAGGAATAAAGCTCGACTGGTGGCTCAAGGATACAAGCAGGAAGAAGGAATTGATTATGATGAAACATTTGCTACAGTGGCCAGAAATGAAGCAATTCGCCTATTCTTAGCATATGCAGCATTTAAAGACTTCTTGGTGTATCAAATGGATGTGAAGAGTGCATTTCTGAATGGTGATCTACAGGAGGAAGTCTATGTAAAGCAGCCTCCAGGTTTTGTTGATCCTAACTTTCCTGATCATGTTTTTAAATTAAACAAAGCATTATATGGTCTCAAACAATCTCCTAGAGCATGGTATGATACTTTATCTGACTTTCTTCTCAAAAACAATTTTAAAAGAGGATCAATTGATAAAACATTGTTTATCAAAAAGGAAAATGGACATGTGATTTTGGTACAAATATATGTTGATGACATTATATTTGGATCCACAAATGAAAAGTTGTGTACTTGGTTTTCAAAACTCATGTGTAGTGAATATAAGATGAGTATGATGGGAGAACTCGCGTTCTTTCTTGGTTTACAAGTAGAAAAAAAGAAAGATAGAATTTTCATAAATCAAAGTAAATATGTTCATGATTTAGTAAAGAAATTTGGTTTTGAAACATGTTCTGAAATGAAAACACCAATGAGTACTTCTGATAAGTTGCATAAAGACTCATCTGACAAGGCAGTTTGTCTAGCTACTTATAGAGGTATGATTGGCTCTTTACTTTATTTAACTGCTAGTAGACCGGATATCATGTTCTCTACATGTCTATGTGCACGTTATCAAGATGACCCAAAGGAATCCCAGCTTAAACCTGTCAAAAGAATTTTCAGATATCTTAAGGGTACACCAAATCTTGGTCCATGGTACCCTAAAGATTCTGGTTTTGAAATAATTGGCTACACAGATGCAGATTATGCAGGGTGTAGATTAGACAGGAAAAGTACATCAGGAGGATGTCAGCTTCTGGGAGGAAAACTTGTCACCTGGTCAAGTAAAAAGCAAAACTCAGTGGCAACTTCCACAGCTGAAGCTGAGTACGTGGCTGCAGGGAGCTGTTGTGCACAATTACTCTGGATGCAACACCAATTGGTTGATCTTGAAATCAAGATTCAAAATACTCCAATCCTGTGTAACAACAAGAGTGCAATTCAAATCACTGAGAATCCAGTCTTCCACTGCAGGACCAAACACATTGAAATAAGACATCATTTCATTCGAGAATGTGTGGAGAAAGGCAAGGTCAGACTGGAGTTTGTGGCCACAAATGATCAATTGACATATATATTCACGAAACCTCTAAGTGAGGACAGGTTTTTCTATCTGTTAGGAGAACTGGGCATGTTAAATCCTTAATCTGTCAAAATCATAAATCTCAAGCTGACCTTTTAGTCAGCTTGTGAATTTTCAGTCTGACTTGTCAGTCAGCTCCAGATTCTTCAGTCTGACCATTTGCTCAGACTTAATGTAATTTTCGTATATATTGTTTAAATTTTTTTCTTTAGTCTGCGAAGTTTTTTTTATTTTTTTTTTAAATATTTTTTTCCCTCAAGCGTCATATTTGTCAATAAAGTTAAATTACATAGCTTAAATGGAAAGTTTCCTAACTTAGTTCCTTAAATTTCGCTCCCTTAGTTTAAATACAACTGAATTTCAAATTGTAACCTAATTCTTATTTTCTCTCTGTCTTCTGTAATCCTTTTTCTTGAACTCTTATCGATGGCGGATGCAAACATGATCCTTCACGTTACTTCTCGTATGATTCTTGGCGCCGATTTCCAAAACAGGGTACAAATCAAGGACAATAACATGGTGGCCACTACCGATATTCCCGCCAATCGTCGAAACAGGGGCTTCGAACAACTGTGTCAGTTTATGCAATCTCATCCCCTGTATGGCGCGTACTTATGTGATACGGTAATGTACCCACCGGTGCTTTGTGAATGGTGGTATACATACACTGCTAATGAGGCTCAGACTGAGCTCACTGGCACTTATAATGATGGAAGGAAAACCCTTACCATTACTGAGGAGACCATTCGCGCATCTCTCTTGTTACCTACTGCTAATGAAGCTGGTGAAGGGGGCTTTCAATCCAAACTGACCAAACAGCAAGCTCGAGTTGAGGCTTTCCCTCTCATTGGTCAGCCTGTCACTCAGGGAGTCATAGAATACAAGTTCTTTCCAGGCCGCTGGAAATTCCTATTTTCGAGTATCACTCGTTGTTTGGGGGGTAAATTTGGGAGTCCGAATCAGATGAATGAATTCGAGACTCATCTATTTCATTCCATGGTAACGGGACGACGAATCTCTTATTCACGACTATACTTTGAGGAGATTCTCTCCCTTGTTTTAAAAACAAAAAGACCGAATGATGTTCCATTTATTCGGGTTCTTTCACTAAGTTTTGAGGAGGCTCTGGGAAGGGCAGCCTATGAGGCACTTGATCAAATTTTTTATGTGTGCCCTCTTCCCAGGCTGACCTCTAAAATCTTTACTTATATCAACATCAATGAAGCTGAGCCAGGCTTAACACCAGTTATGCTTCAGTGGATCGCTAATCCGTTTATCGACCTTGAAAGCCCTGAGTCTGACCATTCCGATTCAGAAAATCATGATGACGGAGCTGAAGTAAATTTGGAGGCCAACATTCCTATTGCCGATGCTGAGGTGGAAATGGGTGGGACTGGGCGCAATGAGGCTGACTCAGGTATCAATATCAATCTCTCTCTTCCTCAGTCTGAGAGTATCCCCTTTCAGTCTGAGCAATCCACTCCTCACCTTGATGTCTTAGCTACTCAAGTGACCAATCTAATGAACTCACCCAGTTCATTTGAAAAAGCACTCACATCAAGCCCCACTAAAAATCAGGCACTAATGGATTCACTTTTCCATGAGGCTGAGTTCTACACTCCCCTCCAGTGTTGTAGATCATACCATTCTCCCTCTGCTAGAGCAAGAGATGGATCTGACTACCATGACTACCCAAAGCCCCCCTACAGTAGTCAACTTGGAGAAACACGCTGCTGCTGCCACACTGACACATGTGGTAAGCATTGAAGACGATATTACACTCCTGAATATCCCTGTACCTAGTATGGGACCACCCCCCTAATGTCGCATATTTTAGTCATATTATTATATGCGATATTTGTCTTTTTAAAGTTTAATTCATAACGGATGTTGGGAATTTCGTGCAATTTTGGTACTAAAATGTTATACAGGTATTAGCCGAAGTTCTGGAGAGGAAGTGACATAATTGGAGCTGAAAGTGAAGAAAACGGGTCAATGTTGTATTCCCGTTATATTTTGAAACTAGAAGCAATTGGTCACGAGAGATGAAGCAGAAACGAGCAGCAAAACAACAAATCTGGAGAACCAGCGAGGGACGCCCGTCCTCAGACAGGGACGCCCGTCCCGCGGCTGTTCCAAGCTGCTGCTGTTGCGACGTCTAATAAAAGAATGTTTAGGGTTTATTATTTATTATCATTATCATACACAAGTTTTGGAGTATTGAAACCCTAGCTTTGGACCACGAATTTTTGGAGCATTTTGGTATTGTTAGACTCATAAATTTCGTTGTTTAAGCATTTGGATCATTGGTACTTTAATCTTTTTCGTTACTACTTTTAATATAAAGATGTTTCATTCAATTCTATTGTGTTGCGTTTTTATTATTATGAGTAGCTAAATTTATTAACGTTCACTTGGATGATGTGATCAATTATGTAGGTTATTATTTGATTACGTATATGTTGAACTGGATTTTATGTTTAATCGAAGAACCAATTGTAATCAGTTTTTGAATATTGTTTAATCTTTTATATAAACTGTTAGTAATTAATCATAGGTATTCGAGAGGAACTTGTGACATTACAAAATAGTTTATGAAATAACTAATCGGTCTATAATTAGTTTAAAGATATTAGTATTCGAGAGGAACTAGTATTAAAGATTTGAACAATAAAAACGTGATTGTGGTTGTTAGTTAACTAGATTAAGAGAGATCGGTTTAGTTAATTAAGAAGCTATTCGAGAGGAAGCTTTATAAGATTAAATCATAAAATCGGCTTAGGTACTTATTGCTTAGTTGTTGAACGTAGAAATTATTCACGAGAGTGGTAACTATACATGAGATGATTAAAGTTTTAATGGGAAACGAGAGTTCAAGTTAAATACATTTTTAAGTAGTTCAACATTGTTAGTAATTAAGTGATAACCGTAGTAATTGTGATCAAGTCCAAGTGAATGTATTTTCCATCATTTGTTTACAAACAAAATCTTTTCAGCGATTCATCTGAATCAATTAGTTTCTTTAATTTAGTAGTTTAAGCACCGTGACAATTCGGTCACAAAACCCACTTCTTGTTTTATTAATTATTAATTAGATTTCAACCATCAGTCCCTGCGAACGAACCTGATTTACCTAAAACTATACTATACTTGATTAGGTCCACTGCCTAAGATTTTGTAGTCGAGTCGTAAGTATTTCTTGTTTTTAAAATATACTCGATTTCGCACATCAAGTTTTTGGCGCCGCTGCCGGGGACTGTAGTTTTTGATTTTAATTAATAATTTTTGATTCGATCCTTTTAGGTATTAATTACTTGAAAGTTATTTTAATTGTGTATCAGGTGCTTTTGACGGTTTTAGTTGTGATTTTTCAGAGATTACAGGTAGTGGATGAACACAAGGGCTTCTGGGTTACCGCTTAAAAGTCCACAGTCTAATCCAGGAGTTTCAAAGAAAAGGCGCAACAAGAAACCAAACACTACACCACCATCACCAGTTAAGTTAGAAATGGAGGATCTAGAAGAGAATTTCGAGGATTCAATCAGTTCAGATTCAGAAGTAGAGATAATAACTGAGATGGCTGATCCGAATGATGCACCGATGCATCAGAGAGCTAGGGTAGTACCGCCAACACCGGGTTCGGCGATTCGGACTCCAAATATGGGAGATGATTTTTCAGTGAAGGGTCATCATCTGAAGATGATCCAGGATAATTATTTTGACGGAAGGGTGAGAAAAGATCCACATGCGCACGTGGCTAAGTATGTTAAATTGTGCGAGATGTTCAAATACGGGGCAAGAATGGATGATAACGTGAAGTTAACCCTTTTTCCATCGTCTCTCACGGGAGAGGAACTTACTTGGTTTGATGAGTTAGAGGAGAACTCTATTGGTACTTGGGCGAAAATGAGGGAAGAATTTGTTTCCAGATTTTTTCCAACATCTTTGGCAAGGAGTTTATTGAATGATATACGGGGATTTAGGCAAGGCAACGGAGAAACCATTGTTGAAGCTTGGAGTAGACTTAAGGATATGCTCAGGGGTTGTCATGGGCATGGATTGGATATAGGGCAGATTATTGATATCTTTTTCTTTAGATTGGATAGGCATTCGCAGGGAGAGTTAAATTTAGCTGGAGGAGGAAGTTTTCAGGACAAATCCATCAATGATGCGACCAAGATGTTGGATGATCAGTTATTAATGGATTTATCTAGAGAACAGAATCAGTTTGGTAGAGAAAGAGGAGGAAAAAAAGTAGTTGCTAGTGCTGAGAGTAGTAATGGGAATGAAGAGGTGATGGCTGAGATTAAAGCTTTATCTAGTAAAATGGATAGTAATTTTTCGAGGATAGACACTCAGTTTAGTAGAGTTGGGAAGGATATGAATGTGATGGCAAATGGTTGTGACCACTGTGGGGGGACTCCACTACACTGAAGATTGTGATGTTAGAAGAGAAGCAGAAAGTGAAGATGTGAAGTTCGCGCAAAATCAGTACCAGGGAGCATTTCAGAGAACCGGCTTTCATAACCGTAATTCGGGTAATTATAACTCTGGTAATAATAATTTTAATGCTAACAATTATGGGAATTCTCAAAACAGGTACCCAAGGAATAACCAGAATCAACAGCAGGAAGAAGAGGAATCGGGTTTGATGGACATAATGAAAAACTTCATTCAAACTCAGTCAGCGAAGAATGAAGCAACAGACAACCAGTTTAAGGTCCTTCATGAGAAATTGGAGCAAGGACAAAGGAATCAACAAGCAGCACTTAGTGATTTGGAGAAGAGATTGGAGAAACTAAGTGATCAACATGCTGCTAGACCTAATGGGCAGTTGCCAAGTAACACACAACAGAACCCAAGGCAGCAACCATTTTGGCAAACTGGAGGGCAAAAATCTCAACCTCCTAACACTAGAAACGAGCATGTGAATGCGGTGTTTACAAGGTCTGGTAGAGTTTTTGGTAATGTTAATGATTCTGCAGGTGTTACTAATCCAGTTGTGCAGGAATCTAATGTTGAAGTGAGGGAGAATGAGGAAGAAGAGGGATCGGAAGTTACGCCAGTTGTTCAGCCAAAACCGGCGGTGTCACCTAAAGTGAAAGCATACAAGCCGAAAGTTCCCTTCCCTCAACGTTTGAGGAAGGAGAAAATGCAAGAACAGTACGGTAAATTTGTTGATATGATTAAATTTGTGCATATTAATGTTTCTTTGGTTGACTTGATTTCAGGAATGCCAAATTACGCCAAATTTATTAAGGAGCTTGTAACTGGAAAAGGGAAGTTGGAGGAAGCTCAAGCGACGTTTTTAAATGCAGAGTGTTCAGCACTTATTCAAAACCAGCTTCCACCAAAGTTAGGAGACCCAGGGAGTTTTCTAATTTCATGTACCTTGAGTAAAACAATAACTTGTGAGGCATTAGCTGATTTAGGAGCTAGTATTAATCTTATGCCTTATTCATTGTATGTTAAATTGGATTTAGGGGCATTAAAACCGACTCGTATGGCTATTAGACTCGTCGACCGTTCATACCAATACCCTTTAGGTATAGTCGAAAATATGCGAGTGCAAGTAGGTAAATTTGTGTTTCCCGTTGATTTTGTCATATTAGAAATGGAGGAGGATAGCAAGGTACCTTTGATTTTAGGTAGACCATTTCTACATACTGCGGATGCTATCATTCGTGTTCAGGAAGGGAAAATTTCTTTGGGAGTTGAGGAGGAAAGGATTGTTTTTACTGTAGATCGAGCTTTAAAGCATTCTTATTCTTGTGATGATACATGTTTTCGTATTGATGTTGTTGATGAAATGTTTGACCTAGATGTGCAGGAAATACATGGAGGACAAATTGCGTTTGAAGAGGAGGAAGATCAGGAGCTCGAGGATTTTGATCCCATCTTGAAAATGGAGCTGGAGAAATTTGAGAAGACTTGTACGAGCTTGAAACTGGAGAAATCCGACCCGGATTTAGATTTATTAATATTTAATCAACAATCCGGGTGCAACGTTGTTGGAGGAAAGGATTCCATTTAAGGAAGAGCTCGAGAAGTCAAACTCAAGTTTGGGGGAAACTTGTCACGGTATGTCTCCCGACCCTTTTGATTTATTTTCTTTTACTTGTCGAGAAAAGGAGAATTTTTTGCAGGAATTTGAGGATATCGGAGATGATACAGCATGGGAGGAATTTAAGAAGACGAAATTCAATGAAAGCAAAAGTGACGATGTTTGGGAAATTGGAGATGTTTTATCACTGCTTATTGAGGCTCGAGAGTGGCATGACGCTTGGGTGAAGCGAACCAAGATGTTCGATGTCATGGAGGAAGCGTTGACTTTTGGCGACCATGACGGATATGAGTCGAGTGAGCAATTCGTGGATGATGGAAAGCACGTGGGAAAGAAAGTCGAGATAAATCTCGACCTTAACATGAAGGCGTAAGTTGGGGCATATCGAGTCAAGCTAAGGACTCGTTCGAAAAACAAACCCGAGGTAACTTGTATATTTTTACTTTTATTTTGGAAGTACACGTGTCACGATTAAGGTACGTCTTCCGTTTTATGTTTTTCATTTTTAAGTTTTTCTTTGTTTTGGTATTCGTTTTCAATTCAAAAAAAAAAAAAAAAAAAAAAAAATGTTAGCGGGTTGGGACGCCCGTCCCCTATTTGGGGACTCCCGTTCCAAAATTTGCACGAAAAAACATCGCCACTGGAACCCCCGTCCCCAACCTAGAACCCCCGTCACAAACCGAGGGACGCCCGTCCCGCGCTCCCTGGGCCTGCTTCTCGTTTCTTGTGCTGTTTGCTTGCTGCACGTTATTATTCCCACATCTTTTCCTTTTTATTCTTTACAGATAAACATTTCTTTTTTCTTAATTCTTTTTATTTCTTAGTTTATTTTTTGTTTTTATTTAGTTATTTGTGCTGACTAATGTTAACGTACCTTGTATTCTTTGTTTGTCTTGTTTTTTCCTTTCTTTTGAATCGTCTTATACAATGAGGGCATTGTCTGACTCTAGTATGGGGGGTTAAGGAAAAACATCTGTTGTGTTTAGTTTAGTCAGTGTATTGTATTTTTAAACAAAAAAAAAAATGATGACGTGTCCTGATACTTTTTAATCTGTTGCATAACCTAGCACATTTTATACCCTACTCTAAGAAAAGTGAGATTTTGAGCCTTGAAAGCATTCATTTTAAATGCTACTTTTTCTTTTATATCAGTGTGCCTATGGTTGATGACTTTAGAACTTGACATAGTCATACGTTTCGAGACCATAGATGAGCATTGCATTAGGGTAACCTAGTGTAATTTGGTACAACGTTAGGGGCAATTTAGGAATAAACCATTTGATTTAGCCTATTCGTTTCTTGTTAAATAATTATAACTTAATCACATTGGTTAGCTAATTTCCATTTAACCCTTTGTAACACTTACTTTTAGTGTTAGATACTCTAGTTAACCACTTTGCGTCTAACTTTTTCGTTTCATTTATATCCACTAAATATTTTGTACATTAGCCTTTTCTTTTCATTTTTAGATGAATTCGAACTTAGTTTTGAGATTGCTATTGATTGTATACATGAAGATTGAAGTTAGAAATGTTAAGGCATTGAAATTATCGAATATCGTTAGCCTTTGTATCATATATTTATTTAAAAAAAAAAAAAAAAAAAAAAAAAAAAAAAAAAAAAAAGTTGTAAAGTTATGTAGTTTTATGTATTTTGAGTCTTTGAAGAAATAAAGTAGAAGTAATTGTATTATGAGTTATGTAATTCGGAAGAAGTTGAAGTTATATGGAGCAATTGGTTCATTAACGTTTAGGAGTTCGGATTCATTCTAAGTTTAGATGTATACTACGTTTATTTGTATACTTTTACTTACTTACCCATTTAACCTGTATATATTTATTCACATGTCTTTACCTGTACATTACATCCCGAATAAAAGTCCCCGTTTAGTTGTACCTAGACTCTAGTGGTGGAGAAACGATACTTTATCAAGCTTATGATAGAAAACTCACCATGACTGAGCAATTGAGCGAATTTACAGAATATTTTACATACCCTTTAGACTAGTTCGAGAGATTTGTGTGAATTACTTCCAATAATTCGTGAGGTGTTTGGTTATGCTTTTTAAATCATGGTTTGGTAATTAAATTGAATTAAACTGGATTTGCTTGAGGGCAAGCAAAGGTTAAGTATGGGGGGATTTGATGTCGCGTATTTTAGTCATATTATTATATGCGATATTTGTCTTTTTAAAGTTTAATTCATAACGGATGTTGGGAATTTCGGGCAATTTTGGTACTAAAATGTTATACAGGTATTAGCCGAAGTTCTGGAGAGGAAGTGACATAATTGGAGCTGAAAGTGAAGAAAACGGGTCAATGTTATATTCCCGTTATATTTTGAAACTAGAAGCAATTGGTCACGAGAGATGAAGCAGAAACGAGCAGCAAAACAACAAATCTGGAGAACCAGCGAGGGACGCCCGTCCCGCGGCTGTTCCAAGTTGCTGCTGTTTCGACGTCTAATAAAAGAATGTTTAGGGTTTATTATTTATTATCATTATCATACGCAAGTTTTGGAGTATTGAAACCCTAGCTTTGGACCACGAATTTTTGGAGCATTTTGGTATTGTTAGACTCATAAATTTCGTTGTTTAAGCATTTGGATCATTGGTACTTTAATCTTTTTCGTTACTACTTTTAATATAAAGATGTTTCATTCAATTCTATTGTGTTGCGTTTTTATTATTATGAGTAGCTAAATTTCTTAACGTTCACTTGGATGATGTGATCAATTATGTAGGTTATTATTTGATTACGTATATGTTGAACTGGATTTTATGTTTAATCGAAGAACCAATTGTAATCAGTTTTTGAATATTGTTTAATCTTTTATATAAACTGTTAGTAATTAATCATAGGTATTTGAGAGGAACTTGTGACATTACAAAATAGTTTATGAAATAACTAATCGGTCTATAATTAGTTTAAAGATATTAGTATTCGAGAGGAACTAGTATTAAAGATTTGAACAATAAAAACGTGATTGTGGTTGTTAGTTAACTAGATTAAGAGAGATCGGTTTAGTTAATTAAGAAGCTATTCGAGAGGAAGCTTTATAAGATTAAATCATAAAATCGGCTTAGGTACTTATTGCTTAGTTGTTGAACGTAGAAATTATTCACGAGAGTGGTAACTATACATGAGATGATTAAAGTTTTAATGGGAAACGAGAGTTCAAGTTAAATACCTTTTTAAGTAGTTCAACATTGTTAGTAATTAAGTGATAACCGTAGTAATTGTGATCAAGTCCAAGTGAATGTATTTTCCATCATTTGTTTACAAACAAAATCTTTTCAGCGATTCATCTGAATCAATTAGTTTCTTTAATTTAGTAGTTTAAGCACCGTGACAATTCGGTCACAAAACCCACTTCTTGTTTTATTAATTATTAATTAGATTTCAACCATCAGTCCCTGCGAACGAACCTGATTTACCTAAAACTATACTATACTTGATTAGGTCCACTGCCTAAGATTGTGTAGTCGAGTCGTAAGTATTTCTTGTTTTTAAAATATACTCGATTTCGCACATCACCCCCTCAGTTTCAAAACCAATTTCTAAGGCTATTTTCACTAGCTCTGTGCTAGTCCACGATAAGGTACCACAAAATCTCTCACACTCTTCTGCACAAGTCGTCAATACCTCACTTCCCAAACTGAGTGAGGTATAGACTTCATCTTCTATGGCTAAGGATCATTCTCCTAAACAACAAGGAGGGAGTGAAGCTGTACCACCTGTTTCAATCCTTACTGTTACTACTCTCCCTCAGTCTGAGGTTGCTTTGACTGTCCCTGTGCTGTTATAAGCCATTAAGGACATGTCAACTCAGTTTGATGTCAAGCTGAGTGCAATGCAGACTGAGTTACAAGCTATGAAATGTCAAAACACTGAGGAGATGGAGGAGTTTAAGGAAATGGTGTTGAAGCTGACTTCTGAGATCAGCATGATGAGAAAGGGGAAACAAGTTGCTGAGGTATCACAAGGGGATGCTCAGACTCAGGGGGAGAAAACAGTTACACGAACTGATGAGTCTGACCTTCCCAAGCAAAACTTGAAAAGAAAGAGGGATGAAGGGGAGAAGAAATACTACAAGACTACCAGATTCAATCTGAAAACTGGTCAGTCTGAAGTCTTCTATGAGACTGATTACAGTGACATATCAAGTAGTGAATCTGAGAAAGAAGACAAGAAGGAAAAAGGCAAATTTGGAGCTGATAGTGAGACTGAGGAGGAAATTGAAATGGAAGAGCCACAAACTGAACAGACTAAGCTAGAAATAGAAATAAAGAAAAGACAAGATGAAGCTGAGAAACTTGCTAAGCTTCAAAGGTATGCTCATAATGTCGGGATGACAGTTGAACAATACAAGGACTATGTAAAAGGGCTTTATATGGAGAAATTTGAGGACACTCCACAAAATCAGTCAATGAAAGCAGCTGAAATACTTGAAGCTGAAATGAAAGAAGAAGAAGAGTTGGCTATGAAGAACAACAAAGAATAGCATCTGACAGATTAATGGCTAAACATGTGTTAAGAGAGGAAGCCAGGCTGGACTATATTGAGTCAAACTTTGCAATAAGGAGACACAAGAACAAAATCCAAAACTTGGACTGTGCTGATACTGGTGGATCTGATCTCATGTTAAAATGTTATCACAAAGGGGGGTCTTTCAGAGTTGGGGTACACAGAATGCACACCTTGGGGTTAGAGGAATGGAAAGAAATAGCCAGTCTGAGCTCAATGATAACAAACATTGCACACAAGCTTGAAGTAAAAAGAGAAGCAGTGTCAAATGTAAATGTGGCTCATGTGCTGAAGCTGATCTCAGATGAGGACTATAGAGCATTTTGTACTGTCAACAGAGTGAAAGTTGGAGCTAAATCTCTTGATCTGGAAACAAACTATCTGCATCCTGTTCCCAAAGGGGTCATATTTCAAGACAAGACTTATGTGAAGACTAAAAATCATGAGGGCTTGTGTTATGTTGACTGTGGGGGAGAGGAATGCTTCCAAGCCAAAGACAGTCTGAATATGGCCTCCATCTATCATTGCATTGCTCTGCTAAGTGAATGTGAGTCTGATCAATGCATCCCCTTCCGAATGAAGCTGATCAGTTGGTTATTCAATAACCTTAGAAGAATTGAAGAAATGGGGACTTTGATGGACAAGGTTGAACTGATCAAGAAGGAGTATCAAATGTTGTTTCACAAATCTGATGCTGAAATGGAAAAGCTGCTTGACTGGAAAAATGAGAGGCTGAAATGGGTAAAGGAAGTGAAGAATCCTACTCCATGGGAGGTGCCTTTGAAGCAGAAAAGATCGTTCAAGAAGAGAAAGTGATGAGTCGTGTGTGTCTTTTTGTTCACAAACAATTTTATGTAAACAATTTTAGTTTGTGTTTATTTTTGGTGCATGAATTGTAAAAGACTTTAATCCAAACAGATAGGGGGAGATTGTTGGGAAAATCAACGATTTAACCCAAGTTAAATCTGTTTATTAAAGTCTTAGTTTCTAAGTCTGAGTGACTTTAAGTCTGAGTGACTCTGAGTCTGAGTGACTGAAAGCGTCTAAGGTATTATGGAGCTGACTACTCAGCTTCATAATGAAACGTGTTGCTTTATATTAGGTATGTTTGTTAGATAAAATCTTCTATCCTTTTAGAATATTTTATAGGATTCGTACTTATCAAGCTCACTATTACTGTGTATAAATAGTGAGCTTGAGCTTTGTAACCGATGTACCTTTTGAATCAATATAACTGTGTGTTATTTTAGTTGCTTCGTTATTATATTTCCGCTATAATAAACTAAGAAACTGAGCACTTAATCGATTCGTAACAATTAACATCTAAATACTTGTTTGTAATTGATTAGCTAGTTTTTGAGATCTTATTGAGACCTAACAAAACTAAAAATGGTTTTGTTGAAACTATTTCAAATGTCTACTATGTACCTAGTTTGAAAAGTAATTTACTAAGTGCTGGTCAGCTACAAGAAAAAGGTTACATTATTACTCTTAAAAACCGTTCTTGTGAAATTTATGATCCTACCAGAGGTGCTATTGCACTAGTTCCTATGACTTCAAACATGTTATTTCCTTTGAAGATTTCAAGTATTCGGTGATGCTTCATAGGTGAAGTTAAAGATCCCTCATGGTTGTGGCATTTTCGTTATGGCCACTTAAGCTTTGATGGCTTGAAGACCCTTCAAAACAAGAACATGGTGATCGGTCTTCCTCAGTTAGTTAAGCCATCTCAATTTTGTGAAGAATGTGTTGTTAGCAAACAAAATCGTTCTCAATTTAAAAGCGGGAAGTCATGGAGAGCAAAATATGTCTTAGTGATTGTTCATTCTGATATTTGTGGTCCGTTAAATCCAATTTCAAATGGAGGTAAACGGTACATAATTACTTTTACTAATGATTTTTCGAGAAAAACTTGGGTATATTTCTTACAGGAAAAATCAGAAGCTTTTTCCACATTTAAAAGCTTCAAAGCACTTGTTGAAAATGAAGCAAGCAAGACTATAAAAACTTTATGTACGGATCGTGGTGGAGAATATTGCTCAAAAGAGTTCGAAAACGTTTGCGCGGAACATGGTATTTGAAGGGAGCTGACAGCAGCCTATACACCACAACAAAATGGCGTGTCAGAAAAGAAAAATAGAACTATACTCAACATGGTGAGAAGCTTGCTAGCAAAGGGAGGAGTTCCAAAGAATTTTTGGCCAGAAACGGTAAACTGGAGTGTTCACATTTTAAACAGAAGTCCAACTTTTTCTGTTAAAAATATGACACCGGAAGAAACTTGGAGTGGAAGAAGACCTGTTGAAGATCATTTTAAAATATTTGGGTACATTGCATATGCACATATCCCAGATGTAAGGAGGAAGAAAATTGATGATAAGGCCGAAAAATGTGTCTTTTTTTGGTACAAGTGAAGTATCAAAAGCTTATAAATTGTTCAACCCGGTGACAAAGAAGATAGTGATCAGTCGTGACGTTCTTTTTAATGAAGAATGTACATGGGATTGGAATACCCAACAACCTACTCAAGTTCTTTGTGATGAAGGAGATCATGAGGAAATTTCAGCACCTCATAGACTTGAAAATATAATTTATACAAGTCCAACAAGGGCTGAAACTTCAGCAGCGGCTACTCAAGTTGATGAACCAGAAGTGCAATCACTACGCCGTGTTAGAAGAAGGCCCGCTTGGATGGAAGATTATGAGGTACCTGGTAATGAAGATTCAATTACATGTTTTTCCTTGTTTTCATATTATGATCCGACAACCTTTGAGATGGCTGTCAAAGATAAAAAAAATGGCGAAAGGCAATGAATGAAGAAATAAGTTCGATATTGAAAAATGACACTTGGGACATGTGTGATCTTCCGGAGGAAAAGGAAGCAATTGATCTTAAATGGCTTTTCAAAACTAAGTTGAATGAAGTTGGTGAAGTTGATAAGTATAAAGCACGTTTGGTGGCCAAGGGATACAAGCAAGAGTATGGTGTATACTACACGGAAGTGTTTGCTCCGGTTGCAAGACATGACACTATAAGAATGGTGATTGCTATGGCGGCTAAAAACTCTTGGCCTATTTTTCAGTTAGACGTCAAATCAGCTTTCTTGTATGGACACTTGGAGGAAGAGGTATATGTTAATCAACCCCTTAGCTATGTTAATGTCAGAAATGAGCATAAAGTGTACAAACTTAAAAAAGCTCTTTACAAACTAAAACAAGCTCCCCGAGCTTGGTATAGTCGCATTGAGGCTTATTTTTTAAAAATGGGTTTTCAAAAATGTCCATATGAACATACACTTTCTGTAAAAGTTGGAGAAAATCGGAAAATGCTCATTGTGTGTTTATATATTGATGACCTGATATTTACGGGGAATGGTAGTCTCATGTTTGACGAGTTTAAGAAGTCCATGATAAGCGAATTTGAGATGACTGATCTTGGTAAGATGCATTATTTTCTCGGTTTAGAAGTGATGCAATTTGATGATGGGATTTTTTTGTCCCAAAAGAAGTATGTGCATGAAATTTTGGACAGGTTCAAGATGTTGAATTGCAATCCCAGTAATACTCCAACTGAGTTCGGTCTAAAGTTAAACAAAGACCGAGAAGGGGTGAAAGTAGACAGCACACTTTACAAGCAAATTGTAGGTAGTTTGATGTATCTAACTGCCACAAGACCGGATATCATGTTTGATGTAAGTCTCATCAGCAGGTATATGGAACGACCTACTGAAATGCATATGCTAGGTGCTAAACGAATCCTTCGTTACTTACAAGGAACAAAGGATTATGGGTTATTCTACAAGAAGGGTGATTTCTCGGGCTTTGTTGGCTTCAGTGATAGTGACTATGCAAACGATGAAGATGACTGATATCGCATATTTATACGTTTATTTCTATGCGATATTCGGTTGTTTTTCATAATAAACATGATGGATAGGATAGGTTTTTGCATTTAATCGTGTGGAAAAGTTGTTTTGTCTGTTTTATAGGTTTATATGATTGGGAAGTGGAAATGGTGGAAGAAATGAGCTTAAATGACGAGAAATGGTGATTTCTGACAAAGAGAACGAGGCAGTAAACATTCAGAACGTCGCAGTATCACCTCCACCGTTTTGATCATAACTTCTTCATACGATATCCGATTTAGGTGATTCAAATTGGAGAAGAAAGAAGAAAGAAAGAGCTACGAAACCAAAAATTCGAATATGGGAAAAAAGTGTCGCGATGCGTCGTCCTAGATGAAGCAGAACGGTGCCCTCCCGGATTTTCAGCAATATTGCAATTCGACTCAAACACGAATTCTATTGATTTTTGCCTATAAATACCAACCCAAATCGTCCAGAATAATCATCAATCGGTTCTTATCAATATCTGGAGCTGGAGATCTCGGTTTGGAAGCTTGGAGAGCAAGGAAAAGAGTTAGAGTACGATTACAATTCGATCACGACACATTTTGCAACTTTCCTATTTGTTTCTTACTCTTTTATTCCAGATTTTTAGTATGTTTTCTCTACTTTTATTTGTTGTTTTTAACTTTAATATGAGTAGCTAAACACTTTTGAATGCTCGTTTGAATAATGGATCTTGATTGACGGTTTTGTTTCGTTTTTGAATGTTTAGGTGTTTATGTTTAATCGTAGATCCTTACTTGTTTAAGTTTTAATATATTATCATAAAGTTGTTTATATACAAATTAATTAATCAACATTCTAGGTATTCGAGAGGAATCTAGATAGGTTAAATAAATTGTATGAAATAATCAATCGGTCTTTAATTGGTTTAAAATTGTTAGGATTTGAGAGGACCTAGTAATAACAACTTAGGTAATTAAACGTGAACGAGTAAGTCTAATTAATAAGATTCGAGAGGACTTAGTTATTAGAAAAGTTATTCGAGATGAAACTTTATAAGATTAAATCATAGAACACCGGCTTGTTAGTTAATGCTTAATTGTTGATAATTATAACTGTATTCGAGAGGAACATTATAGTTTGAAATAGTTAAAGTTAGTAAGGTATTCGAGAGGAATTTTACTATACATTAGAAGTTAAATATACATTCAATTACGTAAACTTAACTAGATTTCAAGTGAAGTATCAAACGAGTGTTTTTTCTCCATTATTTGATAACAAACAATTACTTTTTCTAAATCTATTTTTATAATCATTCTTAGTTTTAAATAGTTAATTAATCGTGACAACACAAAAACCCCAAAACAAACTTAGTATTATTAATTCGTTATTTAAAAACTATTCAGTCCCTGCGAACGAACCTTTACTTACTTAAAGATATATTATATACGAATAGGTCCACTGCCTATAAGTGTAATTAAGTCGAATAGTAGGTCGAGTTTATTAAACTAGATTTTACACATCAATAACCGAAAGAGTACTTCTGGTTATGTTTTCATGTTTGGTACAAGGGTTGTTTCATGGTGTTCCAAAAAACAACCAATTGTCACTCTATCAAGCATGGAAGCTGAGTTTGTTGCTGCTAGAGCTTGTGCTTGTCAAACTATTTGGCTAAGGAGAATTCTCGAAGAAATGGAGTTCAAGCAAGAAGGAGCTACTACTATATTTCGTCATAACAATTCTACTATCAAGTTGTCGAAGAATCCTGTGCTCCATGGAAGAAGCAAACACATTGATGTGAAGCATTATTTTCTTAGAGATTTGTGCAAAGATGGATCGATTAAGCTTGAGTATTGTTGAAGTGAAGATCAATTGGCGGACATATTTACGAAACCTTTGCGTTCGGGTCCATTCCAGAATTTGAGAAAGATGTTGGGTGTTTGCACTTTGAAGAATAATGATGATAACTGATGCACTGTAGTGTTTCAGATTAGGGGAGGATTTGTTAGCATTATTAGTTTTTTAATTTCGCACGTTATTTTAATGTTTCTCTAGTTAGAGTTTGAGTCAAAGTTGTCCTATTCTTAAGGAGTTTAGTGGAGAGATTTATGCAGATCATGGAGTGATCGTGGGTTTATTTTGTTATCCTTTTTGTCATGTATTTGCCTATTTAAAGGCTTGAGTATTATGAATAAAATCATTGAAAACATTCCTCCTCAATAATTCTTTGTTCTCTGCATTTTTCTATCTCAAAGATTAACATAATGGAGTACAAGTATTTCTTTGTGTTTAATCACAATGCTACAGACTTGGATTTTTAAGACGGTAAAAATGATAATAATATAACTTTTTAATATCTGTTTGGAAGAGTTTGTCCATGTCTCCTCTTTAAGCTAATTCTTTTGAAGTCACCTCTCAGACCTGGACCCATAAGGGATACTAATAACCCGATTCCCGTACCAACCCATTCATAACTTTAAATTGGTTAAAACTGCCGCCTCTAACTCAGATCAATGTTTACGAACAGTGAACCAGACACAATTTACTTAACATATCAAGAGCCCGGTTTCTTCATTGAAACTGTAAAACTAAAACTTGTGTATAGATAACCATTTCATGAAACTCGACAATGGAAAATACAACATTAGAGTAATTTATCTCTTCAAAGACAATGGTGAACAACATTAATCATCCAGGACTTTCTTTTCCCAGAAGCCGGGACTCCCTGACGGAAATCCCGGCCACAATATCAAATTATACAAGTTATTTGTTTGGAGCAACATGACGACTAGTAGTGCGCACCTGCTTTAGGTGCCACTAGCGTACATATGAGTCCATTCCTTGGCTGCACGTTTTATACAAAATAAGTTACACAAGCAGTTAACAAGATAAAATTGTTTTGATAAAATGAACAAAAGCATAGCTACTGCAAGTACCTGTTTCAACAGCTTCAGCTTCATTAGTTTTCCAGTGCTTTGCTACATTCTCAGATAGCGGATCATCTGGGTTTGGAGCACTCAAAAGTGCTTGAATGCTACAGTTAAAGAATTTAAAAGGTAACACTTTCATATTTGTTGATGGGTTGTATTCAAGCAACTCGAGAAAAGTTTTTTAGTTTGTGCTTTGATTCCAGTAGGAAATAGGCCATAGATAATTAGATAGGAGCTTGGGCGAGTATAAATTTGGAAGAAACCCGAGTGAGATCCATTTTAGTAATTTTTCCTATGAAATTAATCTTCTATGATTTGAAATGCACTAACAATCTAACATCAATCCATCTTATCAACTATATCCATATATAAACGCATATATTAGAAGGACTACCTTAGCTTGTAATTGTTGCAACAAGTTCCATTTTGGGACATTGATAAATTTCGATGAAAAGCAACAATTTTTTAAGCACTTTAAAGATATAATCAAGTAGCCACTCTCAAATGGACCTGTTTCGAGTGACGTAAACATTTGACCAAAAGTCACCTTTAATTACAGAGATAAATGTGGCAATTGTCATGGTATGAGGAAATCAAACCTACAAACTTACGGTAAAATCATATTGACTAAATTTGAGCTTGAATTCGGTTTGAGGATAATCTTGGTTAAGTCGAGAAGACTTTAAGCCATACGAGTTTAAAGCTTGCCTTGCTCTTTCACATTAATAGTTCATTAACTACTACATGATCTGAAGAGCTTTCCTTGTGCACAACAGAGTACTAATTTGAAACTTAAGCATTAGTAAGTTTGATTTTTAGAAAATCGTCATCTGATAGTCACCGAGTTTTATTTAAATGTCTTTAGAACTATTTTAAATTTAAGGTGGCCTCTTTTTCCTATAGGGAAGAGTTGACTATAATCTTTAAGCGAATGATAGCAGAGTACAGGTTCATATAACTCAATCAAATTTTAATCCCTTTTCGGTTACTAAAAACAAGCTTTGCATATCCTCGGGTGACTCCTGAGGGTATGTCAGTAACAGTAAACATTCGTTTAATTTCTAGACAATCCAGTACAAGGTACTTTGATGATTTTACCTCAAGAGTACAGTGCGAATCTGGAGAGCAGGGCTCCATTTGTCTTTAAGTATATCTAGACATATCCTGCCAAGCTGCATATTAAGCTAATAATATAAGAAAAAGAAACTTCGAGCAATTGTAAAGTCCAACGATAATTTGGGTATGACAAACCTTATCAATGTTAGGATGGTATATTTTTGTAAGGAATCGAACCTGTAAAACGAAGCTAGTCTATCAGATATGAATTCATGCAACCTGCAGAGATTAATGCCTAACAGAAAAACAACCAAACCAAAAACTGAAAAAACCAGCTTTAAGTTCAAGCATAGAGGAATAGAACTTGTAATACCTTTAAGGGGCTCGGGAAACCAGATAATAAAGCATATCAAAGCATATTTAGCCTTACAAGAGGTGACAAGATTGGATGGTTGGGATAAAGATCATTATTAGTACAAGCTAAAACCTGTTTTCGCAAACTGTTAAAACACTTTTTTGTCCATTTTGTCTACAACTGATCCGTTAGTTATGATTAAAAATGCATTATTACAACAATAACGATCTAAATATCTGAATAAATGATTTAGGAGGTTATATGTACTAAAAAGAGACGTTGAGGTACTTTCAACTTTTGACCGTTCCGCTTTTAGCTAAAGTTTTTTATTTGACCCATTTGAAAAATAAAACCCAACCCAAATAAACACATTCAAAAGTGAACGGTTGATAGTTCACCTCTACTAATAGGCAAGAAAGCTTATAACTTATTATCTATATTGGCATCAGAAAGTAAAAATGACTGCTTCACTTATTTTTCATACACCTATTTCATATATATTCAAGTCTTTAGAGGTGATCATAGAAGGCCTTTCCAGCTCTTTCACGAGAAGGTAACTTTTAAGTTGCTTTTGCATTAAGATGCATGTTTCACACAAACTGAAAAGTCGATACTCGATACTTATTACCATAGCATCACCATACTAAGATGTCCAAAAATTATAAATAGAATAATTTCTTCTCGATTTTCCTCCTAAAGTCCTACACTTATTAAGTATGCCCCTCACACCCTGAATAGGCAAGGGAACATACCACATCTCTAGTGACGGATCATCCCTAAATTTTTGCACACGTTTACAATGCAGTATACACAATAGGAAATAGAACAGCTATTAAAGTACACCAAAACCATCCCAATAAAAACGTTAAACCTTGTAACAATAAGGCCAGTAAAAGATAGCCTTGATAAGAAATGTGATACTGTACCTTGGGGGCAGCCATTGGGTATTCTTCGGGTAAAAACAACTCCAGTTTGAAGACTCCTCCTGTTAAAGAAACAACACAAAATACATTAAAAAAAGTAAACGGATCAATAACAAATGAAACTATGAATAATATTAAAACATATTCTAAAATGAAATGATACCTTCATAAGGAGACTGAGTTGGACCAAGAACCATGACATTAAAATAGCGCATATTCTCTTCGGATGGCGACGCACTTATCCCCGGAGCTAAACAACAACAACAACAGTCAAATAAAAATCATATAAGTCCCTAGGAGAGGTTATACTAATATATATTACATAACATCATAATCATAATCATAATGATAATCATAATCATAATCCAATTAATAGATCAAATGAGAAATGGAGTTGACCTGGTTCGCTAAGTAAGCGCTGTGTTTCCTGAAGAAATGAAAAAGGTTGAATTAGCGCTAGGGTTTACACTTTATCAACAATAACTAGATAATAGATACCTTGATGATTCTTCGAGGTAGATTGCTGTTCGCCATGGATCTTACGCCTTCGATTTGCTAAACTCGCTCTGCTGCCTTAGATATTTCAGATTCTCGTTTTCTTTTTCTTAAACTTGCTTCAACTTTATTTTGAGAGTTAATTACATGGGTCGTTCTATGGTTTGCACCATTTTCACCGGTCGTTCCTATTACTTTTTTTATTACACCACTGGTATTTAATTTTAAAATTTGTTGCTTCGCAAATCCTATTTTGAATGTGCCGTTAAAACATCTGTTAAGTAATCTCACATTAGTGACATGTGAAGGCAAATCCGTCTTTTTACATATCATCTTCCCCAATTCTAATTTTCATATCCAACCATCCCAAAAACCCAATTAATTTTCCCAAAATCAAACAAATTCATAACAAAAAAATTCATAACAGATTTATAACAAATTTATATTCGTTCTACAAATTCATAACTCATAAAAAGAAAAACTTCAATCAGTGGTCTCTTTTTTTTCAAAAAACAAAAAAACATACATACGATTCAAAAGTAGTAAAAATGAAGATGATTTTCAATCCAAAACTCCACAATATATACAGTAATTTTTTTTGTCTCTTTTCAACCCGCCTCCTTCTCCCACCGTTCTCTTCTCCAACTCCGAATCAAATCTTCATTCTTATCCCCGTCGCCGGAAAACCTGTGCATATCTCGTTGACCACCGCTTGACACCGCTAATGTTAGCCATCGTCACACCGCTAATGTTAAGATTCAATTACAAATTAAACCCAGATTCAATTACAAAAATTAAACCCAGATTCAATTAGGAATCAAATCCGAAGACATGTAAATAAAACTGACGTGGACGGTAGGAGGAGGGTGGAGATGAGGATGGGGAAGAAGAGACGGTCGTCGCCGGAGATTTCGAGTAGTTTAAGGATGGGGCGGGGGAGTGGTTGAGTTAGGGTGTAGATTGTGAGGGATATGGTGGTGTCCAAGTTGAGTAAGTGGCGGAGGAGTGATGGTAACGGTGGAGGCTCCGGCGGTGGAGATCGGTGGTGGTGGTAGTCTGTATATTGAGTTATGGGAAATTAATTTAGGGTTTTGGGGATTTTTGGGTATGGGATATTAAAGTGGAAAGAGAAAGTTAAATTGACGAAAATACCCTCACATGTTACTCACATGTCACTGACTTAACGGCACATTTAACAGCACATCTAAAATAGGGACCCGGGAGGCAACAAATTTTAAACTTAGGTACCAGTGGTGTAATAAAAAAGTAATAGGGATGACGGGTGAAAATGGTGCAAACCATAGGGACGAACCATGTAATTAACTCACAAATAAACAATCATAACAATTAATTATCTTTTAATATATAATAAGAGAGAGATCTTAAATGTCATGGTGAAACAAGGTACGTTAGATGGATTAACATATTTGATTTTAACCGTTAGATTAAACTGATGATTTCATCAAAGACTATTTTCATTTTACACCATTTTACAATACATAATTACATTATCTCTTTAATTCTATCTCCCCTAAAATAAAAAAACATAATTGTAATTTACTTATAAAATCGTTCAATTTTAACTATTATTCACCTTATTGTTATTCTAAAATCTCCTAATACCAAAGATCATAACATGTGTATAAACGTAAAGGTGTATATGTTATAAACGTAAAGGTATATATGTTATTATAACTATAAACAACATTTGTATAAACGTAAAGGTATATATGTTATTATACGTGTAACATTGTCTTCCGATAATAATTTAAAATCTGCATAAACATACAGTTTACGATCAAATTTTTACTTTGTCCGCGCTATCGCGGGACAATAATCTAGTTATTATATGTATTAAACAAAAATAAAGGAACGAACACAAACAACATAAATAACTAAACGAGTGCTTTATTAATGATTAACCAAAAATTTTTGTTGTTTTCATTCGTTTAATCATTAAACGAATGTAAACGAATTTTCAACCGAAGTGTTCATAAAATGTTTGATAAATGTATAAAAGTGTTTAATGCATAATAAATTTTGACACATTTTATTAGCTACATAACATTTTTGTGATTGTGTCTATATACATACCGTTGAAATAAAATAAAAATACAATAGAATTAGTCATTTCAATAAAATATATAAGCTAAGCTAGTATAAATGTATATCTATAATATATATGTACAACAAACTATCTATAAAAAATGCTAGTTTAATTTGTATATTTTAAACATAATTAATTGTCGACTCTATTCACATAACAATATCTGAGTGATGGTCCGTAAACAGGCTCAATTGCACGGATGAGGTGTTCGAGCCATGTTCACAAACTCGTTTTCTTCTCGAGGTAGGCAATAAGTTTCTCGAGCAATGTTGTTGCGTCTTTTGAATACTTCATAAGCTCTCCCGCAACTTCAGCTGGGGTGACATTTACATTTTGCAACAACTCTTTAACTCGTTCGAAGAGTTTGTGATCATCGAGTTCCAAATAATTGAAAGCTAGTTGTTTAAACGCCGCAAATGTGCAATACGACATGTGAATATGCATGTCCATTCGACCTGGTCGAAGTAATGTAGGGTCGAGTGTTTCAATACATTTGGTAGTGAAAACGAAGATTCGTTCTTCACCACAACATGACCAAATCCCGTCTATGAAATTCAATAGTCGCGAAAATGTCTTTTTTCGTGAAAGTTTTCCTGTTGTACCATCTCCTTCCGGATTTTGAAGTTGGTCGAAATCTTCAAACACGAGTATTGATTTGCTAGGCATTTGTAACAAAATGTTTTTAAGTTGTGAGTCTGAATCGACTTTTGTAAGGTCCACATCGTAAATATCATAGTTTAAGTAGTTGGCCATCGATGAAATTAAGCTCGACTTGCCAGTGCCTGAAGGGCCGTATATCAAATACCCTCGTTTCCACGCCTTACCAATTCTTCGATAGTATTCCTTTCCATTCTTGAAATTGTTTAAATCCTCAATAATCGACTTCTTTAACTCAGGCTCGATCGCTAGTGTTTTGAATGTCATCGGGTTATCTAGAACAATAGTTTTTGGTTCGGGATAACCATCATCGATCATATGAAGCTTTAATCCACTTTCTTCGGCTTCTATTTCATTACATCGCTCCAAAATGTAAGGCAAGTATGACTCAAGAATCGTGCATCTATGTTTATTATGGAAAGTCAATTCGTAGCATTTTAGTCGCGATTGTACGTCTGTCGTTGATCTCCATTTCACTTGGACTCCATCGAACTCATCAATGATTTCTTCGTTTTCATTCATTGTAATTGTTAACGTGTCTTTGTGTTTGCACACGTTAAGTTTTCGAATACATGACTCGTTCACTTTGGTCCCCAAGTAGGTCTGGACCGCCTTAAACATTTGTTCAGGAATGTTCGATTGAGGTTGGTATTTGTCTATCACAATTGTAAATTCGGTACCATTGTTAATGAGAAGTTTTTTCATTTCATGGATGTAGTAGTCTTGGTATTCTCGTGGGATGAATTCATCCGCGAGGGCACGCACTTCTTTACCAACGATTAGAACATCATTTGCCACACTTCGGGTTAGCATCGCGAAAGCAGCAATAGAAGCAACTGTTACATATAGAACGTTTTTAGTACTCAAATATTTGTGCCCGAGAATAATTTTAGTTTGATATTTAAGTCAAAAGTGATCAAGAAACATGTACCGTAAGAGGAGGGGTGATGAGTGGCGTTGGGTATCCGAACCCGGTTTATTTTCTTGATAGGGTCCTGGTTCGGATTCGGCTCGAGTGAGTTCAACGGCCTTGGTGTCCCTAGAAACAAGCGTGATGGGTTCGAGCCATGGGTGCACCCACTGCAGTAGCGTAGCAAATAAGTTAAAGAGTTGGTTACAAATGGTCCCTGTACTATTACTTTAAAGATATATCAATATCAGTCCCTCAACATTATTTTGGTATAAAATCAACTATGCCCATTTTGCAGATTTAGTCTCCAATGTCTAAGAACAAATTTAATCGATATAATACTTTGTTACAAAAGTTTTAATTTGTAAAATACGTTAGTATGCTCGGTTTCCTATGTGAAACCAAACGCTTATTGAAGAGCCATCACTAATGTAACATGTTTTTCGTCAAGATAATTTTAAAGGGTATGATCTAATTATGTCGTCGCCATAAAGTCTAAAATACCATTACCTTTTACTATCTACAAAAAATAATTCTTCAAACAAATACCAAACTATATACTTTTGATCATAAACCGAGTTTAATTTGTACCAACACACACTATTCACATTATGATCCTATTGGTCTCGAACTTATAGCCTTGTTGCAAGAACTGGCACGTATCTTTTAAGAAGATGTAAAACCATACAAAAAAGGAAAAAACTCTTCTATACATTCTAGATTCGAACCAAATAACTCATGATTTCTAAGTGATTCCTAATTATATATCATGAATAACCCTCAATCGACTAAGCTAGAATGCAATTGTTAGAAATATATACATATATAAAAGGTTTAAGACGGACATAAAATGTAACTCGAGAATAGTTAGGTTGAAGCAAAGTATCGAACCTGTTAATCATCTTCATGTAAGAGAAAGCCATAGATTAGATCTGTCACTTTTTTCTTCTAATGAGGTTTGACGTTTTAATAAGGGTATTTATTTGTTAAGGTTTAGTGCAAGTTAAGAATGACAAGGAAAAACAGACACAACTGAAAGCATTTAAGCTTAGGTTACTTGCCAACGAGGGAAAAAGAAACCCACCACGACACAATTGCATTATTTGTTTTCTTGAATTTGGTTTCGCTTTCCTTTTCTTAACTTTGCTTCCCTTTCTTCATCTATATTTATTTGTGTCTTGTAATTTTTATCGTCCAAATTTAAACATCGCCTACTTTGTCCACGATGTGTCAAAATAGAATGGCCTGTGAGTTTCAACTTACAGACAAGGTCGGGTTTAGCACGTAAAACTTCTTGATGTTTTGAAGTTTTACAAACACTTAATATGTTAAATGTAATTACAAATAAATAAGTCGAGATAACCACTTTCATATATTAAGTTATCTCATCCCCAATAATGACAAGTATGATTTGTACAAAACCTAACTAAAGGTCACTTATTTGATCGAATATGGTTTTTGTGTTTTTTATATTTTTTAGAAAGACAAATATTACAATATACCACTTAATTATACACTTTTACGTCAATATGATTTGAACCCACAATTTCGATTGATAGCTAACATACATATCACTAGTCTAGAAGTTGTGGTTCTGGTATTAACTATCCTCGTGATGCTTAGGGTTGAATATGCAAAGACCCGTAACCCGTTTGTGATAACCTAATTAATTCAAGTTTTTTGAGTTAAGACCATCTAACGACATATAATGCTTTATCGAATAATAAATGAGTATAGAAAATCTAAGGTGACTTGGTTTATAAGTTTGTTTCAAATTAAATATGTACTTGGCGTGCACACCTTGTAACGTTGTACGTGTATGTAAGCGAAGTCTTGATATATATATATGGTCACATTACGTCAACAATATAACAATTATATATTCAGAAGTCTTATATAATAGAATTAATTACTTGACTACATGTATACATGCATGCTCATGTATCGTTGACATATCATGTACAATATTATTACGGGCAAAAGTAGTATACATGGATGGAACCATGACGGAGGAAAGTAGGTGGTTTATAAATTAGTTATATTTTATATTATTTTTAGAGAAAATATTACAAATCATTCTTGTGGTTGTCAGTTTCTTACATATCATTCTTTATGATTTTTTTTTCTCAGCGTTCATCCTTGAACTCTCGTTTTATATCAGTTATAATCGTTTTGACACCTAGAAAGACTAAAATACTATTTTTATTTGTTTTTCATATTCTTTTAATATTATTTATAATTTCACAAAGATGATTTATGATATTTTCTCTTATTTTTAATATGTTAAAAATCAATCCGGAAGAGTTTGTCCTTACTTATTTTAACGGAAATAAATAAAAACCGTGCACTTCTATTTTCTTGTATTCATATCTTATTTTGTCGAAATTCAATCATATCAACTAATATATTTGGTAAAACACCGAGAATGGTTGGATACATGGATTGATAGAAAAGTAGCTATTTCCGATAGTATCATATAATTGGAAAACGTATAAAGACTTTAAGATTATATTATGCATAAAAATTGTTACTAAAAAGGAAAGGAAAGTGGGAAAAGCGACCAAAATTTATATATTCCGTGCAAGAAATAACTAGAACTATAATGAATAATAATACGTGCTTTTTGCTGCCCAACAATAAAAAGTGGATTATAGCCATTCATATACCCAACCAAAAAAATGAAATAAGAATAGAGGATCTCTTGATAAAATATTTAATATTTACTTAATGTTAATACTCTTTGAAATTGATTTTCTGAAAAATAACACATATGTCTAACTATACAAGTCTGAAAATTAGTGTAAAAGTAAGTTTATTTTTAAACATGTTTTTTACATTGTGTTCTCAAGTTTTATTTTAGGATAAATGAATGTAAAAGAAATGAAATAAATAAATTGTTGTGTTCTCAAGTTTTTTTTAGAAAGGAAAACAAAGAAAAGGAAATGATTGAAAGGTAAATTTCATACGTTTTATTCAATAAAACAATCCGGTCATATTTGGGATGATCGTAAAATAAAAAAAATACTTTCCTTTACTTTACTTTTCTTTTCTTTACATTACTTTCTTTTCATTTAACTTTAGACTCGAGAACAGAGCGTTAGAGACATGAACGGCTCAAAGCTTTTAATGGCCTAAAGCGGATTTTGAAAATAGACTTTCTTTATTAGTCTATACAAACCCTCACTTCGTCTCCCCTTTTTGTCGCCACGAAACACACACACACATATGTCAAGTCGATTTTCCTAACGTATTTTATGCAAGATTTTTAATTGAGTCTTTTAAGTCCGTTTTGTTCAATAACTTTTTGATCGATACAAATTAATCTAGTTAATTGTAGATCTCAATAATTTATATTATTTTGTGTAAGATAACGATAGTGAATGTGGGTATTTCATATATATTTCATATTATTGAATCATATTTAACGATCATTCTACTAGGTCAAAATACTACTATGATATTCTTAAAGTGTTTATATATGATTGTGAGTTTTTATTGTAAAAATAAAAAACAACCAAGTATAAATTTATAGATAGCAACTATAAAATAATTATAGTATAAAATTAATTATCTTTAAATTAGGGACCGGATCTTCTATGGTCGTAGGGGTAGTCTTGGCTACCCCTTAAATTATGACATCAATGGTAAAATAAATTGGTTTTTTCTCCGTACTATGTTATTTTATGTGGTGGATACTCCTTCGAAAATATTTGGATACCCCTCAACAAAATCTGAAACAATATATGAAGGAATTGTTGGTATTTGAACACGTCAAATAAAATATGTGTCTATAAATATGTGAGCCTACTGGGTTGCCGCATTGACATTTAGACACGACTATATGTTTATTAAATATTAATTATTAATTAATGGTTGATTGTAATAATTAATAAATAGGAGGATGTATTACGTAATTATGGTTGTTTCCTAATTACAATACAACTTGTTCTACATTGCTTGGCTATATAAGTAACACCAAGTTCCTTATTTTTTCTACACCATAATAGATTTAGGGGATCACCACAAATCGATTTCCTACTCTCCCTTGGCTATCGATCAGCCAAACAACCCAAAGTGGGTTTCGGTTAGTATAGTTCGAATACAAGGGTTCACAAATACCTTTGAGGTGAGTTTCGAGTATTTGGTTTAATCATTCAAGCTACGTAGAGCTAGACAAGAGTTGTAAGAAACATAAACGTGTACTAGCATACAAGTTTGTTGCTAAAGAAGGTGTCGTGTACAAGCTTGTAGAAGGATTTCACTATACATCATAAACGAGGTAAATCAATAACAAATGTATAATTATTTACTTAGTTAATATCGTTTATGTGTTTGATTCTAACTTGCTTCCGCTGCATGTTGTTTGTGACAACCGTCAAAATTCAGGTACTTGTTCAATTAATTAAATCAGTTCGAAACGTTAGTTACTCTTTTATCGCGTTCGCTCTATCCTAGTTCGTAACTTTTTAGTCTATACTTTGTCGGAACCAGTGTCGGAATAACTTTCGGAATCAAATTATAAGTCCTAATACCAAGAAAACACCCATTGAACTTTCCTAAGTTCATAACTTATCATAATTAAGAACTTGTAATTAACAAAAAGGTCCAACGAAGCAAAAACGTAAAAACGAAAAAGTTGAAAAAGGCTGAAAAATGCCCGGTGCGCCGCACCTAGTGATGAGGTGCGCAGCACCTCACGCCAGAATTCAAAAATTTTACAACTTTAGTCCTTGCCTCGTTTTTATACTTCCACCACCCATTTCCACCAATGAAAAACGAGCCTTTACTACCAATTACCAGTCCCTAGAGCAGACCATCAACACTCCATCTAATTTCATTTCATTTTCATTTTTGCAAATTGAAAAACACACACAAAACACTTACACCCTTTTCTCTCTATTTTTCTCTCTAAAAACTCTCAAGAACACCTTCACTCCAGAAACATTTCACCATTAAAATCCATTAATTATCCATACAAATCGTCCTAAACTTCAAGAGAATCAAAGGGGTGTTGTTTATACCGAAAAAGGACCACGTTTGCAAAGATTTTTTGAAGCTCAAATCCGACCAAACTCATCATCCAAGCTTTTCCTTCGGTAGATCTCTCTATTTTTACTATTCTTACACAAATATTCAATTGCATGTAAGATCTAACGGTTGAAAATATGATTTTATACAAATCTATGACTTTTTACGGTCAAAAACGTTTTTAATCGAAACACTCTTTAGATCCACGAATCTGTGGATGAAAACACCTTATAAGCTGTTAAAATGATGTCTTAAAAGATATTTACTAATTGCATGTTCGATCTAAACAACAAAAATAAGTTTTATAAAGATTTATGTCACTTTTCACACAAAAACGATTTTTATCTAAATAATACTTAGATCTATATTTTTGTGGTTAAAAGTTGTTTAGAAACTGTGAAAATGTTGTTTTAGAAGATATCTACTGGTTGCATGTCGAAATCCTTAAGTCACAAAACGTTTTTAGCAAGAAAAACACAAAACGGGATTGAGACAGCAGCTAGGTGCGCAGCACCTGTGCCCAGGTGCGCAGCACCGAGCTGCTGTTCTCCCGAAAATCGTCGTTTTACCCGTTTAAAAGTTATATATACGTTCTGGACTTTTACCAATATCATTGTGGGACTGAGACAAATAAAAATAAGTATAAAGGTGACTTGTGTTGGACCATTTGGACTCTAATGAACTATAATATATATAATATCGTGTTTTAGGTGATTTGTGAGCGGAAGTGGTAGTACAATTTTTGGGCATGAAATTTGGGCGCGGAAGCGCTGCCCAAATTTCCCTAGAAATTGTAAGTCACTTCAGCGAGCAAAAGCACCTAAGGCCTAATAATCTAAAACGGTAAATCGGACTTTTGGACAAAAACGATACAATTACCTTTTCGGACTATGTTTGACTTATTGAATTTTGACTTTTGACTTATTAAACTTTGACTTTTGACTTATTAAACTTTGACTTATTTGATCGACTACTTGACTCTTATGCGTAAATTATTTGACTTTACTTAGACTTAATTGTCGCTCTCTTTTGACTAAATTAATTATTGATGCTTGTATGCGTAACCAACCCTTGATGGAACTATAACACGTTCTTAAGTGATAGACGACTTACTCTCTTTAAAACAAACTACTTAGGGCCCGATGACTTTTTGACTTTGACTTTCACACTATTAACTACTTAGCCGTATAGTAATTATGGGTATCGATACTTAGGAAAGAACCGTTCCTTGCTTAGATGGCAGTCTAAGTACATATTACTAAGTAACTTTTAATTTCCCGTTTGAGAGGCGGGGAGTTGGGGCCTCACGGTTGGATAATCGGATTATTGTGAACACTTAAGTTATAGATGCCAAGAGGTTGATACAAGAAAATCTAATTAGTTACTTACGCATAAACTTATAAACTTTTAGCGATTGCTATCTGCTTCTACTATTTGACTAAATTTGACTCAATTTGGTCTTTACAAACTTAGGGCACCAGTACGCCCGTTACTTAGACTTTAAAGTATATAAATTTTAAGCGACTTTTCTCCGCTAATCTCCTTTATGGAAACCTCTACTTTTATATACTTTACTTACATTTTGGTCGACTATTTAAACTGTAACTCACTCACTGCGTTTTCGTAGTTGACACTTTATCTTATGTTTCAGGAAATTAGTGTAAGCACGTGATGCATGGCATGGACGGGTCGAGGCGGTCGTGTGAGAACCTTATTGGGAAAAGACTTGGCCATTTATTTTGGGAATTTTAAATGAAACTTATTTGTCGTGTAACAATGTTCTAAATTATCGTATCTTGGTCGTTTGAATGGATTGTAAACACTTTTATTTTTGAATTAATGACTCGATGACCGTTATGTTTTATATGACCTGTGATATGATTTTCCAGCTCTTCACATTCCGTGTTTCCGCTTTAGCGGGGTGTGACATTGTTTGACAATCTCATTAGATAAATACCTATAGTGGTATCAGCCAGACCATAATACAAGTTAACTAGTATGTAACACATAAAAATTTTGTGTGTGTGTGTGTGGGGGGGGGGGGGGGGGGTGGACCGGAAGCCAACCGGTGGTTGGACAAAGCCAACCGGCAGCTGGTGCTTTATAAATAAAAATAAAAAAAAAAACGTTTTTTTTTTGTTAGTTTATTAAATGAGTAAACTTAAAAGGTTAATTAGCAAGTAAACTTGAAACGAAAAATTTGATGTTTTATTTACCTTGTTATTTAATTAAGCAATACTCATAATCGTAAAACTACATGCATACTTTTACGAATATGATTACGATATTAGATACTTGTTAATTGAAATTGGTTAAACATATTATTACACGAGATAATTGAATATGTGCGACACTTTATATAAATAGCAACTGTTGTGTAGGAGTGTATGGGAATTGTAGTGGTATCTCACGTCCATGTTGTACAACATCCACAACATGACGATCGATGTTTAGTCATTGGCAATTTAGTCTTTGTATCCTAAGCATCGTTGGCAAAACCATCAACAATGCTGGCAAAAATAGTATTCGTAACAGCATTTATGTAACAAGCGTTACGTTAAGCGTTCAAAGTTTGTTTCAGCTTAAATGTAGTGTTTAAGCATAAGACTCGCATGTCACCCCAAAATATGTTTAAAAACATTTAAAAGAAGGGGTTTGTAACTCACTGTTTGCGAAGATTCTAACGTGTGCTCGGAATGTGCTCGGAGGGTGCTCGGAATCACTGGAATCCTAGTATAAACCAAGTTTCGTGTAAGTATTATTACTTGTTAACTTTCATACTCGTTAGTCAACGATTTGTTTATTGTTAAAGGGTTATAATTATGTCCAATGAAATTTGCGCAGCGCTTCCGCCCTATAAAATTTATATCCAAAATTTCTATCCACTTTCCCGCTTAATACGACACATATGATAACATTATATAATGATATGATAAATTAGTTATTTAAATACATCATCTTATCATTCAAATTTCAAAATATGTAATCTGTTATATCATATTATAAACTGTGAAAAATATATGTTTCTCGATTTCTCCGTTAATACGTTAAAAATACAAGTTTTGTGCACAGCGACATTCAGCCTGCGGCTGAAATTATTCAGCCGTCGGCTGGACCTCAGCCGCCGGCTGAATTATTTCAACCGTCGGCTGGATGGTCGTGACAACTTTTCTTGTTTTGCCATTTTCGCGATTTTAAGCGTTTTTAAGCTAGATTTCGACATGCAACTGATAAATCATGATGATTACTTATATATATGTTCAAATCTCAGTTTCTTTTAAATTTTTAACCACAAATACATAGATTTATGTAAAAGATTATAAAAATATGTTTTTGTGTATAAATCGTTATAAAACTACATGAAAACATGTTTTTGAGTGATGGATCGTACATGCAATGTGTTATTTTTGTAAAAACAGAATATCTAAGAGTTTTTACCGAATAAAAATAGGTGGATGATGATATGTTGGAGATACTAGCTTCAAATGGATGAAAAACGTTTTCTTGACCCAAAAGATGAATGCTCCTTGCTACCCTTGATTATTAGAACGATTTTGTGGATTGATTTGGTGTATTTTTCTGTGATATTGTGGTTGTAAATGGAGGGGGTTGAGAGGGTTTTTGAGAGTGTTTGTTATGTGTGTGTAAACTAAAAAGAGAGAGTGAGAGAATGAGTGTGTGTAAGTGTGATGGTGTGTGTGTTGAGTGTGATACAAAAATGGTCTTGGAGGTTGAATCACTGCCAATTTGGGGGGTCCTCTCGGGTTGGGAAAAGTGTTTTGTTTATGTTACATGCAGAAATGACTCACCAAAAAGTTGGTGGCTGGACCAACGATATTCAGCCGTTGGCTGAATGGCTGTTCCAGCTAAAATTTGTTTTAAGTTTTTGTTATCGTTAAACATTAGTCCAGAGTTTTACGTTCGTTCTTGTTATGAACTTAGGCAATTTCATTATGTGATTTCTTGGTATTAGATTTCAATTATTGCTTTGATTCCGATTCCGATTCCGAGACTCACACGTTTAATGTTTGAGTAACGTAAACCTACGTTAAAAGTTTTTGTATGAGTTACATCGAGCTAGCTTAGAGAGTTATGCTTACGTAACCACGTAACACATAAGTTAGTTATATCAAGTATCAAATATACGTATCGAGGTTATAAGTTAGCGTACTCGACCTGAGTTTTGACGATTGTCACATTCTCCCCACGTTGAAAGAATTTCGTCCCGAAATTTCAACTTGTAGTATTCGTTGTGGGAGAAGTGAAGAGATGAGGATACTTATGCATCATTTGATCCTCTGGTTCCCAGGTGTATTTGGGGCCACGTCTTGTGTTCCAACGTACCCCCACTATAGGGATTCGACTGTGTCTTAGCTTCTTAGTTTCGCGATCTATGATTTCAATCGGTTCTTCGACGAATTGAAGTTTTTCGTCTAATTGTACTTCTTCTAAAGGTGTGATCAGTGTTTCGTCTGATAAGAACTTTTTCAGTCTCGACACATGAAAAGTGTTTATGTATGTTACCGAGTTCTTGAGGTAGCTCCAAACGATACGCAACTGGACCTACTCTTTTGGAGTATCTCAAATGGTCCTCCATATCTTGGGCTAAGTTTTCCATGTTTTCTGCGGCGTATTGCACCTTTCCAAGGCGACACCTTAAGAAGTACTTTGTTACCGACTTAATATTCTAAGTCTTTTCTGCGCATATCAGCGTAACTCTTTTGACGACTCCTCGCAGTCTTAAGTCGTTCCTTTATCGTGGTAATCTTATCGATCATTTCTTGCACTACGTCCATGCTAATTAGTTGTCGATCTCCTGGTTCCAACCAACACAGTGGAGATCGGCATTTCCTTCCGTAAAGAGCTTCAAAAGGCGTACATTTGATGCTAGCATGATAACTGTTATTATAGGAGAACTCTATCAGTGGTAAGTGGTTATCCCAACTTCCTCCGAAGTCGATAACACATGCTCTCAGCATATCCTCTAGTGTTTGTATAGTACGCTCACTTTGACCATCGGTCTGTGGATGGTAAGCGGTGCTTAAATCCAATCGAGTGCCAAACGACTCTTGGAATGCCTTCCAGAATCTGGAAGTGAAGCGAGTATCTCTGTCAGAGATAATTGACGTGGGAATTCCGTGACGGGTCACTACCTCGTTTATGTATATCTGGACAAGTTTTTCCACGCTAAAACTTTCCATGATGGGAATGAAGTGTGCTGACTTCGTTAGTCGATCCACTATAACCCAGATCATGTCGTTACCCTTTGATGTTCGAGGTAATTTGTGACGAAGTCCATTGTGATCTGTTCCCATTTCCATTCGGGAATTTCAGGTTGCTTTAGTAACCCTGATGGCTTTTGATATTCCGCCTTCACTTTCGCACAAGTTAGGCATTTCTCTACGTACAAAGAAACATCTCTTTTCATTCCAGGCCACCAGTAATGTTCCTTGAGGTCCTTAGACATCTTGCTCGACCCTGGATGAATGGAGTATCGTGTTCGGTGTGCTTCATCCATAATGGCCTTCCTCAATTCGTTAGTTGTAGGAACCCATGCCCGATCCTTAAAATAATAGACATCGTCATTCTTCCTTACAAAATCCTTATCGTGTTTGTGCAAAGTTTTTACCTTTATGTTATCTGCTTTCAAAGCCTCCTGCAGAGCACTTGCTATACGCATCCTCAAATCGGGTTTAATGTAGATTCCTAATGCACGTACTCGAGTCGATTGCTGCCTTTCTTTCCTACTCAAGGCATCTGCTACGACATTCGCTTTGCCAGGGTGATACTTAATATCACAGTCGTAGTCGCTAAGGAGTTCCAACCATCTCCTTTGCCTCATGTTGAGTAGCTTCTGATCTAGTATATGTTGTAGGCTCCTATGGTCCGTGAATACCGTGCATTTGGTTCCGTAGAGATAACGTCTCTAGATTTTTAGGGCAAAAACTATCGCTCCTAACTCTAGGTCGTGCGTAGCGTAATTTACTTCGTGTTTCTTGAGTTGACGTGATGCATACGCTATGACCTTGTTTCGTTGCATCAATACACAACCTAACCCTAGGTTGGATGCGTCACAATATACTACGAAGTCTTCGTTTCCCTCAGGAAGAGTTAGGATTGGGACATTGCACAGTTTCGGTTTTAGGATATTGAATTCTTGTTCTTGTGCATCTCCCCAGTTGAACTTCTCGTTCTTTTGTGTTAACTTTTTCAATGGTTTGACTATCTTAGAGAAATCTTGGATGAATCGCCGATAATATCCAGCCAGTCCTAAAAATTGGCGGATTTCGGTCGGACTTTTGAGAGTTTTCCAATTCTCTGTAGCTTCGATCTTTGATGGATCAACGTGAATTCCGGATCCATTAACTACGTGACCGAGAAATTTGACTTCACGCAGCCAAAATTCGCACTTCGAAAATTTTGCGTAGAGTTGTTGTTCCTTGAGTAATTCTAGCAACAGTTTTAAGTGCTCTGCGTGATCTTCTTTGGTACGCGAGTAGATTAAGATGTCGTCGATGAACACAATAACGAATTTGTCTAGATACGGTCGGCATACCCTATTCATCAAATCAATGAATACCGCCGGTGCATTTGTGAGTCCAAACGACATTACCAGGAACTCGTAGTGTCCGTATCTAGTGCGGAATGCGGTTTTCGGTATATCATCTTCAGAAACCAGAACTTGATGATACCTTGACCTTAAGTCAATCTTTGAAAGGTAGGTTGCGCCTTGAAGTTGATCAAAAAGGTCCTCGATTCGTGGAAGAGGATATCGGTTCTTGACAGTTAGTTTATTCAATTCTCGGTAATCGATACACATGCGGAATGATCCATATTTGTTCTCAACGAATAGGATCGGCGCTCCCCATGGTGATAAGCTTGGTCGGATAAATCCTTTATCCAATAATTCCTGAACTTGGTTGGATAATTCTTGCATCTCAGTCGGAGCTAGTCGATATGGCGTCCTTGCCACCGGTGCCGCTCCAGGAATTACCTCGATTCTAAACTCTACATGCCTCTGAGGTGGTTAGTCCAGGTAGTTCTTCGGAAACACTTCCGCATAGTCTCTAACTATCGGTACATCCTTAAGGTCTACTGCTTTTGCTTGTTTGTCCTTTACGTTTACTAACAATGCAAAGCAACCCTTATTCAGGTATTTGCTCATTTTCATCACCGATATAAGTTTCGAAGTTTTTCCCGGCCTATCTCCTTGTACTATCAATTCCTTTCCATCTCCTAATGGCATCCGAATCGTATTAAGGAGAAATGTACCTGCAATCACCCGGGAGTCGTGCCTCACTTCTTCAGCACCAATCACAAAGGCTCTGCCACGGCCTTGTCCCCCGTCGTTTCCCCTTTGGTTGTTTTGATTCTGGTTTTGCGGTTGGTTTTGATTGCGGTTATGGTTTGGGTTTCGGGCAGGGTTCAATCTTGGACAAGCTTTACGGTAGTGTTCCCTACTACCGCATTCATAACATTCTCCCTGACGAGGCCTCTCATTCTGTCGTGGCCTCCGTGCTTGTCGAGGTCCTTCGTTTTGTTGCCTTCCCGCCTGCTGCGGTCCCGCGTTCATTGCCTTACAATTCTGAGCCCAGTGTTGTAGTTGGTACATGACTGACAGTTCCCTACGTGATGATAACCGCACCTATCACATTTTGGTAATTCTCCCTGATAGCCGGTAGTTCTTCTGCCGTAGCCACTCCGTAGTTTCTTACCAGTTAACCTTCCTTGTTAAACGTTCCTTTTTATTCCCCGATGTTTCCTCAACCTTACGTTTTCCCTTCGCGTCCTCTGAAACCAGCATCGATACTTCTCTTTTCCTTATCCAGTCTTGGGTTAGGCGGTTGGCCAAACTCACAGTCTGTTGCATCGTATCTGGCTCGGTAGCTGTAGCCATAACCCTGATCTCGGGTAAGAGTCCCCAAATGTAGTGCTCGATTCGCTTCTCTTCGGGATTTACTAGTTCAGGTACTAGATTGTCACACCCCGCTAAAGCGGAAACATGGTATGTGAAGAGCGAGAATATTCGATACACAAGTTTATAATCAACCACCAAGGTATAGTTAAATAAAACAGAACTTCAAAAAGTTACAAGTAAAACATCGTTTACATATTCGAATACAATAATAAGGTGTTCATAACCAAACCACCCGAACCTTTCCCATTCTTGAAGTCGTCAACCAAAAGCATACAAGCATCGTCCCCAAAGCTTACTCGTTTCCTGAAAATACAAGTCAAGTGTTAACTACGGGAGACGTAGTTAGTGAGCTACAAAGTTTAAGTAAAAGCATTCAAGTTTTCGACTCACATAACAATGGCGTAAAGTATAGTATTCAAAAGTTGTCGCATAACAATGCGTAAATTATAAGTATTCATGTTTGTAGGTATTGACCACATAGCGCGACTATGTGACAATCCTAGGTATTGCCCAATGATCGTTGCTAAGCCTATAGCCTACCTACTAGAATTATGCACCATCGGTTGTTATCGTTGTGGTGAGGGTCTATCTACCCTAATAGCGCTATCCATAAATTCTATCGGTCCTCTCCCAGAGATTAATAGCAACTGTTGTGTAGGAGTGTATGGGAATTGTAGTGGTATCTCACGTCCATGTTGTACAACGTCCGCAACATGACGATCGATGTTTAGTCATTGGAAATTTAGTGTTTGTATCCTCAATATTGTTGGCAAAACCATCAAAAATGCTGGCAAAATAGTGTTTGTATCCTCAGCATTGTTGGCAAAAACCATAAACAATGCTGGCAAAAATAGTATTCGTAATAACATTTATGTAACAAGCGTTTCATTAAGCGTTCAAAGTTTGTTTCAGTTTAAATGTAGTGTTTAAGACTAAGACTCGCATTTCACCCCAAAATATGTTTAAAAGCATCTAATGAGAGAGAGTGAGAGAATGAGTGTGTGTAAGTGTGATGGTGTGTGTGTTTGATGTTTGTGTGTTGAGTGTGATACAAAAATGGTCTTGGAGGTTGAATCACTGCCAATTTGGGGGGGTCCTCTCGGGTTGGGACAAGTGTTTTGTTTATGTTACATGCAAAAATGACTCACCAAAAAGTTGGTGGCTGGACCAGCGATATTCAGCCGCCGGCTAAGCATCTCCAGCCGCCGGCTGGGCCTCAGCCGATGGCTGAATCATTCAGCCATTGGCTGAATGGCTGTTCCAGCTAAAATTTGTTTTAAGTTTTTGTTATCGTTAAGCATTAGTCCAGAGTTTTACGTTCGTTCTTGTTATGAACTTTGGCAAGTTCATTATGTGATTTCTTGGTATTAGAGTTCAATTATTGCTTTGATTCTGATTCCGATTCCGATTCCGAGACTCACACGTTTAATGTTTGAATAACTTAAATCTACGTTAAAAGTTTTTGTATGAGTTACATCGAGCTTAGCTTAGAGAGTTATGCTTACGTAACCACGTAACACATAAGTTAGTTATAGCAAGTATCAAATATACGTATCGAGGTTATAAGTTAGCGTACTCAACTTGAGTTTTGACGGTTGTCACAGGCTTACATTGAAAAAGCTAAAGCGATTTAATATGGAAAATTCCAAGCGTGGAATAGTGCCAATGCAAGAAAGACTTAACTTCAGTATCACGCAAGGCATGCAAAAATACCTTATGCTTTGGAAGTAGGATCTATTATGTATGCGGTGAGATGCACTAGGCCTGATGTGGCTTTCGCACAGAACATTGTTAGTAGATACCAACAAAATCCCGGTGAAAACCATTGTCTTGCTGTCAAGAACATTTTTAAGTACCTTAGGGCTAATAAAGATATGGTTCTTGTTTATGGTGGAAATCCTGATGTTGATCTAAGAGTTATTGGATATTGTGACGCCGGATTTCAGACTGTCCGGGATGACACGAAATCCCAAACCGGATATGTGTTCAGCTTAAATGGAGGAGCGGTAGTTTGGAAGAGCAAGAAGCAATCCACTACATCCATGTCTGCAACAGAATCTGAGTACATTGCATCTTCTGAAGCTGCCATGGAAGCTTTTCGGATATGAAAGTTTATTTCTGAGCTTGACGTGGTTCCTACAAATAAATCTCCAATGGATATGTATTGCGACAATTATGGAGCAATAGTCATAGACAATGAACTCGGTGTTCAGAAATGATCCAGACACTACCATCGGAGATATCACTATGTTCGTGATCAAATCGAACAAGGTGAACTCAATTTACTCAAATTTCACACAAATGATAATCTAGTTGACCCCTTTACGAAGGCTCTGTCAAAAGCGAAACTAACTCACCATGCTGAGGGTATAGGACTTCGTTTAGCTAGTAATCACATGTAGATCTGTGTTTCGTATTTGGATAATGGATGTAATAAACAATTTTATTATTAAATGAAATAAATATTTGATATATGAGTTTTTCATTTATTATATTAATTGTATCATATTTTCATGTTTTAATCCTTGAATAATATTTTTAGCATATATTATTATTCTAAATATCCGTTGTCGATTAATTATATGGAAATGTAATTAAACTAAGGCAATATCTGAGTGTTTGACTCACCAACTCACATAGTATCCACAAGATGCATACTGGATTATCCCATCAATGAATTATATTGAATCTTAGTCATTAAATATAATTCATAAATAATTGGTTTATTTGTCTTTAGACTTGAGATGCAAGAAGTTACACATGTATGGAGTATATTATTTGATTATAGTTCTACCTGTCCTAAATAAGGATAGTAAAAAGACTATTTTTGATAATGTAACAAAATACATGGCTAACGCAAAGATAGGATTTGTTCCTTCATTTTGCAACTGAAGTATGATACTACTGGGCCACTCATGAATACTTAAATATGTATGTCTGGCCAGACCCGAATTAATCTAGATATGTCTCGATTTAATTTGGTAATCTTACCTAATTCGCGAAATGAGAAACGGAAAGTTAAAAGATGGAATGAACTAGGTTCAAATCTATATTTAACTAGAGTATCTGTAACAAAAGGATAATAAATTCAAACATAGACTCACTATGACTTTTGGAAACTTCATTGGTGTATTTATGGGAACATTGGCCGTGTTGCTAGACGCTACCCAATGTTATCACATTTATCGAGACATGCTCAAAGTGGGAGCTGTTGGTATTTAAACAAGTCAAATAAAATGTTGTCTATAAATATGTGAGCCTACGGGGTTGCACACATTACATTTAGTCACATCTATAAGTTTATTAAATATTAATTATTAATTAATGGTTAATTGTAATAATTAATAAATAGGAGGATATATTATGTAATTATGGTTGTTTCCTAATTACAATCTAACTTGTTCTCCAAGACATTGTTTGGTTTTACAAGGAACAACAAGTTCCTTCTTTTTCCTACACCATAATCGATTTAGGGGATCACCAAAAATCGATTTCCACTCTCCATTGGCTATCGATCGGCCAAACAACCCAAAGTGGGTTTCGGTTAGTTTGGTTCGAATACAAGGGTTCACGAATACGAGGTGAGTTTCGAGTATTTGGTTTAAGCATTCAAGCTACGTGGAGCTAGACAAGATTTGTAGGAAACATAAACGTGTACTAACATACAAGTTTGTTTCTAAATAAGATGTCGTGTACAAGCCTGTAAAAGGATTTCACTACAAATCCTAAACGAGATAAATCAATAACAAAGGTACAATTATTTACTTAGTTAATATCGTTGATGTGTTGATTCTAACTTGCTTCAGCTGCAAATTGTTTGATAATCTGATTAGTTAAATACAAATAGTAATTAACCCAAAACTTGGAAGAGAAACTAGTCCGCCATGATTACTGGTTTGAAGAATGAAGTTTTTCTGGGAAAGATAGAAAAAAACATATGGAAAAGAGTCATTTGTCGTATTCATCTCTTGTTATAATGTTTTCAACTTTTAACCCCTACTCTTATTTCAATGTTACCAAACTCTCGTCAAATAATTTTATATTTATTTAGTCTTATCAATTTAAAGAAGGTTTTTATTTTTATGTCTATTTTTGTTTTATAAAAATATAAGAGAAATTAATTTACAATGGTGTGTTGATCTACTCCGTATTATTCATTCTAAATTATTTATCTTTTACTAATATGTTTTAAAGGTAACTAAATTATTTTATGTTATGATAAAATATAAAGTTATAGTTGAAACTAGATTTTTATTACTTATGATATTACTTATATTATTTAGAAATATCGAACACGCGAAAGTATAATTTGGTAACTAATATATATATAGTAATATAAAAAATTTAAACATAAAATGTGGTTTTGGGATTTATTTTTTCTCAATTTTGAGAACATTTTTATAATTTTCTTTTATCGATATATGAATATTATTGTAAAAGAAAAAAACAGTTATAATAAAAAGATTTTCCTTTATAAAAAGTTTGCGAAAACAAAAAAGATTGGATACCCCTTAACTTTTCTTCTAGAACCGCTCCTCCTTACAATACAATTAAATTGTGAGTAGCATTGTGATTTTTTATAACCGTGTAGATTGTGGTATTTTAGGTTAATGTTTTAAAAACTTCAAAACCTTTAAATACAAACAAGTTTTCTCAAAAAACTACGATATATATTTTCAGCACCCACAACTAGTATACTTGATAAATTCGGTGATTACAAAGTTGGAACTTTATATACGAGCTAGAGTTGAATACAAGTTTTGGCCCCTAATATTTGGAAGTCTAAATAATTCATTTTACGTGCTTTACCCTTAGCCACCGATGTTTACACGTACTTATAAGATATAATGAACTAAAATTTTCCTTCTAATACATACTTTTTTGCATAGGAGAAAAATTTGAGGTTATTAATTAGGATTTTAGTTTATATAGAAGAAACATTTTCCAATTAATTTAGGAAAAATAGTTTGTATATGTCAACAACTTGACACGACATCCTTTTGTGTACATCGAATTCTCAAAACCTCTATCGAATACTATAAATTGACTAATTATTTCTATTGAGTACCATCGGTGACCTCCTTAGTAAGTCACTACTACATTTATGGTTATCTAGACCCATACATTTAGACCGGTAAAAATGTAATAGGTCTATATAATAAGTTCCGCCAAAACTAAAAGTGATAACAGGTCTTAATATGTCATGGGAACCGGTCTAAATGTGTTAAGAGGTCTAAAAAAGAAATGAGAGCGACTAATTTAAATGATGGGTCTAGATAGTAATATATGAACCGGTCTAAATGTATCAAGAGGTCTAGAAAGAAAATGCAAACGACTAATTCTAAATCAACTGGTCTAGATAAGATTTTGTGAAGATTTTTAAACGTGGCCAGTAAATTTATCCTAAAAACTAGTTATTTTATAACCTCTATTCTCTGTATCTATCATTGATTACATTTATTTAAAAAAACGAAAAACAAAACTCCATTAATGCTCTGTGAAAAGTGATTCTTTATTTTGAATTCAACTACCATTTTTTCTAAGGTAATTGTTGGGAAAATCAACGATTTAACCCAAGTTAATAAATTTGTTTATTAAAGTCTTAGTCTGAGTGATTTGAGTCTGAGTGACTCTGAGTCTGAGTGACTAAAAGCAACCAAGGCATTATGGAGCTGACTACTCAGCTTCATAATGAAACGTATTGCTTTAATTTAGGTATGTTAGTTAGATAAAATCTTCTATCCTTTTAGAAGATTTACTAAGATTCATACTTATCAAGCTCACTATTATTGTGTATAAATAGTGAGCTTGAGCTTTGTAATCGGTGCACCTTTTTAAGAAATATAACTGTGTGTTATTTTCATTGTTTCGTTATTATATTTCCGCTATAATAAACTAAGAAACTGAGAACTTAATCGATTCGTAACAATTAACGTCTAAATACTTATTTGTAATTGATTAGCTAGTGTTTGAGATCTTATTAAGACCTAACAACTGGTATCAGAGCAAATAAGATTTAAATTTTAATAAATTTACCAATCTTAAACGATCAATACTTAAAATCTCAAATACAATGTCATCATCTTCATCCAACACACCCGCTATGGCTGGAAAAGGTATTCCTATTTTCAGTGGTCACAACTTTGCTCATTGGAAACTTAAAGCTGAGTGGCATTTGTCCGGAATTCATGAAGAAATGATGAGGACTGTAACTGAAGGACCAATAATTCCAGGAAAGCACATAGATGAGGTCAAGGAGGGAGACAAAGTTTTCCAACGTTCAAGGTGGGTTCAAACTCCCAAATCATAGTGGACAGATGTTGATAAACTACTGTTTAATCTGGATCCAAGAGCAAGAAGCATTCTAGGTAATGCTGTATCTGAACAAATATTCTCCAAGATTGCTGGATGCAGAACTGCTAAAGAAATATGGGATACTTTAATAGTATCTTATGAAGGAGTCCCGATAGTAAGAGAACAAAGGCTAAACAGTCTGATTAGGAATTATGAAAATTTCTATGTAAAAGACAAAGAAACCTTAGCTGACGTGCATACAAGGTTCCAAGTACTGTTGAATGACCTATCTGCACTAGGAATGATGAAAGAAGATGATGAAATCTGCAAAAAGTTTGTTGACATCTTGCCCAACAAATTTGAATCTGTTATTACATCTCTTGTGGTTAGTGAAAAACTGTCCACCTATAAGCTGCCTGGTCTTTTCGGATTATTGCTGAACTTTGAAGAAGCTCAAGAGAGGAAAAAGATAAACACAAGAAGGACCACAAGAGATCCAGAAGCTGCATTAGTTGCTACCAGCAAAAGGAATAAAGAAATTTATTCTCAAGCTGACTCATCTGAGTCTGAGTCACACTCAGACTCGGAATCAGATGATGAAACTGAGGTCAAGAAACTGAAAAGTCAGCTTGCTCTGTTAACTATGAAGCTTGAACAGAAGACAGGCTACAAAGGAAAGAAACCTTTCGATTTGAAGAAGGTGAAATGCTTTAAATGCAATGAATATGGTCATATGGCTGCTGACTGTAAAGTAAAGAATGCTCAGACTGAACACATGGACGAGGTTGCTGAGAGGGCCCAAAGATATCGAAAGAAGTATCTTAAATACAAGAAAGGCAACAGTTCAAATACACAAAAGCCTCAAACTGAGCAAAAGGCATTCTTTGCTGAAGAATGGATAGATGAGGAACTGTCTTCTGATGAGGATGAGGAAGTGTTGGATATATGCTTGATGGCATTCACAGAAGAAGTGACTGAAGCTGAGAAATCTGCTTCTCAGTTTGAGAATGATCTGAAGGAAGCTGAGAGACTGAGCTGTAACTCAGACTAGAACAAGTCAAAACTTTATAAGGTACACAATTTTGACACTTATACAAATGAACAAAAACTTCAAATGTTTGAGTATATCTTTGTTGACTTGACCACCACTTTAGAAGAACAATCTGAATTCAAACAAAAAATTAAAGATCTTGAAAATACTTTGAAAATTAAAGATGATAAAATAATTGAACTAGAAAGTTATAAAGTTCTTTTAAATGCTCAGATTGAAGCTTATAGTGATCTTGCAAGAAAATTATAAATTTAGAGAAGAAACTGAGCATTATAAAAGAATTTGTAAATCATGGTGCATATCATCCTTAAAAAATGAAGATTGTTTGAGCAGACAGGTACCCAAACAAGTTCAAGCTGTATTGGGTGAGGACTTCAGTCTGAAGAAGCACATGACTGAAGAAGAAGAAGAAGCTGAAAAAGCTGAAAGAGAAAAAATTGTTTTCAAACCAGAAATTCTTCCAAATACTTTCACGTATATGAAAGGAAAAAAAAACAATGATGTCAAATGCTTTTGTCAAACCTGTAATTTCCCAAGCTTTTAATAAAAGTGATTCTTCATCTTCTTCTCAGTCTGAATATGTTAACTTATCTGAAACTGATACAAAAGTGCATGCTGAAAACGATTATGTACATTTAAATAATGGGTTGCCCAAGGTTGTGAGTAAACCTAAGATTCAACATCCAGTCAGTTCCAAAATTCCTAACAAAAGTCATGAAACAAAAACTATTGATAAATTGGGGAATCAATTGTTGGAACTGACTAACATAGTAAAAAATCTAGTCAGGAATAAATCACCTAATCACATCAGGCCCAAGACTCCTCCTAAGAGAATTTGCTACAGTTGTGGTGAAAAAGGACATGAAGCTGTGTTTTGTAAACAACTGACCAAGTCTAGACCACAGAAAACCGTTTTTCAAAAGTCAGTCTCACCAAAACATTGGTCAGCTCCACCCATCCATAAGTCAGTGTCACCAAAGTCTAGGTCAGTTTCACCAAAGTCAGTTTCATCTCAAAAGAAAAGAAACACATCTCCATCAAAGATAACATCTGTGAAACCTACCAAGACTAAGTCAGTTTCATCTCGAGTCAGTCTCAAAGATACTCCATGTAAATACTGTGGTGTCATAGGTCATTATTCTGTTAACTGCATGAAGGAAATAAATAAATGGAACTATACCAGCTCCAAAACTGACTGCAAGACTGAACCTGAACTTAAATCTGCTTCAGTTCATGGATCCACTCTAAAGTGGGTACCCAAAAGGAACTAATATTCTTTATTTTATGTGCATGACTCTACAAAATGGTATCTAGATAGTGGAGCTTCAAGGCACATGACTGGAATGAAGTCTTTTCTACAAGACTATAAAGAAGAAGATGGGCCTCAAGTTAGATATGGTGACAACGGGGTATCAATGACACGAGGATATGGAAAGATTCATGTTGGAGCTGTCACTTTCAAGAGAGTTGCATATGTGGAAGGCTTACAACATAACTTACTAAGTGTAAGTCAAATTACTGATGAAGACCATGAATTCAGATTCAGAAAGCAAGCTGGAATAATCTACAGTGTCAAGGGAAAACCATTACTACTCGCCAAGAGAGAAAGAGATGTCTTCTGCCTGGATCTGAGTACTGCAAATGATGAGGCTGAGACTTGTTTGTTCACAGAAACAAAAGAAGAACTCAATTGGCTATGGCATCGAAGGTTATCCCATTTAAATTTCAAAAACATAAATGCCTTGTCAAAAAGTAAATTGGTTAGAGGCCTTCCTGAACTGACCTATACCAAAGACAAAGTTTGCTCAGCCTGTGTGCTTGGAAAGCAAACAAAGACTCAATTCCCATCCAAAATGTTGCATTCAATTGATGAACCTTTATTCATGCTACATATGGATTTGTTTGGACCAATTGGAATTGAGAGTCAAGGAGGAAAGAAATACACCCTTGTAATCGTTGATGAATTTACTAGATTTACTTGGGTTATATTCTTAAGGGCTAAAAGTGATGCAGCTGAGGAAATCATCAGTCTGATCAAAAGAGAACAGCGACAGAAAAACTCTCTTGTTCGCCAGATGAGAAGTGATCATGGAACTGAGTTCAAAAACTCAGTCTTGATAGATTTTTGTGATCAATTAGGAATAGTCCAAAACTTTGCCTCAGTTCGAACTCCTCAACAAAATGGAGTTGCAGAGAGAAGAAATAGAACACTAATTGAAGCTGGCAGAACAATGCTGTGTTATGGGAACATGAAGATAAAATTTTGGGCTGAAGCTGTGAACACTGCCTGCTTCACACAGAATAGATCCATCATCGTGAAGAGACATGGAAAGACAGCATATGAATTGTACCATAACAAGGTTCCTTCCATTCATTATTTCCATATCTTTGGAAGTAGATGCTATATTCTAAATCAAAGGGACTTGTTGTGTAAAATGTCCCCTAAAGCTGATGAAGGACTGTTCGTTGGATACCCAAGCATTGCAAAAGCATTCAGAGTCTACAATGAAAGAAGAAAGGTTGTAGAAGAAAGCATTAATGTCACTTTTGATGACACTACTCAGTCTGACAAAGATGAATCATCATCACAGACTGACATAGCCACAATCAATCAGTTGTGTGATGAATTACTTGTCACCACATTTGAAGCTGACTCTCAGGCTGAAGATCAGAATAATGCAAACGCCCATCAACATCAAGCATCTGACACTGAACCTGATGAATCATCATTCCAGAGTGTCCCCGATGTTGAAAATACTGAGTCAAATGAAACTGATGAGACTCAGACTGACACTCCTCAGTCTGACCAAACTCAGCTCCAAACTACTCAGCCTGATGACACTCAGATTAATGATACTCAGACTCAAGCAGCGACAGTTTCCCACAATGAGATAGGGAACATCAAGACTGTCAAGGGAGTCAGTTATTGGTTCATTAACTGAAGGTGTCAAAACGAGAAGAAAGACTGCCACAACTAATTTTTGTTTCTATACAAATTTCTTGAGTCTGATGGAACCAAAGAAGGTTGAAGAAGCTTTATTGGACGAAGACTGGGTTGATGGTATGCAAGAAGAGCTTGGAGAATTCATAAGGAACAATGTTTGGACAAAGGTCCCACGTCCCCTGTTTAAGTCTATTATTGGACTTAAATGGATCTTTCGAAATAAATATGGCAAAGATGGGGTAGTGATCAGGAATAAAGCTCGACTTGTGGCTCAAGGATACAAACAGGAAGAAGGCATAGATTTTGATGAAACATTTGCTCCAGTGGTAAGAATTGAAGCAATTCGCCTATTCTTAGCATATGCAGTATTTAAAGACTTCTTGGTTTATCAAATGGATGTGAAAAGTGCATTTCTGAATGGTGATCTACACGAGGAAGTCTATGTCAAGCAGCCTCCAGGTTTTGTTGATCCTAACTTTCCTGATCATGTTTTTAAATTAAACAAAGCCTTATATGGTCTCAAACAAGCTCCTACAGCTTGGTATGATACTCTGTCTGACTTTCTTCTTAAAAACCATTTTAAAAGAGGATCAATTGATAAAACACTGTTTATCAAAAAGGAAAATGGACATGTGATTTTGGTACAGATATATGTTGATGACATTATCTTTGGATCCACAAATGAACAGTTGTGTACTTGGTTTTCAAAACTCATGTGTAGTGAATATAGAATGAGTATGATGGGGGAACTTACTTTCTTTCTTGGCCTACAAGTAGAACAAAAGAAAGATGGAATTTTCATAAATCAAAGTAAATATGTTCATGATTTAGTAAAGAAATTTGGTTTTGATACATGTTCTGAAATGAAAACACCAATGAGTACTTCTGATAAGCTGCATAAAGACTCATCTGGCAAGTCAGTTTGTCAAGCCACTTACAGAGGTATGATTGGTTCTTTGCTTTATTTAACTGCTAGTAGACCTGATATCATGTTTTCTACATGTCTATGTGCACGTTATCAAGTTGACCCCAAGGAATCCCATCTTAAAGCTGTCAAACGAATTTTCAGATATCTTAAGGGTACACCAAATCTTGGTCTATGGTACCCTAAAGATTCTGGTTTTGAATTAATTAGCTACACAGATACAGATTATGCAGGATGTAGATTGGACAGGAAAAGTACATCAGGAGGATGTCAGCTTCTGGGAGGAAATCTAGTCAGCTGGTCAAGTAAGAAGCAAAATTCAGTGGCAACTTCCACAGCTGAAGCTGAGTACGTGGCTGCAGGGAGCTGTTGTGCACAAATACTATGGATGCAACTCCAATTGGCCGATCTTGAAATCAAGATTCACAATACTCCAATCATGTGTGACAACAAGAGTGCAATTCAAATCACGGAGAATCCAGTTTTCCACTCCAGGACCAAAAGACATCATTTCATTCGAGACTGTGTGGAGAAAGGAAAGGTCAGACTGGAGTTTGTAGCTACCAATGATCAATTGGCAGACATATTCACGAAACCTCTGAGTGAGGACAGGTTTTTCTATTTGTTAGGAGAACTGGGCATGTTAAATCCTTAATCTGTCAAAATCATAAATCTCAAGCTGACCTCTTAGTCAGCTTGTGAATTTTCAGTCTGACTCGTTAGTCAGCTCAAGATCCGTCAGTCTGGCCACATAATCAGACTGCGTGTAATTTTTGTAAATATCTTTTAAATCTCTTTTATTTTTTTTCTTTAGTCTATAGAGTTTTTTTTATTATTATTATTTATTATTTATTATTTTTTTAGTTGTCAATATTCTTTTCAAGGGTCATAATTGTCAATAGGTTTAAATTACATGGACTAAATAGAAAGTTTTCTAACTTAGTTACTTAAATTTCGCTCCTTCAGTTTATATTCAACTTAATTTCAAATTTTAACCTAATTGTCAGTTTCTCTAATCTGCTAAATTTCTTATCAATGGCGAATGCAAATATGATTCTTCACGTTACTGCTCGTATGATTCCTGGTGCAGATTTTCAAAGCAGGGTACAAATCAAGGACAATAACAGGGTGGCCACTGCTGATATTCCCGCCAATCGCCAAAACAGGGGTTTTGAGCAACTGATTCAATACATGAAGGCGCATCCCTTATATGGCGCTTATTTTTGTGACACGGTGATGTACCCACCGGTGTTGTGTGAATGGTGGTACACCTGCACCGCCAATGACGAAAAGACTGCCCTCACTGGCACGTATAATGATGGAAGACAGACGATCACCATCACTGAGGAGACTATACGCGTTTCCCTCTTGCTTCCCACGATTGCTGAAGCTGGTGAAGGGGGATTCCAGGCCAAACTGACTAAACAGCAAGCTCGAGCTGAGGCCTTTCCCCTGATTGGTCAGCCTGAAATCCAAGGAGTAATTCAATACAAATTCTTTACTGGCAAATGGAAATTTTTATTTTCCAGTGTCACAAGGTGTTTGGGGGGTAAATCTGGCAGTTTGGATCAGATGAATGAGTTTGAAACCCATCTGTTTCATTCCATGGTAACGGGTCGACGAATCTATTATTCACAACTATATTTTGAAGAGATTCTATCCCTTGCCTTGAAAACAAAACGACCGAATGATGTTCCATTCATTCGTGTCCTTTCATTGAGTTTTGAGGAGGCTCTGGGAAAAGCAGTGTATGCGCAGCTTGAACAAACATTTTATGTATGCTCTCTTCCCAGGCTGACTACAAAGATTTTCACTTACATCAATATCACTGAGGCTGAGCCAGGGTTAACCCCAGTTATGCTTCAGTGGATTGATAATCCTTTTATTGATCACGAACTCACTGAGTCTGACCAATCAGACTCAGATGATCAGCCCGAAGGAATTAACGAACAACTGGAGGCAAATATTCCTGCTGCAGATGCTGAGGTGGATATGGGTGGGGCAGGGCATGATGAGGCTGACCCAGGTATGGATATCAATCTTTCTCTTCCTCAGTCTGAGAGTATCCCCTCTCAGTCTGAGCAGTCCACTCCTCAACTTGATGTCTTAGCTACTCAAGCGACCAATCTGATGAACTCACCCAGTTCATTTGAAAAAGCACTCACATCAAGCCCCACTGTAAATCAAGCACTAATGGACTCACTGTTCCATGAGGCTGAGAGTTCTAAACTCCCCTCCAGTGTTGTAGATCAGACCAGTCTCCCTCTGCTAGAGCAAGAGCTGGATCTGACTACCATAACTACCCAAAGCCCCCCTAGAGTAGTCAACTTGGAGAAACACGCTGCTGCTGCCACACTGACACATGTGGTAAGCATTGAAGACGATATTCCACTCCTGAATATCCCTGTACCTAGTATGGGACCACCCCCTTCAGTTTCAAAGCCAATCTCAAAGGCTATTTTCACTAGCTCTGTGCTAGTTCACGATAAGGTACCATCAAATCTCTCACACTCCTCTGCACAAGTCGTCAATGCCTCACTTCCCAAACTGAGTGAGGTACAGACTTCATTTTCTATGGCTAAGGATCATTCTCCTAAACAACAAGGAGGGAGTGAAGTTGTACCACCTGTTTCAAATCCTACTGTTACTATTCTCCCTCAGTCTGAGGTTGCTTTGACTGTCCCTGTGCTGTTACAGGCCATTAAGGACATGTCAACTCAGGTTGATGTCAAGCTGAGTGCAATGCAGACTGAGTTACAAGCTATGAAATGTCAAAATACTGAGGAGATGAAGGAGTTGAAGGAAATGGTGTTGAATCTGACTTCTGAGATCAGCATGCTGAGAAAGGGGAAACAAGTTGCTGAGGTTACACAAGGGGATGCTCAGACTCAGGGGGAGAAAACAGTTATACCAACTGATGAGTCTGACCTCCCCAAGCACAATTTGAAAAGAAAGAGGGATGAAGGGGAGAAGAAGTACTACAAGACTACCAGATTCAATCTGAAAACTGGTCAGTCTGAAGTTTTCTATGAGACTGACTACAGTGACCTATCAAGTAGTGAATCTGAGAAAGAAGATAAGAAAGGAAAAGGCAAAGTTGGCAACGTTGGAACTGACAGTGATACTGACCCACCAACTGGGGAGGAAATTGAAATGGAAGAGCCACCAACTGTACAGACTGAGCAAGAACTTGAAATCAAGAAAAGATAAGATGAAGCTGAGAAACTGGCTAAGCTTCAAAGGTATGCTCATAATGCTGGGATGACAGTTGAACAACACAAAGAGTATGTAAAAGGGCTTTATATGGAGAAATTTGAGGAAAATCCACAAGACCAGTCTATGAAAGCAGCTGAGATGAAAGAAGAGGAGGAGTTGGCCATTGATGAAGAACAGCAGAGGATTGAAGCTGACAGACAAATGGCCAAACATGTATTAAGAGAGGAAGCCAGACTGGATTATATTGAGTCAAATTTTGCAACAAGGAGGAATGCAAATAAGATTCAAGACTTGGATTGTGCTGACACTGGTGGATCTGACCTCATGCTGACTTGTTATCACAAAGAGGGTTCGTTTCGAGTTGGGGTACATAGTATGCACACTCTGGGTTTAGAAGAATTTAAAGCAATTGCCAGTCTGAGCTCAAGAATAACAAACATTGCTCACAGAATGTGTCACACCCCGCTTGGAAGCGGAAACACGGAGCGTTCCAGTTATAATATCAAAGTCAAGATTACAACAATATAACCGATAAACAAAACATCAAATTAAATAGATCATGCCAAATGTTACAAAATACATCAATAAGTCAAGGGCGGTAAGACGCCTAGTACAAATACAATTCCAAAAGAAATCAACAAAAGGATCGTCATGGAAATTACAATAAAGAGTTCAAATTAAAATTTCCCAAAAGCAAGCGATCCGAAAATAAACTATGGCATGATCAACGGAAATCCTCAATTTCCTGCAAAGCGTTAAAACGACATCAACAACATGTTGGTGAATTATTCGCAATTTTAAGTAAAAGTTGACCCAACGGCAAGTTTATAAGGTAGACCTATTCTCTTAGGTAATAAGGTAATCAATGGCGTCTAACGATTAAGCAGACAGGAAATACAACAACGTCTAGAAATTTAGTAGGCAAGATATAAGATAACGTCTAGCAATTTATTAGCAAACAAGATGACGTCTAGCGTTAAGCAGACTAGATGACGTCTAACGATTAGCAGACGAGATGACGTCTAACATATAAGCAGACAAGATGACGTCTAACATTTAAGCAGACAAGGTGACGTCTAACATTTAAGCAGACAAGGTGACGTCTAACATTTAAGCAGACAAGAAATACATTACGCCTACTATTTAAACAAACAATTTTGAAAGTACGCTTTACAGCCCTAAAAATAGTAAAGACAAGGGCTACGAATAACTCACAATACAAGCTTCAGCAAATCTTGGATAACAATCACAGAGTTACAACTCCACCGTCTAAGTGCCCTAAACAACAATAATATAGTCTTAGTATCTCTACAAGTATAGTTGGTTTAGCCTTGTCGGTTAAGATTAGGTTAACAAGATACTCCAATAATAATTAAGTTTAAATGAGATGACGTATTTCGAAGGCGACGTTCCGCGTCAAACAGGGCCGCTCGGAAGGATGTCGTCATTTCACGTCGTAATAATAATAATTCGAAAAGAATAATATTCCGAGTCGAAACGACTACGAGGAATATTGGTTGAAAGGAATATTGTTTATAAGTTTATCGAAGTCGACCAAGATCAAAGGCAATTATGTTGACTTGGTCAAAGTCAAAGATGTTGACTTAATAAAGTCAAATGTTAAGGAAATTGACTTACAAAAGTCAAATGTCAACAATGTTGACTTATAAAAGTCAAATGCGAAGGATGTTGATTTTGCAAAAGTAAAATGTCAAAGATGTTGATTTTGTAAAAGTTGAAGTCAACAATTCGAGGTCGAATCATAATAGTTTGGAAGATAATCGAAGTTGGCGTAAAAATCTCACTTTGACGCTTTGAAGGTTCGAAAGTCTTTACTTTTCATAATATAGTGTAAAAAGACTTTATATAGCATTTTTAATAAAGTTTTATCGCAAAAATAATAGTTGACGGTTTTAGATTACGATCGCATTATGTAACTAATGTTTATTTATCAAATTGTAGGTTATACGTCGGTTTAAATAAGTGTTAAAGCATTTTAAATTGCGTTAGCGTCTTTGAGTCCAAAGACGATATTTTGTCAAAATATGTTACTTTTATATATTTTATTATGTTTATACAAGTGTTTTAGAGTTATTATAAATATAACATGAAATTAGAGACTTTGAAACGACAAATTACGGAACCAAAACGTTAAGACGGTTAAACAACGAAAATAACAAAGTGCTGAATTTTTTTGATGGAAATAGCCCGGTGCGTCGCACCGGACATGGGGTGCGGCGCACTAGGTGCATTTTGAAATTATGAATTTTAACGTTTTGTCGAAATCCGATCGTTTAAAGACTTTTCGATTAAAACACTTACTGTTATATATTATGTTCCAAATGTATTTACCAAGTGTTACATATATGTAAATATATCATTTTACATACTATTACATACAATGTGTTAATTTCGGTAATAATCACATCTTTATGTATTTTAGTCCAAATCTTTGTCCATAACCAAAATATTCAGAAGTGTTGGTCTAGTATATTATTCCTAACCATTTTCAAGGCTAAAACCGAAATATATATAGGAAAATAATAACAATATATAAAAAAATGAATATGGGAAAAATGTCGATTTTACCGAATAACAACCGCAAGATCTTAAGCTTGAGAGATGAATGATCCGAAAGAAAACTTTTGGTGGTGTGTTGATGAAAAATAAACAGCTCCAAAACACAAATAAATCCACCATTAGTTTAGATCTTAACATGCAAGATGATCAATAACGTTTTCGGAGAGATTTTCGGTAAAAAGTCACTTACCAAGATCTAGAGATTTTCTCCATGAAAACTAAAGGATCTTCCTCCAAATGAAAGGTATTATGGTAGACAATAACTTGGAATGCAAAAGAAAATGGATGGTGTTAGAATCTCTAACAAATGAAGAGAAAAATGAAGAAAAAGTGGAGAAAACTTAAGAAGAATCTTACCAAATGTTATGGAGATCAAAAGGAAGTTATTACTTAGATGATCTTGGCCTTGAATCTTTCTTTAAATGTGTGTTTTCTTCTTCCAAGTTTCTGGAAATGAGTTATGTTTGAGAGAGAATTGAGAGGAGTTTGTGAGATGGGGAAATGAAATGATAGAGAGAAAAGGTGTTGTAGGTGAAATGTGATGTTAGAGAGTGTTGGATGGTCTTGGAATGACCCCAAAATATGACATCTCTGCTCTTATTCAGCCTCTTACACGATTGGAACAAGTGCCCAACCACAATACATGCAAAAATGAGTCACACAAACAAACAAAAATTTGCCCAGCAGGTCGGTGCTGCGCACCAAATTTTTAGGTGCTTAGCACCGGACCCAAAATCCAGACTTTTCAGTTTTGTTGTTCGCGATCGTTAAGGAGTTTCGTTCGTCGAAAGTTCCCGATTCTTTTTGCGTTGAACTTAGGAAAGTTCACACTTTGATTTACTTTATATTAGGTTCATTTAATTTTATATTTTCACTTTCGATTTCGAGATTCGCACGATTTCGGTAAAGGAGTAACAAGAGCAAAAGAACGATATCTCGAGTATAAAGAATGCGTTAACCGACAAATTTGGCATAAACCTTCTAACTTATAATTATGAGGATACTAACTAATTGGCACTTAGATAAAATAAAAATTATTACGTCTCGAGGGACAATTTAGCAAATACAGAAAACCCGATACTCATTGACAGTAAATCGTGAGCAAAACAAAGCGAAATACAAGGGTCGAAATCAATTGCGAATAAAGTATAAACAATAACGGTAACATAAGTACTTCAAATTGACGGGACGTCACAGCCTCCCCCAGTTAAAAGAATTTCGTCCTCGAAATATTTCCTGCAACGACCTACTCTAACTCGAAGGAAGACGCTAAGGATATAGCCGTGCAAATATAAAAATCTTAAACGCATTAGATATGAACTCTTCGAAAGATGGAATAAAATTGGGGATCAGTAGAATTAAGAGATATTGACTCAAAAACTGTGAACAATAGGAATTACGTTCCGGTCTTGCATAATTTATTCCAAACTAGGCGTAGTTGGCCAAATTACGCGTAGTTCATAATGAACCATGCAATTGCGGAATTAATCCACTAAAGTTTAAAAGTTCATGAAATAATTTTTGAAGAGTCTTAAATACAGTTAGGTATTGCACCAATGATTACTAAGTCGAATCAAAATGACCGATTAAAATCCGGGGTCGAACCTCTCGAAATCGCACTCGTAAGACAACCTCGTCTCATCGACTTCCTTGCAGATAGGAGCTTCCTTCGGTTCCAACGCAAAATAGGCGTAACAAGAAACGAAAATACCAGGATGTGAAAAGAGAATTGTGCAACACGACGATAATAAGGCCAAGCATCAAGAATCAAATAGGATAAATGCAAGTTGAACTTAGATAAGAAAAGTATTTGAACCGGTTGGAGTTAACTCGGGACAGTTGTTCCTAAGATGCTCAGGAGAACCACACTCGTAACAATTTCCCTTCGGGATCTTACAAAACTTCTCGGTGTGCCCAAGTTTCTTACACCGACCGCACATCCCACAAGCTATCTCCCTGGAGTGGTTATTTCCATATCGATCGCACTTTGGAGGCCTACCCTGGGCATTCGGAGCCACCGCTGCATATGCTTTCACATCCTGAGGAGTATCCAGTGCGTCGAGCTGAGCCCTCTGCTCCACCCTATCCAATAATCTCAATCACAGGACCATCATTATTAACAATCGGCTCCGGATTCTCAGGGTTCGCAGGATTCGTACCACCATTTCCTTGGGCTGTGCCCTCCCTCAGTTGAGCCACAATCTCGGGCATCATAGCCGCAATCTGTTGAGCAATCATCTGTGCCACGTCAGGTCTCCCGTATCATTCCTTCTTGCGTTCGACGTATTGGCTCTCGCGTTCGGACGACCATGTCGTGTTGACCATCTCTTCGCTGTCGTCTTCACAGGCGGCATCCTGTGACATTCGCGAATTTCTAGGTATACTTCTAACGACCCGTATTCGTTTTATTTATTTATGATTATGTTTTGACCCTATTGTATCCCTTTTTATGTTTTATCGTATTCGTATTTCTCGTATTTTATGAGTATCGTATTTGTATTTGTTGTGATTCGGACCTTTATGTCGGGAACGTTTAGTTCTAAGTGCCTTTAGTATAAGTCTAGTATGCTCTTAAGATAAGTTGGGGGTTTTATGCCTTATTTATACGATTAAGATTAACGTTTAAAAAGTATTACAATTTTAGTCCTTCCAGAATTTCATTACAAAACTAGTCCTATGGGATTTTCTATTACAAAAATGGTCCTTCACCAACCTTTTGTCTTATTAGACCTACATTGGAATCATCAAATTTTTGTACACCTACCCCCCATCACCTACACCATTTTCACCCTTTCCTTTCTCTCTCTAGAAAAACACACACAAAAGCTCTCCCTTCTCTCTAAAATATCTCAAGATCCGACCGTCGGAATTCGATTTTGAAGCTTGTTTATCGTTCACCACGTTCATCTTTATCATTCCTCCGAATTTCATCTTAATCGGATAAGTATTTCTTCAATTTTGTTTTAAACTTTATTTATTTAGATTCAAACTCAACAACACCACTTTTCACCATCAAAACCTGAAATTTATTTAGGGTTTATTTACCTAAACGTATTCTGGACATAGGGTTTCGATATTGGATGATTTTAACGCCTAAAAACACTCAGAATCGTATCCCGAATGTGATTTTCGTAAAAACCCAGTTACGTCACGTAACTGAGTTACTGGAACGTAACTCAGTTACGAACCCGTAACTAATTCCGAAACTAGTCTATGTAACGTAACTAGTCACGTAATTAGCTTCTATGTCACGTAACTAAACCTGTATCACGTAACTATACCTTTGTCACGTATCTGAGTTACGTGCGTAACTCTCAGTTACGCGTTGCGTAACTCCTAGTTACGTGATGCGTAACTAGCTTGCTGTATTTTTCGAAACGTTTGTAATTCTGTTAAATCGATGTTCCTGTTGGTCATTTTAAACTCGTATAAAACGTTAATCGTTAAGGCATACCCCACTAGACTTAGAGATACTTAGACATATTTATTTACGTGATGTTTAGGGCACTTAGACGTGGGAGCTTGACCGTATATTGTTATTACCCGACGTATCGTGTTTGGATTGCTTTGCTGTTCTGTGAGTTATTCGTTGCCCTTTTTACCGCTTTTATATTTTTGGGCATGATTTGCGTTGTATAAATGTATTTTATGATATATATATTATGAGTATGTATTTTGGATATGAATGCTTTAGGTTAGTCTTACCCAAACTTGTACCGCCTTTGTGGTAGTACAAGGCCCCGTATACACACCTGTTAGCTGCCGCCCGGTTTATATATATAGCGCTATATGGGTCTAACAAGCCCTCATTGTTAACACGATGGATGATGGATGCGCCCTGTCCGTGTTAGCAATGTTATGACCGTTGATTTCGAGGACAACCTAGCTTAAGACACTAGGTGGGGTTAGTTGCCAGTATTGTTATGCTTCAGGTGTATCGTATGTATCTAAAGCAATTATCTATCCAGTATGGTATTTTTATGATTTGATTATGGTATTTTTATGGTATTTATATTGGTATATTATTAAAAGGTCTTGTATACTTCACGTATATTTTGAAACATCATTTTTCAAACGGCTTATTTTCAAATCATATCACTTTTGGGGTCAAAACATATTGAAACCTTTATACTATCATGTTTTTATTAATTATTGCGAATAATTCACCAACTTTATGTTGACGTCGTATTTTAACGCTTTTCAGGGATTTGAGGTTACACTTTTTGATGTTATGCTTGGTGGCTACGTGGATTACTTGCATGGAATTCATTTTGCTTTTGTTAATTCCTTAGTATCCCAAACTCTGTAGCCGTATTTTGATACTTTCGGATTATTGTAATAAGCATACTATTTTAAACTTATTTATCTATGTTGATTATGTATGGTTTACTTATGTTGATGTAACCTTTGAATCTCTGATACCGTATTCTCTGTACACCTCGGTTCCGCCATTTTGCGGGGTGTGACAGAAGTTGGTATCAGAGCCAATGGTTATAGCGAACTAAGTGACCTTACGGAATCACTTAGACTATGACCTAGGCTTTTGGACCTATCTGATTTACTATATGTGCGCATTTCTGTCTTTTGTGGGCCTGTATGTGATTCGTATGCTTTATGTGCTTTTGTTTTTGCATTTTATGCTTTGAGGCCTGTTTGTTTTAGTCGCACATCCGGTTATCGTTCTGATTTACTCTGTTTGACATTCGTAGAAGATGCCGCCAAAGAGAGTTTCTACTAGGTCTACTCCGGCCGTCACTGCTAAGGTCGACGAGGCGAGGTCGCGCCAGTACAAGAGCGGGTGTTACGACTCAGAATACCACTGCTGCCCCCAATGCTAATACCACTACTCCGAATATCAGTCAGTTGATTGCGGAGCAGATTGCAGCGGCAATACCCGTGATTGTGGCACAGCTCAAGGAGACACCGGTGCAGGATGCCGACATAGGGTTTGAAGAACCTGTGATGCAGGGTATTGGATCAGAAGGTACGGCGTCTGGGCGCGATGGTTCTGATGTGGGAAGAGCAGTGCATGTGGGAGTCGGTGGACCGAGTATTGTTATTGAGGATCCACCCCGAGGCTGTTCGTATAAGACCTTTCTGGTTTGCAGACCTACTGAGTTTAGGGGTACCGAGGATGCGGTTGCTACCCTACAGTGGTTTGAGAGGATTGAGTCTGTGTTTGATGTTTCGGGATGTGCTGAGGAAAGCAAGGTTAAGTATGCTACATTCTTGTTCCAGGGTAAAGCACTTACCTGGTGGAACTCGGTGAAACGGGTTCAGGGCCGAGCTGCTGTTGCCTTGATGAGTTGGGAAAATCTGAAGGTTATGATGAGGAAAGAGTATCTGCCGTCATCTGAGACGCAGAGGTTGGAGAATGAGTTGTGGAACCTGACTATGCAAGGTTCTGATTTTCGCGGGTATGTGAATAGATTCTATGATTTGTGTGTTTTGGCTCCTCGTTTGGTTCGCACGGAGAATGAGAGAATCGAACGCTTCACCCAAGGGTTGCCCCAGACTATGCGGGACCACATTATTTCTCACCTTCCGGGTACTCTACAGAGTGCGGTTGATATTGCTGGTCGGTTTGACCGCAAGTATGATCCGTGGTGGTGTTCTTCAGCCGGTTGTGAGCTGAAGAGATTCTGGTAGATCTGATAGGAGAGATATGAGTAGTTCGAGGAAGAGAAGCCGTGGTCAGGATCAGAGACCCCAACTTCCTCAAGGGTATGCTTTGACAGGTTCTGGATCTGGTTATCAGGGCAGGCGCCCGAAGTGTGGTAAATGCGGCAGTGCTCATGCAACAAATGTGGCTTGTTGGGTTTGTAACGATGCAAGAAGTTAGGCCCAACGAGTTTTGCGGAATGGCTACTGGAGCATGTTTTGAATGCGGAGAAGTAGGTCACCGTCGTCTCAGTGTCCCAAGCTTGTACATCTACTTCCTTCCTACTCATGGTGCTGGTACTAGTGCGCAGAGGAAATCCTGCAAGCCGAGCTTTCTCCATGGAATCTTCTGAAGCTCACCAGGATCTTCTGTAGTGTCTGGTACATTTCTTGTCGATGATTATCCTGCTTTTATCTTGTTTGATTCGGGTGCCGATAGAAGCTTTATATAGTGATTTCCGCCCCTTAATAAACCGTGCTTCTAGTCCTTTAGAGCCTGCTTATGAGGTAGAAATAGCTGATGGTAGATGTGCTTGTGTTAGAGAAGTTATTCGTGATATTCCCCTGTGTTAGCCGATATTTTTTTCCATCGACCTTATTAACTCGGTAGTTTCGATGTCGTGATCGGAATGGATTGTTAGCAAAGCATAGAGGCGAAATAGTTTGTCATGAGAAGCTTATTCGTGTACAGAAGCCGGATGGAAATCAGATGAACGTACACGGAGACAAGACAGGAACGCCTTAAAGTCATTTCTAGTTTGAAAGTTCGCGACTATATCCGCCAAGGTTGTTCCTTATATCTCGCTCACTTGATGAAGAATATTCTACGATAAAGATTGATGGTTGTACCGATTGTTCGCAGAGTATTCTGACGTTTTTCCCGAGATTTACCTGGACTCCCTCCCCAGAGACAAATCGACTTTCGTATTGATCTTGTTCCTGGAGCGCGCCTATTGCTAAAGCTCCGTATCGTTTGGCTCCTTCCGAGATTCTAGAGTTGTCAAAACAAATTCAGGAACTGGTCGATAAGGGTTTTATCCGTCCTAGTTTTCTCCCGTGGGGTGCTCCTGTCCTCTTTTGTTAAGAAGAGGAATGGCTCCTGTATTGAATTAGTGGGAGTTAAACAAGCTGACTGTGAAGAACCGGTATCCCCGTCCTCGTATTGACGACTTATTCGATCAACTTCAGGGTTCTTTCTATTTCTCTAAGATCGATCTTCGTCTGGTTATCATCAGTTAGAGTTCAGGAAGATGATATACCTAAGACCGCTTTTCGTACTCGATATGGTCATTATGAGTTCATGGTGATGGCCGTTTGGTCTGACAAACGCCCCTGCAGCATTCATGGATCTAATGAACCGTATTTGTCGACCGTATCTTGACAAATTCGTTATCGTATTCATCGACGACATTCTGATCTATTCCCGAAGTCGCAAGAACATGAAGAGCATTTGCGTCTTGTTCTAGAAGTGCTTCGAAAGGAAAAGTTGTATGCGAATTCTCTAAGTGCGAGTTTCTGGTGCTCCGAAGTTCAATTTCTTGGCCACGTGGTTAGCGCGAAGGTATTCACGTTGATCCTGCTAAGATTGAAGCTGTTAAGAGAGGGTTGCACCAAAATCTACGACCGAAATCCGTTCGTTTTTGGGTCTTGCTGGGTATTACCGTCGATTCATCGAGAACTTCTCCAAGATCGCTTCACCTATGACAAAGTTGACAGAAGAGTGAACCATTCGTTTGGGGTTACGATCAGGAGAGAGCCTTTCAGGTATTGAAGCAGCGGTTTATGTGACGCTCTATTCTTAGTCTGCAGTTGGTTCCGAGAATTATTGTTTTTATTGCGACGCTTCGCACAAGGGTCTGGGTTGTGTGCTTATGCAGAATGTAAAGTTATAGCTTACGCTTCGCGTCAGTTGAAGTCCATGAGCAGAATTACACGAACATGATCTAGAATTGGGAGCCGTCGTATTCGCATTGAAGATTTGGAGAATTATCTGTATGGGACCAAGTGTACTGTATTTCCGACCACAAGAGTATTCAGCCATATTCGATCAGAAGATGACATGGAGACAACGACGCTGGGTTGAGTTATTGAACGATATGATTGCGACATTCGCTACCACCCTGGTAAGGCGAACGTTGGTTGCTGATGCACTAAGTCGTAAGGAAACAGTCAAACCGTCCGTATCCGTTCTATGATGGTATCTATTCAGACGAGCTTGAAGGCTCGGATTATTCAGGCACAAGAGGGTATTATGACCGAGGACCGTGTTAAAGAGGAAAGGTTGTATAAGTTGGCGTTGGAATTAGAACCGAAGGAGGTGGAGTTCTGTATTTCCTCGAGCGTATTTGGGTTCCGATTAGTATCCGTCAGTTGATTCTGGACGAAGCATAAGTAACTATTCCATTCATCCGGGTTCCGACAAATGTATCATGACTTGAAAGAAGTTCTATGGTGGCCGGTATGAAGCGTGAGATCGCCGAGTATGTTAGTCGAGTTTGACCTGTTCCAAGTGAAGATTGTATCAGAAAACCGTCTGGGCTACTCCAACAACCGAAGATTCCCGAGTGGAAATGGGAGCGTATTACTATGGATTTTGTTACGAAGCTTCGAGATCTTCGAGTGGTTATGACAGTATCTGGTGTTATGTTGATCGATTGACGAAGTCTGTCTTGCTACGATTCGTGAGAATTATCGATGGAGAGATTCGTGCGTTTTATATTGCAGAGATTGTATCGAAACACGGAGTTCTGTATCGATTATTTCCGATCGTGATGCTCGTTTCACCTCGATTTTGGAAGACATTCCAGACTGCTATGGGTACAAGGTTAGATGAGTACCGCCTATCATCCGCAGACCGATGGTCAGAGTGAGAGAACTATTCAGACCTTGGAAGATATGCTACGAGCTTGCGCAATTGATTTTGGCGGTAGTTGGGACGTTCATTTGCCGTTGATTGAGTTCTCGTACAACAACAGCTATCACACGAGTATCAAGTGTGCACCTTTTGAAGCTTTGTATGGCCGCAAGTGTCGATCGCCTGTATGTTGGGCAGAAATTGGAGATAGTCAGATTTCTGGTCCGGAGATTATACAAGAGACCACTGACAAGATCTTCAAGATCAAGGAACGATTAATTACTGCAAGAGATCGACAGAAAAAAGTATGCTGATAAGCGCAGGAAGCCTCTTGAGTTCAGTGTTGGAGATATGGTATTATTGAAGTATCTCCATGGAAAGGGGTTGTCCGATTCGTGAAGCGCAGCAGTAAGCTGTCCGAGGTACACGGGTCCGTTCAAGATTTAGCCC
>CAJVGC010000582.1:18096851-18259583 GCA_910822075.1 Senecio squalidus
AGAACACAAAGAAATGATAAAGGAAAAGTGTAATGAATGCATGTACGGGTCAGTCGCGTGAGAATCGGGAAGAGACAGTGCCGGGAATTTTGACTCAAAACCGTTAACATTAGTAATTACGTTTCGTCTTTGCATAATCATTTTGAACTAAGCAGGGGTGATCAGGCCATGCGTAGTTAAATTATAAGCATGCAAACCACTTTTCTAAAGTTTATACCCATAACGATTTTCCAAAAAGTTTTGGTTATAGTTTGGTTTCGAAAATTTTTGAAAAATTTTTAAAACCGTTTTTCTCTATAACCTGTGCTCTGATACCAAGTCTGTCACACCCCGCTAAAGCGGAAACACGGAAGTGTGAAGAGCTGGAAAATCATGTCACAGGTCATACAAATATAACGGTAAAAGAGTCATTCATTCATAATAAAAAGTAATAGTTTAAACCAACTCGGACAACCGAAAGATAAATTGTTTAACACATCGACACAAGATTAAATTGTTTCATAAAATTCCCAAAAATAACTGGCCAAAGTCTTTTCCCAAACAACGTCCTCACACGACCGCTTTGACCCGTCCACGCCATGCATCATGAGCTTACACTAATTTCCTGAAACATAAGATAAAGTGTCAACTACGAAAACGCAGTGAGTGAGTTACAGTTTAAATAGTTGGCATAAAAAAAAGTATGAGTAAAGTATATAAAGTAAGAGTTTCCCATAAGGAAGATTAGCGGAGAAAGTCGCTTAAAAAGTTTATATACTTGTAAAGTTTAAGTAACGGGCGAATTGTGCCCTAACTTGTAAAGACTAAATAGATTCACATTCAGTCAAATAATAACAGCGGATAACCATCGCTAAAAAGTTTATAAGTTTATGCGTAAAATAACTAAATAGATTCCTTGTATCAACCTCTTGGCATCTATAACTAAGTGTTCACACTAATCCGATTATCAACCGAGCGGCCCCAACTTCCCGCCTCTCAAACGGAAAGTTAAAAGAGAGAAATTCAGTAATATGTACTTAGACTGCCATCTAAGCAAGGAACGGTTATTTCCTAAGTATCGATACCCATAATTACTATACGGCTTAAGTAGTTAATAGTGTGTAAGAGAGAAACTAAAACATGGGTGGGCACTATGAAAGCTTATCATTTTAAAAAGAGAGAGATTCACATCACTTAGAAACGTGTTATAGTTCCATCAAGGGTCGGTTACGCATACAAGTATCAATAAATAGTTGAGATAAAGAGATAAATAACAATTATAAGTAGAGAAAGAGATGTTTTACGCATATGAGAGTAAGTAGACGTTTCAGTGTCAAAGTTTGATAAATCAAAGTTTAAGTTTAATAAGTCAAAGTTTGATAAATCAAAGTTCCAGTATTGCAAGTTGTTTTATAAAGTATAACATGCAATTAATCTTATGTTTCCCCCAAAATGTAAAACATATAAATAAGGGGTTGTAACTCACGGATTGCGAAGAGATCGGAAACTTGGAATGCGGTCGAAATGTGTAAGCCGGGAATCACGGATTGCCTAATAATACCAAGGTAATTTTAATGAGTTGTTATATTATTAGGTTCTTGTATAATAATATGTCATTAAAGTGTAAGTGTCAAATTTGAATATCGTCAAAATGGTCCAAAAGGTAATTGTCACGATTATGTCCGAAAGTTTGATTAACGTTTTAGATCGTTATATCTTAAGCGCTTTTGCTCGCTGAAGTGATTTACAATTTCTGAGGAAATTTGGGCAGCGCTTCCGCGCCCAAATTTCACATCCAAAAATTATAATTCAATTCCGCTCACAAATCACCTAAAAATACAACAATACATATATTATAGCTTATTAATAGTCCAAATAGTCCACACAAGTCACTTTTATAATAGGTTCTGTTTATCTCAGTCCCTTAATGATTTTGGTAAAAGTCCAGAAGGTATACACAACTTTTAAACGAGTAAAACGACGATTTTCGGGAGGACAGCAGCCCGGTGCTGCGCACCTGGGCACAGGTGCGGCGCACCTGGCTGCTGTCACAATCCCGTTTTGTGTTTTTCTTGCTAAAATCGTTTTGTGACTTATAGATCTCAACATGCAACCAGTGTATATCATAGAGAATGAAGTTTTATCAGTTTCTAAACAACTTTGAACCACAAAAATGTAGATCTAAACACTTTTTAGTTCAAGTCTGTCACACCCCGCTAAAGCGGAAACACGGAAGTGTGAAGAGCTGGAAAATCACGTCACAGGTCATACAAATATAACGGTAAAAGAGTCATTCATTCATAATAAAAAGTAATTGTTTAAACCAACTCGGACAACCGAAAGATAAATTGTTTAACACATCGACACAAGATTAAATTGTTTCATAAAATTCCCAAAAATAACTGGCCAAAGTCTTTTCCCAAACAACGTCCTCACACGACCGCTTTGACCCGTCCACGCCATGCATCATGAGCTTACACTAATTTCCTGAAACATAAGATAAAGTGTCAACTACGAAAACGCAGTGAGTGAGTTACAGTTTAAATAGTTGGCATAAAAAAAGTATGAGTAAAGTATATAAAGTAAGAGTTTCCCATAAGGAAGATTAGCGGAGAAAGTCGCTTAAAAAGTTTATATACTTGTAAAGTTTAAGTAACGGGCGAATTGTGCCCTAACTTGTAAAGACTAAATAGATTCACATTCAGTCAAATAATAACAGCGGATAACCATCGCTAAAAAGTTTATAAGTTTATGCGTAAAATAACTAAATAGATTCCTTGTATCAACCTCTTGGCATCTATAACTAAGTGTTCACACTAATCCGATTATCAACCGAGCGGCCCCAACTTCCCGCCTCTCAAACGGAAAGTTAAAAGAGAGAAATTCAGTAATATGTACTTAGACTGCCATCTAAGCAAGGAACGGTTATTTCCTAAGTATCGATACCCATAATTACTATACGGCTTAAGTAGTTAATAGTGTGTAAGAGAGAAACTAAAACATGGGTGGGCACTATGAAAGCTTATCATTTTAAAAAGAGAGAGATTCACATCACTTAGAAACGTGTTATAGTTCCATCAAGGGTCGGTTACGCATACAAGTATCAATAAATAGTTGAGATAAAGAGATAAATAACAATTATAAGTAGAGAAAGAGATGTTTTACGCATATGAGAGTAAGTAGACGTTTCAGTGTCAAAGTTTGATAAATCAAAGTTTAAGTTTAATAAGTCAAAGTTTGATAAATCAAAGTTCCAGTATTGCAAGTTGTTTTATAAAGTATAACATGCAATTAATCTTATGTTTCCCCCAAAATGTAAAACATATAAATAAGGGGTTGTAACTCACGGATTGCGAAGAGATCGGAAACTTGGAATGCGGTCGAAATGTGTAAGCCGGGAATCACGGATTGCCTAATAATACCAAGGTAATTTTAATGAGTTGTTATATTATTAGGTTCTTGTATAATAATATGTCATTAAAGTGTAAGTGTCAAATTTGAATATCGTCAAAATGGTCCAAAAGGTAATTGTCACGATTATGTCCGAAAGTTTGATTAACGTTTTAGATCGTTATATCTTAAGCGCCTTTGCTCGCTGAAGTGATTTACAATTTCTGAGGAAATTTGGGCAGCGCTTCCGGGCCCAAATTTCACATCCAAAAATTATAATTCAATTCCGCTCACAAATCACCTAAAAATACAACAATACATATATTATAGCTTATTAATAGTCCAAATAGTCCACACAAGTCACTTTTATAATAGGTTCTGTTTATCTCAGTCCCTTAATGATTTTGGTAAAAGTCCAGAAGGTATACACAACTTTTAAACGAGTAAAACGACGATTTTCGGGAGGACAGCAGCCCGGTGCTGCGCACCTGGGCACAGGTGCGGCGCACCTGGCTGCTGTCACAATCCCGTTTTGTGTTTTTCTTGCTAAAAACGTTTTGTGACTTATAGATCTCAACATGCAACCAGTGTATATCATAGAGAATGAAGTTTTATCAGTTTCTAAACAACTTTGAACCACAAAAATGTAGATCTAAACACTTTTTAGTTAAAAATCGTTTTTGTAAGAAAAGTGACATAAAACTTCATGAAAACCTTTCTTTGTTGCTTAGATTGAATATGCAATCAGTAGATATTAGTTAAAACAACATTTTAACAGTTTCAAAATCATTTTTATCCACAGATTCGTGGATCTAAAGAGTATTTTGGTTAAAAACGTTTTTGACCGTAAAAAGTCATAGATTTATGAAAAATCGTATTTTTAACCGTTAGATCTTACATGCAAATGAATATTAGTGAAAGAATAGTAAAAGTATAGAGATCTACCGAAGGAAAACTCTAGATGAAGAGTTTTGGCCGGATTATTGCTCCAAAAACGTTTACAACCGTGGTCCTTTTTGATAAAAATGATACCCTTTGCTTTCCTTGGTGATCCCAACGATTTGTATGGATTGAAAATGAGTTTAAATGAAGAAATGTTTCTGGGAATAAGGGTGTTCTTGAGAGTTTTTGAGAGAGGATGTATGTGTGTGTGTTTTTAGTTTTGATTAAAATGAATAGGAAAATTGAAAATGAAATGATAATAGGGTATGGGGGTTGATGTCTCTGGCCTTGGGACAGCAAATGGCCAGTAATAGACGTTTTCTATTGGCCAAATGGGGTGGTGGTGGTGTAAAACGAGATAGGGACCAAACTTGTAATATTTTTGAAATCCAGGCGCCAGGTGCGGCGCACCACCTCACTGGGTGCGGCGCACCGGGCCATTTTTGGTCACTTTGAGTTTTTCGTTTTTGCGTTATTGCATCGTTGGACCTTTTTGTTAATTATAAGTTCTTAAGTATGATGAGTTATGAACTTAGGAAAGTTCAATTGGTATTTTCTTGGTATTAGGACTTATAATTTTGATTCCGGAATTATTTCGACACTAGTTCCGATAAAGTATAGATTCAAAAGTCACGAGTCAAAATAGAGTGAACGAGACAAAGAGGTAACTAACGTTCCGAATTGATATAACAATAGAATATTCTGCTACTTGGGATATGGGACAGTTAATACTGGGGTGTCCGTTGCTTCCGGACTGAGGAATAATCCACCTCCTCCCTTGATTCGGCACATACCTGCGGCAATGTCGGTAGAAGTGTCCGGTTTGGTGGCACAAGAAACAAGAGGGGCATCCACCAAAGTGGTGTAGGTAACACTTGTTGCACTTGGGGTGCGATCCAGCGTATCTTTGGCGTCTGATGGCCGGTCTCTTGTTGCGGTTGTTCACTATTGGTTGATAGCTAGCTTTTCGTTTTCTTTCTTTCCTCTTAGGGATAGGGACCGGAGAGGGAAGGGGGCTATTGATTTGGGAGCCTTCTCCCTTCTCAATCTTCACGGTGGCTGGAAGGGTGGGAGAGTTACCGATATTGGTTTCCGAGTGAGGGGCGTAGGGGTTCACATCCCCGAAGATTCTCTCGTTAATTCCGGCGATTACTTGAGCGATCAAATCAGGTATCGCTGCGTTGAGCTGAGCCGTGACCTTATCGGCAAGGGTGCTGGCATTCAAGCGCGAGGGTGCCATGGTTCTACAACAGACAAGAATTTCGGTTTAGTACGCACGAATTGATCATGACATGAATATGATTCATTGAAAAGAAATTTTGCAATTACACAAGGTTAATATATCAGGTTAGGTAGTACGCTTGATAAGATTCCAAGGGGTTCACACTGTATAAGATTCACATATGAGAGATGGTTTACGCAACACAAGATTCACAAGGTAACTAATAAGAGATGATAATAAACGAAACGTCATTCATTAATTAAGAGAGTTGGTACAAAGTTTGAAATAGAAAGGTACAATACGATACAATAATGAAAATAAAGGAGATGGCACGAAGTCGTATACATTGAAAATTACAACTCGGCCTATCATACGATACAATAAAGGAAAGACTAATGGTGCCTCTCCATGAACATCTTGGCCATCATGACCATCATCAACGTGCCCATCACTAGACACACACCGATAAGGTGCTGCACCGTCCGTGCCGTGGTCCTAGTCGATGCGATGACTCGCATCGACTGCTCAGACAACTGGCGAGCAGCGTCGGTGACCTCGCCAATCACTGCCAAAGAGTCGAAGCAGGACTCAGGCCCCGCAGGTAAACTCCCCCCTACAAACAACCCGAGTTGTCGTTAAGAGATTCGTTTAGGAAACTTGAAGGAGCTCGGTACTCTTAGAAATTAGACTCCCCATTAACTCAGGATCTAAGGTTCTTAAGGATAGCCTCACCATACAATACACTAATGGACAGGAGTTGAAGCAAGAGATATAAACATAGGACACTCCGTGTGCCTGTCTGATAAAACCCTCCCTATCAACCTAACCCCTATCGAGCCGAAAGGCGTCAACGTCAGCGACAGAATGAACCGGCCTCCCATCCCAGAGCCGAGATCGTCTGTCCTGGCAAAATCATTCGCACTTCTCTTTCCCCGACACCGAAACCTTATCGTTCAATGAGACTAATCCGAACGTTCATTCTGACTCGTGTTGTCCACCAAAACGCGTAAGTGCCTTGATAAGGACTGTGACGCATCCCTTGCCCATGTCATTAAGCGTAAGCCCAAGGAGATCCGTACTCAAGATATCCCCGTAGTCTAGGATCACCCTAACATTCCCTCCAACGATTCGCCAGGGTTACCTCCGCCCCGACGAATAGAATTCCAGACTGATATCACTCCTGGTGCAGCTCCGATCGCTAGGGCACCTTACCGTCTAGCCCGTCGGAATTGCAAAAGTTGTCCAAACAACTTCAGGGATCCTTCGATCATAGCCTCGTACGTCCAAATTCATCGCCACGAGAAGCCCCTAAGCTCCTCGCTAGGATGGAGGACGAATCCTCTCGTACGTACATCGCTTACCGTTAATTCGACACACTGACCGTCAAGAACCGATACCCACTCCCGAGGATCGATGACCTCTTCAGTCAGTTGCAGGGAGCAACTTACTTCTCGAAATCGACCTCCGCTCGGGTTACCACCAGCTTCGTGTCAGTGATGCCGATATTCCAAGTACCGCTCTTCGTACCTGCCACGGTCGATACGAATTCCTAGTCATGCCGTCCGGTCTAACCAACGCACCAGTGGTGATCATGGATTCAATGGACCGAGCGGTAGACCCTACCTGGATAAATTCGTAATCGTGATCATTGAAGATATTATTATCTACCCGAGAACACCGGAAACTCATTTTAGGACTCTCTCGAAAACGAAAGTTGTACGCCAACTTCTTTAAGTAAGAAATCTAGCTCCGAGATGTGGATCTTCTCAGTCGCGTGGTTAGCCAATAAAGGATTCATGTGGACCCGGCTAAGATCGAAGCGACCGAGAAATGTCACCCGCGACGACAATAGGTAACGACACAATTTGGGTAATTGTGGATCGTTCAACTAAGCCCGCTCACTTCTCGCTGAAACGAGTAACCCACTCGATGGAGAAGCTCGCACAAAGTTGCATCCATGAGATCTCCTCTCGCCACGGTACACCTCTATCCCTCATCTCTGACAGAGATGATCATTCACGCCTCACTTATGGAGCCCGTCTCAGAAACCCTTCGGCGCGCAACTGGATCTTAGCGCAGCCTACCATCTTTAGACCAACCATCAGGGAGCGATTGAAGACGTTCCGTACTCGGCAGGAGAGCTACGCCGATAACCGAAGGAAACCCCTCAAGTTCCAGGGCGGCAATCGAGTCCTTCTCAAAGCGTCGCCATGGAGAGGGGTAGCCCACTTAGAAAAGCGCGGAATGCTAAGCCCGAGATACGCCGGACCGTCTGACGTCATCAAGCTCATTGATTCTGTAGCTTATCAACTCCGACTCCCGCCTGTTTTTCTCCAACGCTCATAACGTGTTCCATGTCTCACACTTGAAAAGAGCCCATTCGATGAGACCATCGTTCGCCCCACCCGACGAGGTCAAGATCGACAGCAAGCTCACTTTCATCAAGGAACCGCTCGAAGTTGTAAACCGAAAGGTCCAGCGACTCAATCGAAGCCGTGTTCCTATCGTCAAGTTCGCTAGAACTCCCGACGTGGTCACAAATTCACGTGGGAAACGTGAAGACCGGATACGTCAAAAGTACTCTCAATTTCTTTCAAGGAAACTTCCACCTGATGTGACGAGTCAAATTTCGGGACGAAATTTCTTTCAACCCGGGGATGATGTGACAACCGTCTAAAAATCAGGAACTCGTTCGGTTATTCTATCGACGAAATTCTCTAGTTATTCCTTCATTATGTTCACTCGTGTGACAATCGTCCCAAGTTCGGGAAATCCTTCAGTTACTCCTTCGGTTCGAATCTTTTGTTACTCTTTTGTGTTCATATTGCTCTAATCTCATAATTACTTTATCCGTATTTTATCGAATCAAGTGTCGGAATAATCTCCGGAATCAAATTATAAGCCCTAATACCAATAAAATCACCTTTGAACTTTCCTAAGTTCATAACTAATCATACTTAAGAACTTTCAATTAACAAAAAGGTCCAACGAAGCAATAACGCAAAAACGAAAAATTTCGGAATGACCAAAAATGGCCCGGTGCGCCGCACCAAGCACTATGGTGCGCCGCACCTCTCGCCAGACTTTCAAATTATTTACAACTTTAGTCCTTTTCTCGTTTTACACCACCACCACCCCATTTGACCAACCACAAACGTCCCTTTACTGCCCCCTTACAGTCCCAAGGTCAGAATTAATCACCCCTACTCCCTTTTCTTTTCTATTTTCATTTTACTAATTCATTTTACAAAACACAAAACACACACATACATTTTCCTCTCAACTTTTCTCCCAAAGTTCTTCATTTCCCAGTGATATTTCACCACCAAAAAGCATTTCCAATCCATACAAATCGTTCCAAACATCTAAAGAAGCAAGGAGGTGAAGTTTTTATCAAAAAAGGACCACGATTGTAAAGATTTTTGGAGCTCAATCCGACCAAAAACTCAACATCCAGACTATTCCTTCGGTAGATTACTTTCTTTTCACTTTTTATACATAAATAATCAATTGCATGTAAGATCTAACGGTTAAAAATGAGTTTTTATACAAATCTTTGACTTTTATGGTCAAAAACGTTTTTAATCGAAAAACCCTTTAGATCTACAAATCTGTGAATAAAAATATTTTAGAAACTGTCGAAATGAAGTTTTGGAAGATAATAACCAGTTGCATGTTCAATCTAAACAATAAAAACGAGTATTTGTGAAGATTTATGTCATTTGTGTACAAAAACGATTTTTATCTAAATAACACTTAGATCTATGATTTTGTGGTTAAAAGTTGTTTAGGATCTGTGAAAACACTGTTTTATAAAGTACCTACTGGTTGCATGTCGAAACCCTTAAGTCACAAAACGTTTTCAGTAAGAAAAACACAAAATGGGAAACGAACAGCAGCTAGGTGCGCCGCACCTGTGACCAGGTGCGCAGCACCGAGCTGCTGTTCACCCGAAAATCGTCGTTTTCACTCGTTCCAAGTTTACGTTGCATTCTGGACTTTTACCCTAGTTACTGTGGACTGAATTAAATAATATTTACAACATTGGTGAATTACTTTGGACTATTTTGGACTATATTATTTGTATTATTGTGTTTTAGGTAATTTGTGAACGGAAGTGGCGGTGTAATTTTTGGACATGAAATTTGGGCGCGGAAGCGCTGCCCAAATTTCCCTAGAAATTACAAGACCACTTCAGTAAACAAAAGCACTTAAGATGTAATAATCAAACACAATAAACTTTCAAACTAAACTCAACGTTAATCGCTTCGGACCAAATTTTCGGAACAATATTGGACTTAACCTTTTATTTACCAACAAAAGTTACACAATATCTTCTAAACATAAGACACTTAATAAGAAGTTAACTTTTGTATTATATTGGTAATTCTTAGGCAAATCCGTGATTCCCGGCTCATTTCCGACCAACTCCGAGTTCCATCCTCTTCGCAAACCGTGAGTTACATCCCCACTATGTTTTACTTTTAATACTTTCAACATTATTTGGGGGAAGCATAAGATCATGTTTTGTAACTTATAAACAACTTGCGATACTTAAACTTTGGTTTATCAAAACTTTGACATTGAAACGTTTACTTAATCGCTTATGCGTAAAACATTCTCTCTCTATTCATACTATTGTTATCTCTTTAATTCAACTATTTATTGAATCTCGTTCTAAACTTGGAATCTTTGAAGCATTTTAACTTAAATCTTACAAACTATCATGCGTATTTGTGTTAATGCCTTAGCGGGATAACTAAACTAGGATGCTTGTAGGTAACCAATACTTGATGGATGTATAAGCCGTAAGATCTCTTGAATGTTTTAAATATACTTACTTGAATGCCCGTTTTTAGATCTCTCTCTCTTATACACTATTAGCATTAGCCGTTAGTCATATGGGTATCGATACTTAGGAGGGGTCACTCCTTACTCAGGGTTAGCGTCCCAAGTACATATTACTACCTCTCTCATTGAATTAATTACTTAAATGTTTTTGGGCTGCCATCTCGACCATACAATCGATTTAGTGTATACTTACTACTTATATTATGCCAAGTGATTGAAATACAAGGTACCTTTGGTTAAGTTATAACACATATCCCATACGCATATACTTGATTTTCAGCGACTGAATCCGCTTAACACTTTACTTTAGCGACTGAATCCGCTTAAACTTTACTTTAGCGACTGAATTCGCTTAAACTTTACTTTAGCGACTGAATTCGCTTAAACTTTACTTTAGCGACTGAATTCGCTTAACACATTACTTTAGCGACTGAATCCGCTTAAACATTATTTTTAGCGCCTGGTTTTCGCTATCATTACTATGCGAGTTTATTAAATTATTATTTATTCACTTTACTCGCTTGCTTATAAACTTTTTACCATCTATTCCCATTTTGGAAACTCTTTATATTTGGTAACTCTCTTTTCTGGTAACTTACTATTTTTTGGAAATTCTATCAAACTCTAAACTGTAACTCACTCACTACGTTTCGTAGTTGACACTTTATCTTATGTTTCAGGAAATTAATGTAAGCTTTGGGAATGCATGGCAAGGAGGGTCGTTATGGTCACGTGAGGCGTTTAATGGGAAAGACCTTCTTATTTTGGGAATTTTTGTTTAAAAACTTGTATTTGTACTTTAAGTTAAATCGTGAACTACTTGGTTGTTTTTGAAATATTGTATCTTGAATCATTTAAATTTTCTTATGAAATGACTTAAATCGTTTATATTTGCTTATGACCGTGTAATGATATTCCAGCTCTCACGCCCCGTGTTTCCGCTTTAGCGGGGTGTGACATTCCTGCAAAGCGTTAAAACGACATCAACAACATGTTGGTGAATTATTCGCAATTTTAAGTAAAAGTTGACCCAACGGCAAGTTTATAAGGTAGACCTATTCTCTTAGGTAATAAGGTAATCAATGGCGTCTAACGATTAAGCAGACAGGAAATACAACAACGTCTAGAAATTTAGTAGGCAAGATATAAGATAACGTCTAGCAATTTATTAGCAAACAAGATGACGTCTAGCGTTAAGCAGACTAGATGACGTCTAACGATTAGCAGACGAGATGACGTCTAACATATAAGCAGACAAGATGACGTCTAACATTTAAGCAGACAAGGTGACGTCTAACATTTAAGCAGACAAGGTGACGTCTAACATTTAAGCAGACAAGAAATACATTACGCCTACTATTTAAACAAACAATTTTGAAAGTACGCTTTACACCCCTAAAAATAGTAAAGACAAGGGCTACGAATAACTCACAATACAAGCTTCAGCAAATCTTGGATAACAATCACAGAGTTACAACTCCACCGTCTAAGTGCCCTAAACAACAATAATATAGTCTTAGTATCTCTACAAGTATAGTTCGGTTTAGCCTTGTCGGTTAAGATTAGGTTAACAAGATACTCCAATAATAATTAAGTTTAAATGAGATGACGTATTTCGAAGGCGACGTTCCGCGTCAAACAGGGCCGCTCGGAAGGATGTCGTCATTTCACGTCGTAATAATAATAATTCGAAAAGAATAATATTCCGAGTCGAAACGACTACGAGGAATATTGGTTGAAAGGAATATTGTTTATAAGTTTATCGAAGTCGACCAAGATCAAAGGCAATTATGTTGACTTGGTCAAAGTCAAAGATGTTGACTTAATAAAGTCAAATGTTAAGGAAATTGACTTACAAAAGTCAAATGTCAACAATGTTGACTTATAAAAGTCAAATGCGAAGGATGTTGATTTTGCAAAAGTAAAATGTCAAAGATGTTGATTTTGTAAAAGTTGAAGTCAACAATTCGAGGTCGAATCATAATAGTTTGGAAGATAATCGAAGTTGGCGTAAAAATCTCACTTTGACGCTTTGAAGGTTCGAAAGTCTTTCCTTTTTATAATATAGTGTAAAAAGACTTTATATAGCATTTTTAATAAAGTTTTATCGCAAAAATAATAGTTGACGGTTTTAGATTACGATCGCATTATGTAACTAATGTTTATTTATCAAATTGTAGGTAATACGTCGGTTTAAATAAGTGTTAAAGCATTTTAAATTGCGTTAGCGTCTTTGAGTCCAAAGACGATATTTTGTCAAAATATGTTACTTTTATATATTTTATTATGTTTATACAAGTGTTTTAGAGTTATTATAAATATAACATGAAATTAGAGACTTTGAAACGACAAATTACGGAACCAAAACGTTAAGACGGTTAAACAACGAAAATAACAAAGTGCTGAATTTTTTTGATGGAAATAGCCCGGTGCGTCGCACCGGACATGGGGTGCGGCGCACTAGGTGCATTTTGAAATTATGAATTTTAACGTTTTGTCGAAATCCGATCGTTTAAAGACTTTTCGATTAAAACACTTACTGTTAATAGGTTATATTATGTTCCAAATGTATTTACCAAGTGTTACATATATGTAAATATATCATTTTACATACTATTACATACAATGTGTTAATTTCGGTAATAATCACATCTTTATGTATTTTAGTCCAAATCTTTGTCCATAACCAAAATACTCACAAGTGTTGGTCTAGTATATTATTCCTAACCATTTTCAAGGCTAAAACCGAAATATATATAGGAAAATAATAACAATATATAAAAAAATGAATATGAGAAAAATGTCGATTTTACCGAATAACAACCGCAAGATCTTAAGCTTGAGAGATGAATGATCCGAAAGAAAACTTTTGGTGGTGTGTTGATGAAAAATAAACAGCTCCAAAACACAAATAAATCCACCATTAGTTTAGATCTTAACATGCAAGATGATCAATAACGTTTTCGGAGAGATTTTCGATAAAAAGTCACTTACCAAGATCTAGAGATTTTCTCCATGAAAACTAAAGGATCTTCCTCCAAATGAAAGGTATTATGGTAGAAAATAACTTGGAATGCAAAAGAAAATGGATGGTGTTAGAATCTCTAACAAATGAAGAGAAAAATGAAGAAAAAGTGGAGAAAACTTAAGAAGAATCTTACCAAATGTTATGGAGATCAAAAGGAAGTTATTACTTAGATGATCTTGGCCTTGAATCTTTCTTTAAATGTGTGTTTTCTTCTTCCAAGTTTCTGGAAATGAGTTATGTTTGAGAGAGAATTGAGAGGAGTTTGTGAGATGGGGAAATGAAATGATAGAGAGAAAAGGTGTTGTAGGTGAAATGTGATGTTAGAGAGTGTTGGATGGTCTTGGAATGACCCCAAAATATGACATCTCTGCTCTTATTCAGCCTCTTACACGATTGGAACAAGTGCCCAACCACAATACATGCAAAAATGAGTCACACAAACAAACAAAAATTTGCCCAGCAGGTCGGTGCTGCGCACCAAATTTTTAGGTGCTTAGCACCGGACCCAAAATCCAGACTTTTCAGTTTTGTTGTTCGCGATCGTTAAGGAGTTTCGTTCGTCGAAAGTTCCCGATTCTTTTTGCGTTGAACTTAGGAAAGTTCACACTTTGATTTACTTTATATTAGGTTCATTTAATTTTATATTTTCACTTTCGATTTCGAGATTCGCACGATTTCGGTAAAGGAGTAACAAGAGCAAAAGAACGATATCTCGAGTATAAAGAATGCGTTAACCGACAAATTTGGCATAAACCTTCTAACTTATAATTATGAGGATACTAACTAATTGGCACTTAGATAAAATAAAAATTATTACGTCTCGAGGGACAATTTAGCAAATACAGAAAACCCGATACTCATTGACAGTAAATCGTGAGCAAAACAAAGCGAAATACAAGGGTCGAAATCAATTGCGAATAAAGTATAAACAATAACGGTAACATAAGTACTTCAAATTGACGGGACGTCACAGAATGGAAGTAAAAAGAGAAGCTGTCTCGAATGTTAATGTTGCTCATGTGTTGAAACTGATCTCAGATGAGGACTATAGAGCGTTTTGCACTGTAAATAGAGTGAGAGTTGGGGCTAAATCTCTTGGGCTAGAAACAAACAGTCTTCATCCTGTTCCCAAAGGTGTCATATTTCAAGACAAGACTTATGTGAAGACTGAAAATCATGAGGGCTTGTGTTATGTTGACTGTGGGGGAGAAGAATGCTTCCAAGCCAAAGACAAACTGAATATGGCCTCCATCTACCATTGCATTGCTCTGCTAAGCGAATGTGAGTCTGATCAATGCATCCCCTTCCGAATGAAGCTGATTAGTTGGTTATTCAATACCCTTAGACGAATTGAAGAAATGGGGACTTTGATGGACAAGGTTGATCTGATCAAGAAAGAGTATCAAGTATTGTTTCATAAATCTGATGCTGAAATGGAAAAGTTGCTTGACTGGAAAACTGAGAGGCTGAAATGGGCAAAGGAAGTGAACAAGCCTACGCCATGGGAGGTGCCTTCGAAGAAGAAAAGATCTGTCAAGAAGAGGAAGTGATGTGGTTTATGTATCTTTTTGTTCACAAACAGTTTTAAGTAAATAATTATAGTTTGTGTTTATTTTTGGTGCATGAATTGTAAAAGACTTTAATTCAAACAGATAGGGGGAGATTGTTGGGAAAATCAACGATTTAACCCAAGTTAATAAATCTGTTTATTAAAGTCTTAGTCTGAGTGATTTGAGTCTGAGTGACTCTGAGTCTGAGTGACTAAAAGCAACTAAGGCATTATGGAGCTGACTACTCAGCTTCATAATGAAACGTATTGCTTTAATTTAGGTATGTTAGTTAGATAAAATCTTCTATCCTTTTAGAAGATTTACTAAGATTCATACTTATCAAGCTCACTATTATTGTGTATAAATAGTGAGCTTGAGCTTTGTAATCGGTGCACCTTTTTAAGAAATATAACTGTGTGTTATTTTCATTGTTTCGTTATTATATTTCCGCTATAATAAACTAAGAAACTGAGAACTTAATCGATTCGTAACAATTAACGTCTAAATACTTATTTGTAATTGATTAGCTAGTGTTTGAGATCTTATTAAGACTTAAGACCTAACAGTAATATTATTAAATACCATTTTTTATATTTTTTTTGAGATAATTATATGTTTTTAAATTTATATTTGTGTTCATATGAAAATATATTTGTTTCTCTATGACCAAATCTTCTATATAATTGTCAGGAAATTGGTTAATTTCACAGGAAAATATTGGGTTTTGCATAATTCATTCTATATCACACAAAACAATTTTGGGCTTTGCTCAGAGACTGTGTAGATGAGTAAGAAATTATATTTTTTTATTTTGGTATTAAATTAAATTGTTTCTATAAATTCTAACACAATTGAAATATTTCCTCTAGAATCTTCCTGATTTGTTCCTGGAAAGTGGTTAAGGTAAATCATCGAACTATATATATTTGAGAAAAAATAATATTGTTGTTGCAAGCTTAAGATGTATATGTAATATTTGTGGTATTAAAATTAGTGCAATCAACAACCGGCTAATTGGCAATGCGGATATTATGTGTTCAACTCGATGTATTTTATAGTAAATCAATATCATGATGTTGCTAATATTAATAGAGTAAGAATATATAAGCTTTATTGTTTTTTTATGTATTTTTTCTTATATATTCGTTAGTTAGGTAACGATTTCTTATATATATATATATATATATATATATATATATATATATATATATATATATATATATATATATATATATATATATATATATATATCATTTATATTTTTTTTTACATATAGATCTCTTGGGATGAACGTGCGTTATCTAAAACGGATACAGAAGATATAATTGAAAAGTGACATATATTTTGTTCTTTTTAATCAGGTATATTATAACCAACTTCTACATCTAAACCTATTTCTGTCTATGTTTACATTATAGTTTTAGAAAGTCCCTATATATGTCGTAAAAAGACTTCTATAATTCACTTTGGTCTTCGTAATACATTTATCTTTAGACTTTTTGAAGATTAAAAATGTTTATGTTGATCTTAATGTCTTTTAGGGAGAAAGGAAACTCGAAGAGCCATGTTGGGCAAGAAATTACAAGTTTTTGGATCTATTAGTTTTTGGCACTTGAGATTTCATATCAAGTAGTTAGTTTTGTTTAATTTTGTTGAATATTATGTAGTAAATGCGATTGGATTATGGTTTTGTATGTACCCGAACGTGTGTTAATACTTTGAATATCTTCATAATATTTTGTCGTTTCAATAATAGCACTGAATGTTTTGTTTGGGTTATAAATTCCAGAGTATTGTAATCTGTGATTTTAAAATTAGATTTTAGATTTTGAAATTTATAGGACACATGTCTAAAAAGAAAATATTAAGACCTTCTAAAAGAGGTCTAAAAGAAAATATCAAAGGTCTAAAAAGAATATGAATATCATTTTAAATAGGTCTAAAAGACATATTAACCGGTCTAAATGATATTCAAACATGCGCAAAAAAATTAATAACAGGTCTAATTGATCATATCAGGACCGGTTAGAGAACCGGTCTACATTACTTTTAAGCAAGTAGACCTCTAACATGTAGACGTGTTCAAGAACCGGTCTAACAAGCTTTTATAACCGGTCTATATAATACTTTTTGTAGTAGTGAGTGGCCGGTTACTTTGACTATTTTAAAGGTTAAGTTGACTAAATGACATCTACCAAACACAAAAAAAGAAAGTTGTTTAAAAGAAAGAAGATAAAAAGATAAAATGAAACACTAAATCCAATTTCATTTTAAGTTGAAACCTTAAATCCCCAATTCAAGATATGAATTTCTACACAAAACCTGAATCTCAAATTCAATTTAGTTTTAATTTCATATTTAATTTGATATGAATTCTTACACAAACCCTAAATCCCTAATTCAATTTACATTTACACAAACCCTAAATCTCCAATTCAATTTTAGATTTAATTTGATTGTGCAAAGCAATATTCGCTACTCCAATAATCAACCACCGCCACCGCCATGGACTGATGATGATGATGACGATGATAAAGGCTTGATGATGATGGTGTTAGGTCTCAATAAGATCTCAAACACTAGCTAATCAATCACAAATAAGTATTTAGATGTTAATTATTATGAATCGATTGATTACTCAGTTTCTTAGATTATTATAGCGGAATTTATAATAACAAAGAATGATTATAACACACAGTTATATTTCTTAGAAAGGTGCAACGATTACAATGTTCAAGCTCACTATTTATACACAATGATAGTGAGCTTGATAAGTATGAATCTTAGTAAATCTTCTAAAAGGATAGAAGATTTTATCTAACTAACATACCTAAATTAAAGCATTACGTTTCTTTATGAAGCTGAGTAGTCAGCTCCATAATGCCTTAGTTGCTTTTAGTCACTCAGACTCAGAGTCACTCAGACTCAGAATCACTCAGACTCAAATCACTCAGATTAAGACTTTAATTAACAGATTTATTAACTCGGGTTAAATCGTTGATTTTCCCAACAATCTCCCCCTATCTGTTTGAATTAAAGTCTTTTACAACTCATGCACCAAAAATAAACACAAACAAAAATTGTTTACTAAACACTGTTTGTGAACAAAAAGGTACATAAAACACCTTACTTCCTCCTTTTGACTGATCTTTTCTTCTTCAATGGCATCTCCCATGGCGTAGGCTTGTTCACTTCTTTTGCCCATTTTAGCCTCTCTGTTTTCCAAGCAAGCAGTTTTTCCATTTCAGCTTCAGATTTATGGAAGAGCATTTGATACTCTTTCTTGATCAGATCCACCTTGTCCATCAAAGTCCCCATTTCTTCAATTCTTCTAAGGTTATTAAATAACCAACTGATCAGCTTCATTCTGAAGGGGAGGCATTGACTGGACTCACATTCGCTAAGCAGAGCAATGCAATGGTAGATGGAAGCCATATTCAGTCTGTCTTTGGCTTGGAAGCATTCCTCTCCCCCACAATCTACATAACACAAGCCCTCATGCTTTTCAGTCTTAACATACGTCTTGTCTTGAAATGTGACACCTTTAGGAACATGATGCATGTTGCTTGTTTCCAGACCAAGAGATTTAGCCCCAGCCCTCACCCTATGAATAGTGCAGAATGCTCTATAATCCTCTTCTAACATCATCTTCAATATATGGGCTACATTGACATTTGAGACAGCTTCTCTTTTTACATCCATTCTGTGCACAATGTTGGTTATCCCTGAGCTCAGACTGGCAATCTCTTTCCATTCCTCTAACCCCAATGTGTGCATTCTATGTACTCCAACCCTAAAGGATCCCTCTTTATGATAACAGACTAACATGAGGTCAGATCCTCCAGTATCTACACATTGTAAGTTTTGAATTTTATTCTTGTTCCTTCTCAGTGTAAAGTTTGACTCAATGTAGTCAAGTCTGGCTTCTTCTCTCAACACCTGTTTGGCCATTAATCTGTCAGCTTCAACCCTCAGCTGTTCTTCTTCAATAGCTAAATCCTCCTCTTCTTTCATCTCAGCTTCAAGAGCCTCAGCTGCTTTCATAGATTGGTCTTGTGGATTTGCTTCAAATTTCTCCATATACAGCCCTTTGAAATACTCCTTGTATTGCTCAACAGTCATTCCAGAGTTGTGAGCATATCTTTGAAGTTTAGCCAGTTTCTCAGCTTCATCTCTTCTTTTCTGTATTTCAATTTCTATCTCAGACTGTACATTTGGGGGCTCTTCCATCTCAATCTCTTCATCAGTTTGTTGGTCAGTATCACTATCAGCTCCAACTTTCCCTTTTCCCTTCTTATCTTCTTTCTCAGACTCACTGCTTGATAGGTCACTGTAGTCAGTCTCATAAAATACTTCAGACTGACCAGTTTTCAGATTGAATCTTGGTGGTCTTGTAGTACTTCTTCTCCCCTTCATCCCTCTTTCTTTTCAGATCTTGCTTGGGGAGATCAGACTCATCAGTTGGGATATTTGTTTTCTCCCCCTGAGTCTGAGCACCCTCAGCAACCTGTTTCCCCTTTCTCATCATGCTGATCTTAGAAGTCAGCTTCAAAACCATTCCCTTTAAATCCTGCATCTCCTCAGTGTTTTGTCTTTTCATGGCTTGCAACTCAGTCTGCATTGCACTCAGCTTGACATCAAACTGAGTTGACATGTCCCGAATGGCTTGTAACAGCACAGGGACCGTCATTGCAACCTCAGACTGAGGGATTTCAGTAACAATTGGTGTTGAAACATATGGTACAGCTTCACTCCCTCCATGTGGTTTAGGAGAAGGATCCTTAGCCATATAAAAGGAAGTCTGTACCTCACTCAGTTTGGGGAGTGAGGCATTGACGACTTGTGCATAAGAGTGTGAGAGATTTGATGGTACCTTATCGTGAACTAGCACAGAGCTAGTGAAAATAGCCTTTGAAACTGGCTTTGAAACTGAAGGGGGTGGTCCCATACTAGGTACAGGGATATTCAGGAGTGGAATATCTTCTTCAATGCATACCACATGTGTCAGTGTGGCAGCAGCAGCGTGTTTCTCCAAGTTGACTACTTTAGGGGGGCTTTGGGTAGTCATGGTAGTCAGATCCAGCTCTTGCTCTAGCAGAGGGAGACTGGTCTGATCTACAGCACTGGAGGGGAGTTGAGAACTCTCAGCCTCATGGAACAGTGAGTCCATTAGTGCTTGACTTACAGTGGGGCTTGATGTGAGTGCTTTTTCAAATGAACTGGGTGAGTTCATCAGTTTGGTCGCTTGAGTAGCTAAGACATCAAGTTGAGGAGTGGACTGCTCAGACTGAGAGGGGATACTCTCAGACTGAGGAAGAGAAAGAGTGATATTCATACCTTGGTCAGCCTCATCGTGCCCTGCCCCACCCATTTCCACCTCAGCATCGGCAGCTGGAATATGTACCTCCATTTGTTCGTCAAATCGTTCGGGCTGCTCTTCTGAGTCTGACTCGTCAGACTCAGTAAGTTCATGATCAATAAAAGGATTGTCAATCCACTGAAGCATAACTGGGGTTAACCCTGGCTCAGCCTCAGTGATATTGATATATGTAAAATCTTTGGAGTAAGCCTGGGAAGAGCGCATGCATAAAAGGTTTGGTCAAGCTGCTCATATGCCTCCTTTCCCAGAGCTTCCTCAAAACTCAGTGAGAGGACACGAATGAATGGAACATCATTCGGTCTTTTCGTTTTCAAGGCAAGGGAGAGAATCTCTTCAAAATATAATTGTGAATAAGAGATTCGTCGACCCGTGACCATAGAATGAAACAGATGGGTTTCAAATTCGTTCATCTGATCCAAACTTCCAGATTTGCCCCCCAAACACCTTGTGATACTTGAAAATAAAAACTTCCATTTCCCAGTAAAGAATTTGTACTGAATTACACCTTGGATTTCAGGCTGACCAATCAAGGGAAAGGCCTCAGCTCGAGCTTGCTGTTTGGTCAGTCTGGCCTGGAATCCTCCTTCACCTGCTTCCTCAACGGTGGGAAGTAGTAAGGCTGCGCGTATCGTCTATTCAGTGATGGTGATCGTCTGTCTGCCATCATTATATGTGCCAGTGATGGCAGTCTTTTCTTCATTGACGGTGCAAGTATACCACCATTCACACAGCACCAATGGGTACATCACGGTGTCACAAAAGTAAGCACCATATAGAGGATGGGCTTTCATGTATTGAATCAGTTGCTCAAAACCCCTGTTTTGGCGATTGGCGGGAATATCAGCATTGGCTACCCTGTTGTTGTCCTTGATTTGTACCCTATTTTGGAAATCTGCACCTGGAATCATACGAGCAGTAACGTGAAGAATCATATTTGCATTCGCCATTGATAAGAATTAGAGCAGAAGATTTAGAGAAGATAACAATTAGGTTAAGATTTTGAAAATAAGTTGAATATAAACTGAAGGAGCGAAATTTAAGTAACTAAGTTAGGAAACTATCTATTTAGTCCATGTAATTTAAAACTAATGACACTTATGACCCTGAAAAAATATATTTACAAACGACTCAACCTAAAATAAAAAATAAAAAAACTCTATAGGCTAAAAGAAGAAAAAAAAAAAAATAGATGGAAAAGATATTTACAAAAATTACACCCAGTCTGAGTTTGTGGTCGGACTGATGGATCTGGAGCTGACTAACGAGTCAGACTGAAAATTCACAAGCTGACTCAGGGGTCAGCTTGAGATTTATGATTTTGACAGATTAAGGATTTAACATTCCCAGTTCTCCTAACAAATAGAAAAACCTGTCCTCACTCAGAGGTTTCATGAATATGTTTGCCAATTGATCATTGGTGGCTACAAACTCCAATCTGACCTTTCCTTTCTCCACACAGTCTCGAATGAAATGATGTCTTATTTCAATGTGTTTGGTCCTGGAGTGGAAAACTGGATTCTCAGTGATTTGAATGGCACTCTTGTTGTCACACATGATTGGAGTGTTTTGAATCTTGATTTCAAGATCAGCCAATTGGTGTTGCATCCATAGTAGTTGTGCACAACAGCTCCCTGCAGCCACTTACTCAGCTTCAGCTGTGGAAGTTGCCACTGAATTTTGCTTTTTACTTGACCAGCTGACTAGCTTTCCTCCCAGAAGCTGACATCCTCTTGATGTGCTTTTCCTGTCCAATCTACATCCTGCATAATCTGCATCTGTGTAGCCAATTAACTCAAAACCAGAATCTTTAGGGTACCATAAACCAAGATTTGGTGTACCCTTAAGATATCTGAAAATTCTTTTGACAGCTTTAAGATGGGATTCTTTGGGGTCAGCTTGATAACGTGCACATAGACATGTAGAAAACATTATATCAGGTCTACTAGCAGTTAAATAAAGCAAAGATCCAATCATACCTCTGTAAGTAGCTTGACAAACTGACTTGCCAGATGAATCTTTATGCAACTTATCAGAAGTACTCATTGGTGTTTTCATTTCAGAACATGTTTCAAAACCAAATTTCTTTTCTAAATCATGAACATATTTACTTTGATTTATGAAAATTCCATCTTTCTTTTGTTCGACTTGTAAGCCAAGAAAGAAAGTAAGTTCTCCCGTCATGCTCATTCTATATTCACTACACATGAGTTTTGAAAACCAAGTACACAACTTTTCATTAGTGGATCCAAATATAATGTCATCAACATATATTTGTACCAAAATCACATGACAATTTTCCTTTTTGATAAACAGTGTTTTATCAGATGATCCTCTTTTAAAATTGTTTTTAAGAAGAAAGTCAGACAGAGTATCATACCAAGCTCTAGGAGCTTGTTTGAGACCATATAAGGCTTTGTTTAATTTAAAAACATGATCAGGAAAGTTAGGATCAACAAAACCTGGAGACTGCTTGACATAGACTTCCTCCTGTAGATCACCATTCAGAAATGCACTTTTCACATCCATTTGATACACCAAGAAGTCTTTAAATGCTGCATATGCTAAGAATAGGCGAATTGCTTCAATTCTGGCCACTGGAGCAAATGTTTCATCATAATCAATGCCTTCTTCCTGTTTGTATCCTTGAGCACCCAGTCGAGCTTTATTCCTGACCACCACCCCATCTTTGTCATATTTATTTCGAAAGATCCATTTAAGTCCAATAATGGTCTTAAACAGGGGACGTGGAACCTTTGTCCAAACATTGTTTCTTATGAATTCTCCAAGCTCCTCTTGCATTCCATCAACCCAGTCTTCATCTAATAATGCTTCTTCAACCTTCTTGGGTTCCATCAGACTCAAGAAATTGGTATAGAAACAAAGCAGTCTTTCTTCTCGTTTTGACACCTTCAGTTAATGAACCAATAACTGACGAAATAGGATGTCCCTTGACAGTCTTGATGTTTCCTATCTCGTTGTGGGAAACTGCCTCTACTTGAGTCTGAGTATCATCAGTCTAATTATCATCAGGCTGAGTAATTTGGAGCTGAGTATCATCAGTCTGATTATTATCAGTCTGAGTTTCATCAGTTTCATTGGACTTGGTATTTTCAACATCGGGGACACTCTGGAATGATGATTCATCAGGTTCAGTGTCAGATGCTTGATGTTGATGGGCGTTTTCATTATTCTGAGCTTCAGCCTGAGAGTCAGCTTCAAATGTGGTTACAAGTAATTCATCACAAAGCTGATTGATAGTGGCTATGTCAGTCTGTGATGATGATTCCTCTTTGTCAGACTGAGTAGTGTCATCAAAAGTGACATTAATGCTTTCTTCTACCACCTTTCTTCTTTCATTGTAGACTCTGAATGCTTTAGCGATGCTTGAGTATCCAACGAACAGTCCTTCATCAGCTTTAGGAGACATTGTACACAACAAGTCTCGTTGATTTAGAATGTAGCATCTACTTCCAAAGATATGGAAATAATGAATGGAAGGGACCTTGTTGTGGTATAACTCATAAGCTGTTTTTCCATGTCTCTTTACGATGATCGATCGATTCTGTGTGAAACAGGCAGTGTTCACAGCTTCAGCCCAGAACTTTATCTTCATGTTTCCATAGCACAGCATTGTTCTAGCAGCCTCAATTAGAGTTTTGTTTCTTCTTTCTGCAACTCCATTTTGTTGAGGGGTTCGAACTGAGGCAAAGTTTTGACCTATGCCTAATTGATCACAAAAGTCTATTAAGACTGAGTTTTTGAACTCAGTTCCATGGTCACTTCTCATCTGACGAACAAGAGTGTTTTTCTGCCGCTGTTCTCTTTTGATCAGACTGATGATCTCTTCAGCTGCATCACTTTTAGCCCTTAAGAAGATAACCCAAGTAAATTCATCAACAATTACAAGGGTGTATTTCTTTCCTCCTTGACTCTCAATTCCAATCGGACCAAAAAAATCCATATGTAGCATAAATAAAGGTTCATCAATTGAATGCAACATTTTGGATGGGAATTGAGTCTTTGTTTGCTTTCCAAGCACACAAGCTGAGCAAACTTTGTCTTTGGTATAGGTCAGTTCAGGGAGACCTCTTACCAATTTACTTTTTGACAGGGCATTTATATTTTTGAAATTTAGATGGGATAACCTTCGATGCCATAGCCAATTAAGTTCTTCTTTTGTTTCTGTGAACAAACATGTCTCAGCTTCATCATTGGCCGTACTCAGATCCAGACAAAATACATCTCTTTCTCTCTTGGCGAGTAGTAATGGTTTTCCCTTGGCACTGTAGATTATTCCAGCTTGTTTCCTGAATCTGACTTCATGGTCTTCATCAGTAATTTGACTCACACTTAGTAAGTTATGTTGTAATCCTTCCACATATGCAACTCTCTTGAAAGTGACAGCTCCAGCATGAATCTTTCCATATCCACGTGTCATTGATACCCCGTTGTCACCATATCTCACTTGAGGCCCATCTTCTTCTTTATAGTCTTGTAGAAAAGACTTCATTCCAGTCATGTGCCTTGAAGCTCCACTATCTAGATACCATTTTGTAGAGTCCTGCACATGAAATAGAAAATATTAGTTCCTTTTGGGCACCCACTTTAGAGTGGATCCATGAACTGAAGCAGGTTTAAGTTCAGGTTCAGTCTTGCAGTCAGTTTTGGAGCTGGTATAGTTCCATTTATTTATTTCCTTCATGCAGTTAACAGAATAATGACCTATGACACCACAGTATTTACATGGAGTATCTTTGAGACTGACTCGAGAAGAAACTGACTTAGTCTTGGTTGGTTTCACAGACGTTGTCTTTGATTTAGAAGTGTTTCTTTGCTTTTGAGGTGAGACTGACTTTGATGAAACTGACCTAGATTTTGGTGAAACTGACTTATGTGGAGCTGACCAACGTTTTGGTGACACAGACTTTTGAAAGATGGTTTTCTGTGGTCTAGACTGAGTCAGTTGTTTACAAAACACAGCTTCATGCCCTTTTTCACCACAATTGTAGCAAATTCTATTAGGAGGAGTCTTGGGCCTGATGTGATTAGGCGATTTGTTCCTGACTAGAGTTTTTACTATGTTAGTCAGTTCCAACAATTGATTCCCCAGTTTATCAATGGTTTTTGTTTCATGACTTTTGGAACTGACTGGGTGCTGATTCTTAGGTTTACTCACAACCTTGGGCAATCTATTGGTTAGATGCACAGAATCTTTTTCAGCATGCACATTTTTATCAGTTTCAGATAAATTAACACATTCAGACTGAGAAGAAGATGAAGAATTACTTTTATTAGAAACTTGGGAAATTACAGGTTTTACAAAAGCATTTGACATCATTATTTTTTCTCCTTTCATATATGTGAAAGTATTTGGAAGAATTTCTGGTTTGAAAACAATTTTTTCTCTTTCAGCTTTTTCAGCTTCTTCTTCAGTCATATGCTTCTTCAAACTGAATCCCTCACCCAACACAGCTTGTACTTGTTTGGGTACCTGTCTGCTCAAACAATCTTCATTTTTTAAGGATGATATGCACCATGATTTACAAATTCTTTTATAGTGCTCAGTTTCTTCTCTAAGTTTATGATTTTCTTTTGCAAGATCACTATAAGCTTCAGTCTGAGCATTTAAAAGGACTTTATAACTTTCTAGTTCAATTATTTTATCATCTTTAATTTTCAAATGATTTTCAAGATCTTTGATTTTTTGTTTGAATTCAGATTGTTCTTCTAATGTGGTGGTCAAGTCAACAAAAATATACTCAAACATTTGAAGTTTTTGTTCATTTGTATAAGTGTCAAAATTGTGTACCTTATAAAGTTTTGACTTGTTCCAGTCTGAGTTGCAACTCAGTCTCTCAGCTTCCTTCAGATCCTTCTCGAACTGAGAGGCAGATTTCTCAGCTTCAGTCACTTCTTCTGTGAATGCCATTAAGCATTTATCTACCACTTCCTCATCTTCATCAGACGACAGTTCCTCATCTAGCCATTCTTCAGCAAAGAATGCCTTTTGCTCAGTTTGAGGTTTCTGTGTATTTGAACTGGTGCCTTTCTTGTATTTAAGATACTTCTTTTGATATCTTTGGGCCCTCTCAGCAACCTCGTCCATGTGTTCAGTCTGAGCATTCTTTACTTTACAGTCAGCATCCATGTGACCGTATTCATTGCATTTAAAACATTTCACCTTCTTCAGATCGAAAGGTTTCTTTCCTTTGTAGCATGTCTTATGTTCAAGCTTCATAGTTAACAGAGCAAGCTGACTTTTTAGTTTCTTGACCTCAGTTTCATCATCTGATTCTGAGTCTGAGTGTGACTCAGACTCAGATGAGTCAGCTTTAGAATAAATTTCTTTATTCCTTCTACTTGTTGCAACTAATGCAGCTTCAGGATCCCTTGCAGTTCGTCTATTGTTTATCTTTTTCCTTTCTTGAGATTCTTCAAAATTTAACAATAGTCCAAAGAGCCCAGGCAGCTTGTAGGTGGACAGCTTCTCACTAACTACACGAGATGTAATGACAGATTCAAATTTGTTAGGTAAGATATCAACAAATTTCTTACATATTTCATCATCTTCCTTTGTTACTCCTAGAGCTGACATATCGTTCAACATTATTTGAAATCTTGTATGCACATCAGCCAAGGTCTCCTTTTCTTTCATATAGAAATTTTCATAATCTCTCACAACAGGAACACCTTCATAAGACACAATTAAAGTGTCCCACAGTTCTTTTGCAGTTCTGCAGCCAGCTATCTTTGAGAATATTTGTTCAGATACTGCATTTCCTAGAATACTTCTAGCTCTTGGATCAAGATTGAACAACAGCTTGTCTTGATCTGTCCATTGTGATTTAGGAGTTTGAACCCATCTTGCACGTTGAACAATTTTATCACCTTCCTTGACTTCATCAATGTGCTTTCCTGGAATAATGGGTCCTTCAGTCACTATTCTTATCATTTCCTCATGAATTCCTGAGAGATGCCACTCAGCTTTAAGTTTCCAATGGGCAAAATTATGTCCATTGAACACAGGAATTCCTTTTCCAGCCATTACAGGTGTATTTGAAGATGATGACATTGTTTTTGAGATTTTATATATTGATCGTTTAAGATTTATAAATTTATTAAAATTTAAATCTTATTTGCTCTGATACCAGTTGTTAGGTCTCAATAAGATCTCAAACACTAGCTAATCAATCACAAATAAGTATTTAGATGTTAATTATTATGAATCGATTGATTACTCAGTTTCTTAGATTATTATAGCGGAATTTATAATAACAAAGAATGATTATAACACACAGTTATATTTCTTAGAAAGGTGCAACGATTACAATGTTCAAGCTCACTATTTATACACAATGATAGTGAGCTTGATAAGTATGAATCTTAGTAAATCTTCTAAAAGGATAGAAGATTTTATCTAACTAACATACCTAAATTAAAGCATTACGTTTCTTTATGAAGCTGAGTAGTCAGCTCCATAATGCCTTAGTTGCTTTTAGTCACTCAGACTCAGAATCACTCAGACTCAAATCACTCAGATTAAGACTTTAATTAACAGATTTATTAACTCGGGTTAAATCGTTGATTTTCCCAACAGATGGACTGATGATGATGATGATGATGATGATGATGATGATGATGACGATGATAAAGGCTTGATGATGATGGACTGATGATGACGACGACAATGATGATGAACTGATGATGATGATGAAGATGAGATCTTGATGATGATGAACTGATGATGATGATGATGAACACAAACTAGCAGGGGGTTTTTTTATATGATGATGAAGAAGAGAGAATTGAAGAAAGAGGGTTTTATTTATTTATTATGATTATGATGATGAACGTTAATGTTGATATACAGAATCTACAAGGAATATAGGTAACTTTAGTGCTAATATTTGATGAACGTTAATGTTGATACACAAAGGGTTTGAGGGGTTGAGAAATTGAAAGAAAGAAATTGTGGGTTTGTGTTATTAGGGTAAGAAATTGTGAGAGATGACTTATAGATGAAGTAACATAAAAAAAAAATAGATTAAAATATAAAAAATAATGGGTAATTGGATATATGTCATCAAATAGCAGGTTATATGGCAGGTTACGTGGACAAAAACGTCATTAACCGGTTACACGTCAGTATTTTGTAGGTAAACTGTAACATGGTGTACTTAATAGAAATAATTAGTCAATTCATAGTATTCAATAGAAATTTTGAGAATTCGGTATACAAAAAAGAATTTTGTATCAAGTTGGTGACATACACAAGTTATTTTTCCTTTAATTTAATAAACATGTTACATGTAGGTACATGTTAGACAAAAACCATAACAATTAAGAGGAGTTACATACTTATATAGATAAATAGATTTGATTTACGTTTGTATCTTAAGAGGAGTTACATACTTATATAGATAAATAGATTTGATTTACGTTTGTATCTTAAATGAATCTATCTAACAAATAAAAGAAAATTTTAATAAAAATATGTCAAAGAGATGCTTAAAATGGTTTTATAGAACATATAGTAAATTAGAAACTAACATGTTTATTGAACTTTAACCGAATAATCTAGGAATACTTAAATCATGTTCATGTCTATAGTCCTATAGTCGGAAATTTGATTACAATAACCAAATTTGAGATATCACAACCCAATCTGTTTTATTTTTACTCTTTTGTTATAATTATATGAACATGAAAGAATAAGAAATTTTTTAAAGTAAGTGATTCTCTTCTTTTATGTTTCTCATAAATACCGCCGTAAGCCCTAATAATCGAGCAACTGATGATTAGCAGGCAATTTCCTCAATAAACATAAAGTAATTGACGGTGGGCTTATTTAAAGATGAATAAAATCTTTATAGGCTATGTAAAGATTGTAAGTATTTGAATAGTGTCGAATAAATATGTGACTGTAAATGTGTGAGACTACGGGAGCGCACACATCGACATTTAGACACGACTATCTGTTTAATATATTTAGTAAATATTACTTAATTGGTTAAGTATAATGTTTATTAAATGGAGGGGTTTATTACGTAAATAATGAGGTTTCCTTATTGTAATATAACTTGAACTATAAGATTTACAAATCTATAAATAAAACACAAACCCTAAACCCTAAACCCTAGACATATCACAAATCGATTTTAGGTTTATGAAACCCTAAACCGATCGGCTATTTAGAGCTAAGGGGTGTTTTCATTTTTCGGTTTTGAGATCAAGGAGTTGCTGATGGACAATCGTTGTTTAAAGCATTAAACAAGTACTAGCATACTGGTATGTTGATAAAGAGGGTGTCGTGTAAGCAACCGTAGTAAAACCTGACTTTAGGTTTTCGTTACTTGTTTTCTCAATAAGGTACACTATAACTATCCGATTTATTATTTACTATGTGGTCCTAATTTCCGTTGCATTTAATTGTGTGACAATTTGACTTGAGGTCTATACTTACAGTGGTATCAGCCATAACATAGTAATTTTATATTGGATAATGATAAAACATAAAAAATTATGGGGGGATTGAGGTTTGGATTAAAACTTGAGATTAAAATTGTTTAAACCTGAACCTAACTGCGCAGCAGTTACCTTATGGTGCGGCGCAGCGGGTGGAAACATAAAAAAAAAAATGTTTTTTTATTAAAAGTTAATTAAAATCTTAAACCTTAAATGCAAATTTTGATGTTTTATTAAATGTGTGCATATTTATTTTTTATGACAATTATGGTTATTAAGTTACATGCATAACTTAATAAACATAATTTGATATTATGATATTGTAAAAAGTAAATTGCATATATTGACATATAATAATTGTTATTTGATATGTGCGACACTAATCATATTGGATATAAAATTGTTATTTGTGGTTTATTTGATAAATTGTATTGTCCACATATTGAATAACTTACGTAATCCATATTTGTCTTATTTGAACTGATGCATGTGGTCCGTTTCCTTTTGAAACGAGAGTTATTCAATATGAGGACAATGACCATGGAGACTATATGCTTAAGGGCTCACCCAATTTTGTTGCGTAGTTGAATTCTTATATTCATATTAATATTAATGTCAAATTGTTTTGAAAGTAATAAGTTAATATGACTAAAGAATTATGAAAAGAATTTTTTTAATTTATTTTGGCACTTTTATACGTTCTATACGCATAAAGGTTGGGTTTATACCGTAATTTTACCATGCAATGGAACGTATTAAATTGTAAAATACATTAAAAAAAATCAAACTTTTAAAAACGTGTGATTGGTAATTCAAAATTAAATGTACATCCTTAGTGTATAAATTCCCAACTAGGCTCACCTACTTAAAAGACGGTGTCTAGGAAAGTTTGGGGTGATATTATACCCCTAATGAGGTCAGGTTTTCAGTAATGCTTTGTCGTCACCTACCTTCATTTTCTTTCCTGGTCGTACCCGTTGTAGAGCTACCGAAAGGGTTTTTATGATGACGATGGTACGTTTAGTTATCATATACACTAGGTGTGTAGGAATTAAACAATCATAGAAACACGTTTTAAAATAGATTATAAAAATGTTTATTTGAAAAACACAAATTATGAGACGAAGTCGTATGCATGCCTCTTCGTACATAAATTTTGTCACCCACGGAATTAAGTCATATTGCTATCCGTATTGCTTAGACAACTTGTACTTGCTCGTCACTCTACGTGAGACGTAGGTGAAGGGTATCCAAGGTGGATTACCACTCATAGTGAGACTATGGTGGACTATTTTGTGACAACCGTCATTTTATCCGTCCTTAGTTAGTCTAGTATGCCTGTAAATCATTACCGCATTTTACTGAAAAAATTAAAACTTGATTATTACTATTGTTACGAGATTAAAAGTTACGTTTTCTAGTATAAGATGACTTCTATGTTATGTGTCTATACTTGTTGTGATGCTTTCGTTAGTTAAGTGCACAGTAGATAGTTCCCTAGTCGAGCTCCTAGATGAATTAACGGGAAATTTATATTTTCTTACTATAAGTGGACTTGGATTTATCTAAGCTTATATCTCGCTTCCGAATCTCTAATCATAGACTTATAACAATTTCTTATTTATCGCTCGTTTCTATATTACGTCTATCATTTTACTTTTACGTCTCGTGATTATATTCGTTTCCTAGTTTTCCTTCACCGAGTTAAAAATTGGTTGTGGTTCATATTTGGTTAAAGGATTGGGCTTTGGCGTAGTCTTGACAAATAACTAGACCCAACCCATCAAAATTAATTTTAACAATTATCTAATAATACCTAAACCAAAAATTAAAAACCCTTTTTTTCCCATTTCCGCCCCCCCCCCCCCCTGCCTAATTCCCGTTGACCTATACTTCTTTGCAGCCGCCACAAACACACTCCTTTGCTGCCGTTTTCTTCACCACCACCATCCAAGTTGTTTGTTGGTTTGATTCTCCACCATAACCGTGCTCATCTTCACCATCTAAAGGTTTGTTTCGTTTAAATCCGTGAGTTTTCTCCTATATCCAAAACTCTATTATGGGCAATTGAAATCCGTGTTGTAAACTTGTTGTTTTATGTGTAATCGTGTTGTTGCAGCCACGAGTTTCAAGCACCAAGTTTTGATTTCCATTTCGTTAGCAGTTACACTAAGTGTAACTAACAGTTATACTACTAAACAAACTAACGTAACTAACAGTTACGCTACGTAACTAACATTTACGCTACGTAACTAACAGTTACACTAAGTGTAACTGTAGTTACACTAAGTGTAACTAACAGTTACGTTGAAAAACAGTTTTTCAATACAAAAAGAGTCGAAACAAAACTCGTTTGAGTCCAATCTTTTCTGATTATAAACGGTATTTTAATAAGAAAATTTGTTTATATTTAACAGAAATTAAATTACAAAAAACGTAAAATACTAACAGGGGGTCTAATATGATTATTTGAGTAAAATGTCTAAGTTCATTAACCTACTTCGTGTAACCATTTAGACAACTATAATAACAATTAATTGGATTTATACTAAGTTAATAGCTAGTCTAAAAGGTACTAAAAAGGTTCGTCTTGTCTACACCTAAATTATACAACACTTTAATATAATAAACACAATATTCATAAGTATAACGTTTTCGGACATCTTAGGTAACCGGTTTTTCTTTTGTCATATCTTACTCGTAATTAAACTCTTTAATAATGATGTCTTAGTCTAAAAATTAGCTCTCGGTGTCCAGTTTTCAAATATGTTTCCGTCAACGTATAATTCCTTCTAGAACCATAGTTATCTTAGTGTGAGGGAACCTATGTGTTCGCTGAAAAGTTTGTCGTTTGATTCAAAGTCGTTAACCGTCGAATTCTATTCATACATTATACTTTTATCTAGGGGAGATCTAGGACTAGTGAGGACCCTACTTCTGATCGACATACTACGCATATTACACACATTTTCTATTTTATCGCTCATTCGATAAGGTGAGTTCATCGCCCCATTTACTACTGTTTTATGTATTTTAAACTAAACGGGGGAAAGTAAAACTCAACTAAACGATTTATGAGAAAACGAATACCATTTTCAAACGTACCATAAATGGATATTTTTATTTATGGAAACGTACTATTTTTGGAAACTTTCTATTTCGGGAAATTTACTACTTTCGATAAATTTACTATAAATAGAACTTCCTATTTATAGAAACTTACTACTTTTAGAAACATACTATTTTCGGAAACTTACTACGAACTAGATTTCATAAAATGTGTAACAAAACCTAATGCATTTTCAGATACTTACGAGATACGGGTATATTTGGATTCATGTTACTTACACACTACTAGCTAACTTAGTACTGTCGAGACGTACTAAGGGTAGCGTTCGGACCTGACACAGCTGATGCGTGTTATACTGACTTGACGTTGCCGAGGCGAATCAAGGACAGTGTTCAGATTCGATATTGCCGACGGGCGTATCACTTACAGGGCACTGCCGAGGCGTGTCACTCTGTTCGTTGGATATGATTACTATTTTCGATATGGATACTATTTTACTACTTATCCATTAGTTACACGCTTTTCTTATACTACTGTTGTGCTTGAGATTGAAAAATTGTTTACTTACATTTTCTTACTTACTACTCGATGAATTCGCTCAACTTTTGTGTTGACTTTTTAGGTTTACTTTCAGGTATTGATCAGGCATAGGATCTAGCTGGACTGGACTCCTAGAGACTTAGAGTATTATTGCATTGTGGCTTGAACTGATACATTTATTTACTTATGTTTCGGGCTTGCATGCCTAAGTACTTTATTTTCATTTTCGAATTTATTTTGGATGTTGTTTCATTGTAGTGAATGACGTAATTGTGTACGAAGGGGTTGTACCTTGGACATGGCGACGTCATGACACACGAATATTATTTATTTCATATAGATTGTTTCTTTATTTACTATTGTGTTATGACGATCGCCAATCAGTTGCACCATGCGTTTCCGCCACTGGCGGGGTGTAACATATTTGCAGTCTTCAGTCGGATGACTTAAATCGGTTTATGTAGTGAGACTGTAAACGCCGATAGCAATAAGATGCGACGAAACATGATGATGTCACGATCACCATATTGATGCTTGATCGAGTCATGACATTAAGTCCCATAATCTAGGAATTGCATCGGTAAATGCAATTATTGAACGTCACTTACCTTTTGAGTATCATTTAGTTCCTAGCAGATCAACTGATGGAACGGTGATATATCATTTGGGTCCTAGTCTTAACAAAAAGTAAACCATGGGTTTTACATTTTTGTTGAGAAATCATTATGTCGAAAGTACTAATGAGAACTTTCTTCTATTTTGTAATGGCACAAAAATCCGCTTCTAAAGAGATTTTAGATAAAACCAAAACAGCATTAAGAAGAAACTTACTTTCTGGACCAAACTTTAACGACTGGTTTCGATCACTGAGGATTGTCCTAAGAGTGAGGGAAAAGCTTGAAGTCGTTGAAACACCTATGATCCATAAGCCAGCTGAAAATTCTCCTCAATCTGAACAAGATAGTTATAAGGAAACTTATAAGAAGCATGATGAAGTTGTTTGTCTCATGCTCAGCAGTATGACTCCTGAGTTGGTTAAACAATTTGAGGCGAAATGGCCAGATCAGATGATCACTGAGCTACGTGCATTGAATGAAAAACAAGTTGGCCTTAAGCTAAATGACTTGATTCGAGATGTACATGCATGTCATCATGTGTCTGGAACACCAGTGAGGGACTCATGTTCTACACATGAAAAGCTTATTTGATCGCTTGGACAGGATGAAATATGCCTATCATCACCTTGTAGTTGTGAGTATAATTCTTAATTCTCTTTCACCGGAATTTCAGGAATTTACTCGCACCTACAATATGCAAGGAATGAAAAAGAGTCTTAATGAACTCCATGCAATGCGGTGGAATTCGAAAAGAGTATCTCCAAGCGTAAGGTGAATGACAACCAAATCCATGTGATTGGTGGTGGTCAAGGCCAGAAAAGGAAAAAGCAACCGCTAAGTGCTAAAGGAAAAGTTGCTAAAGCTATTAAAAATAAACAAGTTGTTGTTTATTCTTCCAAGGCTAAGCAACCTCCTCCAGCCAAAAATGAAATGGTCGCTAAAGATGATGGGTGTCACCATTGTGGTGTGAAAGGACACTGGAAGAGGAATTGTCCTAAGTATCTTGTCGAGGTGACAAATAAGAAGAACGGCTTGGTCGAATCTTCAGGTATTTTCACTATCGAGTTATTTTCTTTTGCTTAAACAAAAACTTGGGTTTATGACACTGGTTGTGGAACTCATATTTGTAACTCCTTAAAGGGGTTTAAAGCAAAGAAGAAACTGAAGAATGGATCCTTGTACGTGTACGTTGGCAACGACATACGTGTAGCAGTGGAAGCCATTGGAAATTTTAACTTACAATTACCTTTGGGATTAATTATTGTGTTAGACAATTGTCATTATGTTCCTTCAATAGTTAGGGGAATTGTTTCAGTTTCTGTATTACAAGATTGTGGTTATGATAATAAATTTACGAATTTTGGTATTTCAGTTTCCAAGAATAATATGCATTGTTTTAATTGTATTAAAATTAATGGTATATTTGAAATTGATATGCATGACCGTCTTTCTTATACAAATAATTTTGTTTTTAATGTAAGCACTAAACGATCTAAGTCTAACTTAGACTCATCCTACCTATGGCATTGTCTTCTTGCACACACAGGAAAACACCGAATCAAAAGACTTCAACGTTAAGGACTTTTGAAATCAAGTGATGATTCAGTTGATAGGTGGGATTCTTGTGTATCGGGAAAAATGGCAAAGAAACCCCTCTCGCATGAGAACCAAAGGGCAACCGACCTACTAGGAATCAGTGATGTATGTGGTCCCTTTAAGCATATGTCTAGGAAATGATCTTACTACTTCGTAACATTTACGGATGATTTCAGCCGTTATGGTTATGTTTACTTGCGTAAACATAAACATGAGGTGTTTGAAAAATTCAAAGTGTTTCAAAACGAAGTAGAAAACCAACTCGGTAAAACCATCAAGATTCTATGATCGGATCGTGGTGGTGAATATTTAACCCTAGAGTTTAAGGATCATCTCAAAGCACGTAGAATTGTCCAACAGCTTACTCCTCCCTATACTCCACATCACAGTGGTGTATCCGAGAGGAGAAATCGAACCTTGCTATACATGGTACGATCTATGATGAACCTTACAACTTTACCATTATCTTTTTGGGATTACGCCTTAGAGTCTGATGTACGCATTCTCAACATGGTTCCAACCAAGAAGGTTGATAAGACACCATATGAACTATGGCATGCGATTCTCCTGACAAACTCGAGCAAAGATCTGTTAAGTGTATCTTCGTAGGATACCCAAAGGAAACGATGGGTTACTACTTCTATAATCCTTCCGAGAATACTGTGAAAATTGCTCGGTATGCTGAGTTTTTCGAAACACGGCTTATCGCTCAAGGAAACAGTGGGAGGGTTGTAGAACTTGACGAGGTTCAAGAGGAAGATACATTACCTTCTACTCACACTGGTGATCAACAATTTGGGGGGTATAGAATTTAGCCTCATGATATGCCTCAATCTAATCTTCAAGTTGCGATTGAGCTTCATGACATGACTCAGTCTCAAAATCAAATTGATGATGCTCCAATTTAGGTCCGAAAGGACAATACATGTCCCTCAAAAACTAAACCTAAATGTAGCTTTAGATAATGAGGATCATGTATCAGGGGATCTTAATGAACCTCGAAACTTGAAAGTTGCATTATCAGGGCCTAAAGCTGATAAATGGCTTCAAGCTGCCAATGTGGAGATGCAGTCCATGAAAGACAACGACGTTTGGGATTTGGTGGATCGTCCTCCAAATACCAAAAAGGTGGATTGTAAATGGCTCTTAAAGATAAAGACCAACATGGACGGAAATATACACATCTATAAAGCTCATCTCGTGGCAAAAGGATTTACTCAAGTCTATGGCATAGATTATGTGGAAACCTTTTCCCAGTGGCAAAAATTAGGGCTATTAGAATTCTCTTAGCCATAGCAGCATTCTATGACTATAAGATATGGCAAATGGATGTCAAGACATACTTTCTGAATGGTTATCTAGACGAAGAGGTCTATATGAATCAGCCAGAAGGTTTATTGATCCATTATATTCCAAAAAAGTGTGCAAGCTAAAAAGATCCATTTATGGACTTAAGCAAGCATCACGAAGTTCGAATAAAACATTTGATGAAGAAATCAAAAGGTTTGGTTTTGTTCAGAATTTTGATGAGCCATGTGTGTATCTAAAATTCAGTGGGAGTAATGTTACTATCTTAGTCTTATATGTAGATGACATATTGTTAATGGGAAACATTATTTCAATGCTTGAAGATGTTAAATCTCATCTTGGAAATGTTTTGCCATGAAAGATTAGGTGAAGAAGCATTTATATTGGGAATCAAGATCTCGAGAGATAGATCTAAGCGGTTAATTGAGTTAAGTCAAAAGGCTTACATTGATAGAATACTAAAGAAATGTAGGATGGAAAATTCCAAGCGTGTAAATTTACCAATGCAAGATGCACTTAAACTCAGCATCAAGGACAGTGCTTCTACACCTGATGAGGTGGAGCGTATGCAAAGGATACCTTATGCTTCGGAAATAGGGTCTATTATGTATACGGTAAGATGCACAAGACCTTATGTGGTTTTTGCGCAAAATATAGTAAGTAGATTTCAACAGAATCCAGACGAAAGACACTGAATTGTTGTAAAGAACATATTAAAGTACCTTAGGGCTACTAAAGATATGGTTCTGGTGTATGGTGGAAATCCTAAGGTTGAATTAAAAGTTAATGGTTATTGTGATGCCGGATTTCAGACTGACCATGATGACACCAAATCTCAAACTGGATATGTGTTCACCATCAATGGGGGAGCAGTAGTATGGAAGAGCAATAAGCAATCCACTACAGCCATGTCTGCAACAGAATCTGAGTTCATAGCAGCTGCAGAAGCTGCAATGGAAACTGTTTGGATCCGGAAATTTATTTATGGACTTGGTGTTGTTCCCACAGCCAAGACTCCTTTGGATATGTATTGCGAAAACACTGGTGCAATAATCATATCCAATGAACCCGGGTTTCAGAAGGGAGCTAAACACTTTCAGAGGAAATTTCACTATATTCATGAACGAGTCGAACAAGGTGAAATTCGAGTGCTCAAAGTTCACACGGATGATAATTTAGCAGATCCTTTTACAAAGGCACTGGGAAAAGTGAAGTTAACTCACTTAGCTGAGGGGATAGGACTTTATCTCGTAATCACATGTAAATCCGTGGATTTAGTATTTGGATATATGGATGTAATAAACAAATTTATTTATGAATGAAATAATATTGGTGATATTTTGTTTTCATTTGTTATAATATGTGTATCCTATTTTTCATTATCCTTGAATAATATTGTGTAATATCATTCTAAATATCCGTTGTCAATTGATCATATGGGAATATGTTTGAATTAAGACAATATCTTAGTGTTTAGTCAGCTTGGCTCACTAACTCACATGGTATCCATTATGATGCATACTGGATTTTTCCACATGAATTATTACTTATGGATCCTTGTCATTAAGTATAATTCATAAGGTTTAAATTATCCTTAGACTTGAGATACAAGTTGCTACTCATATACGTAGTGCATTATTTAATCATAGTCAATACTATTCCTGGATAAGGGTGGCAAAAGGCTATTTTTAGTAATGTTGCGAAATACGATGACCACCATTTGTATTCAAGATAGGATTTGTTCCTTCGGTGAAAACTGAAGTTAGATACTTACCGGGCCACTCATGGATACTTAAGATGTTTGTCTGACCAGACCCAAATAAATTCAGATGTGTCTCGATAGTATTTGGTAATCTTTAAGTGATTCGCGAAATGAGAAACAGTAGTTAAAATGAATGATTTTGACTATATATTTTATCTAGAGTATCTGAAACAAAGGGATATAAACCGACTATAGACTCACAGTGACTTTGGAGAAACTTCACTCATGCATTTATGGGAGCATTGATATGTTGCTAGACATTAATCAATGTTATCATGTTTATTTGAACTTATTCAAAAGTGGGAGTGGTAGGTATTTGAATAATGTCGAATAAATGTGTGACTGTAAATGTGTGAGACTACGGGAGCGCACACATCGACATTTAGACACGACTACTAGTTTAATATATTTAGTAAATATTACTTAATGGGTTAAGTATAATGTTTATTAAATGGAGGGGTTTATTACGTAAATAAAATTGTAATATAACTTGAACTCTAAGATTTACAAATCTATAAATAAAACACAAACCCTAAACCCTAGACATATCACAAATCGATTTTAAGTTTATGAAACCATAAACGGATCGGCTATTTAGAGCTAAGGGGTGTTTTCGTTTTTTGGTTTTGAGATCAAGGAGTTGTTGTTGGACAATCGTTGTATAAAGCATTAAACAAGTACTAGCATATTGGTATGTTGATAAAAAGGGTGTCGTGTAAGCAAGCGTAGGAAAACCTTGTTTTAGGTTTTCGTTACTTGCTTGCTCAATAAGGTACACTATAACTATCCGATTTATTATTTACTATGTAATCCTAATTTCCGTTGCATGTAATTGTGTATAATTTGACTCGAAGTCTATACCTATAAAGATTACAACATAATAAATGGAAAGAAACGAAAATGTAAAATGCAACACATATTAAAAGTTACAAAAACAATTGGTTCGTCTAATTTTATGTTTATTGATAAATGAGATAGAATATATATCTAAGTCATGTGTTAAACATGGAATTATTTGTATATGCAATTATCTATCCAATAAATGAAAAAAATAATATACTATAACATGTGTCAAATATTGAATGATTTGAATATATAACTACTGGTTTTAATATTCGTACGATATACGGTTATTGAAAATTAGCCATAACACATATCAAATAACAAAAATATTATAAGCAACGTACATGAGAAACAACTTAACACATCTCAAAGTTTCTTTTTTCATTTGATCATTTTAACAAACAATTAGTATGTATTACGACCCGAGTTAAAAGAAGTAATGAAAGTAAATGAGATACGTGAAAAAATGTAAAGTTCAAGATTTTAGATATATAGTATGTATGGTCAACGGTGGAGTCGGAAAATCTTTTATGTGGGGGCAAAGTTCATATGGACGGTAAAGAAGACAATTATTATTTTGATTTATGTACTATAAATAAATAAATTACATATCGCCTAAGAAACTTGAATGCAATTATTATTTTGATTTTCCTTTAAAATAGAGAACACATTTTTTTTGCTTACGGCTTCTCTGAATACTTTTTCTTTTGACAAAGAAAACTAATTTTTAGCTCTTAAAAGTTTACATCTAGATAAATATTACAAATTATGTTCAAAATAAATAAATAAATAAATATTTCAATCAAGGGCGGTGCCAAAAGTTTTTCCATGTGGGAGCAAACTAAAACGATTTATCAAATGGATAAATTTTTATTGTTTATCTGGGACAAAATCTAGATTTTTGACTTTTATAACGGTAAACTTCAAAAATAGCATAAATATAACTATTTTCTATATTACGAAAAATGCTTATTGAGGACAACTGCCTACTTTGTCCTAATCATGGCTCCTCTGATTACAACTAATAACTTTTTATGATATAATATTATTAGTATTTGATATAAGATAAATAGGAAACATACATCATATATGCTAAGTAGCGAAGCATTATAATTATAATTTTTATTGTAATTAAATTATCAAATGTGCTTATAATGTGATAAGTATTAAAGTATTCAACTTTGATTAGATAAATATTATTAATTTACTACTAAGATAATTCTAAAAGTTTAAGTGAAATTTGATAAAATTATTTATAAATATTTCATGTGTCGTTTTAATAGATGTTTATGTGTCACTCCAAAATTGTTTGAATCCTAAATTAGTTATATGTGTCACTCAGAATATCTTTATCCTCTCCTCTCCAACCATATTGTTCCTCCCTTATCCCAAACTATGTGTGCAAATTGTTGGGGCACATGAAAGAACATCTTATCGACATACAGCCAAATAGTTTTATCACATCATAATCATAATAATAATTTCGTCAAAAATTAAACTAGACTGATGAGAAATTATCCATGTTTGTGAATCTTACAGGCAAGCTGAACAATTAAAAATCATTCAGATAAAACGACAGACAATCTTTAACCAATTGAACCTACATGCTACAATGATCTTCAAATCACTGCTTTAGAATTCAAACGTACAAATAACATACATCATCCTTTCTCATTCCACTAGAAAGATGCAAGGCTCTCGTACAATTTTACTGCAAGCCAGATTTTCAATAGAAATAATCAGACAGGATTGTGGGAAAACAAATGATGGTAAAAGCCGGTGAGATCTTTATCATAGTTACAAATAACATATATAAGAATCCAGATTCACTTTATTGATAATGGGTCAACTGGGTCAAATAATAAAAACTATTACCGTCTAGTTTCAGGTGCTTATATAACCTCCAAAATTGTTTTAGTCAAAATAAAAAGTTTTTTTAAGTATTTTCACACATTAAATATTTTCAAAAATGGACAAACAAGTATTGACGGGTGAACCCGGCTTGACCTGCTTACTACATATACTAGCTTTGACCCGTTACCCACCTGTTTTCCCACCTTATCTAATCATACAAATGAGAGTCGTAAAATGAAAATGTAAAATGGTTTAATTAAATAAGGCATTATGGTTATAAATTTTGCTTACCTCTGCATCTTCTGCACCAGATTTGGTGATCTCCATTTTTTCATCTGCAAATGAAAGAGGCGGTAGTAAATAAAGAGAATAGCATATTTAACAATATATTTTTTTTGTGGACATGAGATCAACATTTTGGCCTACAACCAAATACGGATCTATGCCATAAAATAACAGCAGTTAAGAGAACCAAGCAGAATACACAAAATGACTAATAACTTCTGATAATCCAAGAAAGTATGGTGAAGAAGATTTGTAATAATCGATATTGACATATGCCAAATACCTCCATCCTCGGGAATGTCTGAAGTCCACAAAGTAAGGTTGTCCCTCAAGAGCTGCATAATTAGAGTGCTGTCTTTGTAGGATTCCTCACTCAAGGAATCAAGCTCTGAGATAGCTTCATCAAACGCTTGTTTTGCAAGATGGCAGGCCCTAATACACGTAAAAAAAATACACAGTTTAGCAAACATTTTAGATAAAGCGTTTGAAATCAAGTATTGGAAAAACCGAAAAAGTACCTTTCAGGAGAGTTCATAATCTCATAGTAGAACACAGAGAAGTTCAAAGCCAAACCCAAACGGATCGGGTGAGTTGGTGATAGATCAGCTTCTGCGGTAGTGGAAGCCAACTGCAATGATAAAAAAAAAAATATACATTATTAATACGAGGCAGGGTAAAGGAAAACGCTACACTACAATAGCTACTAACTTGATAAGCCTTGAGAGACTGATCAGCTGCCTCTTTCTTATCACTACCAGACTTGAACTCTGCAAGATACCTATAATAATCTCCCTTCCTGCACTCGAATCAAAAAATCAACTTAAAGCAATTTCCCAAACACACAGAAGCCCGTCTTAAAGCCTGCCAATTGGAGAAGAATAAATATATGTGAAGATGCTCACATTTTGTAGTAGAAGACAGTAGATTCTCCAGCAGATGAAGAAGGAATGAGATGCTCGTCAATCACAATCATGATATCACCGCAAATGGTGGACAACTCAGTTTCAACCTTGTGCCTGTATTCTTTAATTCGGTTAACATTAACCTCATTGCCTCTAGATTCCTCCTTTTGTTCAATCGAAGACAATATTCTCCACGATGCCCTACGTGAACCAACCACGTTCTTGTAACCAACAGAGAGCAAGTTCCTCTCTTCAACAGTCAATTCAACATCCAACTTTGCAACGCTCTTCATTGCTTCCACCATTTCTGCAAATACAACAACAAAAGATAATCAGAATGGTGATCCAAGCAGTAACTCCAAATAAAACCGTCATCTATATTAACAAATTACCAGGTTCGGGTATGAAAAGTAAAAAGTAGCTTTGTAACATCATTTAATTCCTCGACTAGAACCTAGTTGCGCACAATTAGTTCCCAAACCTTTTGTACAATATGCCTTAAAAAAGTCAATGATTAGCTTACAAATTACTTAGATCTCGATATGTACCATCAAATATCCGAACATCGAACCTAGTTATTTCCAATATATAGATTAATACAAAAAGTAAATTCACAATTAAGCACAAAAAATCAGCGGTCATACTTTACTAATAGTAGTTTAACTCAATATTTTTTACTAAACCTTACTACTACGATTCGTATCGATTTGATCGAAATAGTAGACTAGTTAAAACATAATTTAAGGTAAAAAGTGAGCTAATTAAAAATCTGAATTATGATGAGACTAAATTGATTAAAAAGGAGAATCGAGAATCGAGAAGTTATAGATACAGATCATATATGTATATATAGGTAGAGCATAGAGAGATTAAACAGTATAATAAACAGCAATTAAAAAGAAGAGATCTAGAAGAAGAAGAAGAATAACCGTCATAACGTTCGGCTTGCTCGGCGAGCTTAGCAGTATAGATGAAGTTTTCACGTTCAGATGAAGAAGCCATGGATGCCGATTTCTTTGAGCTCACCGACTACTTTCTCTCTCTACTTTTTTTTTTTGTGTGAAAATGAGTGGAAATTGCAGAGAGAGAAAAAGACACTTTGTGGGTGACTGGTTTATGATGTGTGTTGTAAATTTAGGGGAAATTTTAGATATTCACCACAAAAGTTTTTTGTTTTCTATTTTGGACACTTATTCCTTTGGAGAAAAAGGTTTATACTTATGATTTTAACGTTATTCTCACGTTGTAACGGGTTAAAAAAGTTTATATTCTTGTTTGTAATGATATATAATTTTAAAAGGGTTATGAGATTCTTAAGAAAAGATTAAGCAGTCAGCAATGTTGGTTTATTATTCATTGAAGATGTCCAAAGTTTACAATTGATATTATAAATAGTAATGACTTTTTTATACTGACTTTTTTATACTGATAGGAACTTGTGTAATGATGCAGAGGCGGTAGAGCCAAAACTTATGTTCGATAAAAATACATTAAAGTCTTTCACAATGTTATGTGCTTGAATTTAATAAGTACATTAGACTCTAACATAGAAACAATTTACACATTTCAATATGAAACTTTAAGAGCTTCGTAGTAATCATTTTAAATATGAGACAATATGGGACACGTTTGTCCATGTTCGCAAGGAATGTTACGATGTTCATTGTTGAGTTGAATGAAATTTGCTTCTTTGTTGACGTGAAAGAGATTGAATTATCCCAAGCTTTGCAAGCGATGAGATTATATTGAAATATTCCGAAGGGGAGGGAGGAATTGATGGTTCCATGTCAACCTGGCAATCTTAACCCATATACCAAATTCTGGGTCGAATTGGACCCCTTTTCAAAGTTTTGGACAGATTTGGGTTGATGCTTTAGTTGTTGCGGGTCATAATGGGTCAAAGAGGGAAACAGGGAAAATAAGTTTGGGTCATACTGTATGGAAAAGAAAATGCAAACGCGTGATTTTCAACCTATTGTTTTCATTTATCCATCATTCGTACTCATCATTCTTCACAAAATCATCAATTTCTAAATCTCTTGGGTTCGTTCTTACTAACTTTTTACCTCTTCTTTTTAAATTAATATTTTTTGCTCAAATTATGACTTTCTATTTCTTTTTCTAAAATAAATTAAACTAGCATTTGATTATCAATAGATACTTTTAAATTTAATTAATTTTTTAATTAATTCGGTCACTAGTTTTAGTTCATTTTTAGATTTGTTTATTTGAATCTGAGTATTATTTTTCTTTCTATAATAAAACAAATCAAAGAAACCAAAACTAAATAGTATCAAAACAAAAATTTCATCATAAATTCATAACCGCAAAAAGTTTACAACTTTACATTTTAAACAATTCTAAGTTTTACTTGTTTGCTCAAATTATTATTTAGTTAAAAAATTAAGAAGAACCCGTTTTGACCCGCATCCGTTTTGACCCGCACCCGTTTGATACATTTTATAGATGACCCATTTTGACCAACACCCGTTTTGACCCGCATCCGTTTTGACCCGTTATCCAACCCAACCCAACCCAACCATTTTTCCAGGCCTAGTTCCATGAATCCAGTCTTGGCGATCAAGTCAACTTTTACACATTCAACATCCATTGGTGAGGGGATTATTTGGATTGGTTTTCGTGGGAGATATGTGGTGTCAATGTGATCACCTACATCATATCCAATATAGCGTGTAGGAAAGAGTTCGTACCATAAATCGTAGTTCATGTTATTAAGATTGAGTTGTATTGGGGCATGTACTTTGATGTTGGTAACACCATAAGCTTTATGAAAGGGAAATGGTGGATCGCCCATAGAGTTTAAAGGTGTCAATCGTTTTGGGATTTATGGGGAATCAAGGATCATCAGTATGGAAACGAAAAAGAAAATCGCATATTTGTAGAGATTTTAGGAGAGAAGTCCGATAGAGGAAATCTACCGAGTCGAATAGGAAGGGAGGGAATTTCATCATGTATTAATATGTTTGCAAAATTATTCGTCGTACTTTAAATCTTCTATAAAAACAACATCAAACAATTATTCACATTATTTGTTCTTTACGTGAATTGAACATACAATTAACATTCAATTCTTCATTTTTCCCTCGTTATATTTCAACCTTTATACTCTCAAACGTTGATTATTTGATTTTTGACTCACGCCGTGTGGTCACGGGGTGGGCTTCCCATATCGAGTATTGTAACATATCAATTCTACACTTTTTCTTTATAAGGTTCTTATTCCCACTTAAACATAATACTTAAAGTGGGGAAAAAATACACTCTAGACTTGATGACTTGAAAGGTTTTCACACATAAACGTAAACACATGACACCAATTTCACATTTAATTTATAGTTTCTTTTAAGCCAATTTATCATAAATTTTAGTGATGTCATTTATCACCAAAACGACATCTTTTTTGCATGCTAGTCATACCCATATGTGAGTAATAGCAATCAAAACCATGGTAAGTGGCTCGTAAGAACGAATTATATGTCGGGGAGTAAAAATGCCAAATGTAACTAAACGTGAGCAAACTTGATCTGGCAAAATGTATTATAGGAAAATACAATAGCCGTAACTCACTAACCCCTAACCTACCCAAAGAGTTATGTATAAAGTATCTAGTAGCTCGTTAATAGTGTCGTCAATGAGCTTCCTCAAGAAGACATCCAATCTTTAATTGAACTACAAAAAAATACAGGTCTTAGTGAAGGAAGGAATGAAGTTGGCAAAAAAAAAAAAAAAATGGGAATTCTCTGTACAAATAAAAGTTACGGGTCAACAAGTCAATCTCGTTTTGCCACCTCTAAAGGCACGGTAAGAAATATTTTACAAAATGATTCTGGAAATGACTAAGTTGACGAATAAGGTCAGGAAAAGAAACACAGGTGACTACATCATGTGCCGGCCGCGCTCAGTGTAAAAGATACTCATGGTGTAGTGAAATACCACAATAGAAAAGATAGGTCAGTTTTTGCATATTTTAATACTAAGCAATGTGGATTAAAAGCTTGACTAGAAACCTAAGACAAAAAAGTTGAGCGGAATAAGCTAAAGGACTTTATTTAGGACGGAACCACATCAAAAGTTATCTCCTACTATAAGTGTTGCATGTATCTCTCAAGCGCGACCTTTTCAAAGGATTGTTTAATGTTTCCATTAATCACTCATTCAGTCATTTTGTAATTCACGGTATCTTTGCTGCCTCCCTTTCAAGCTGTTATGGCAATTCTAACATCTATTAATTATCAATCTATTCAACATTTCATACTTTCCAAAACAAAAAAAAGTAAACGAGATACACTACCACATCTTTTCTTCCCACCGTATTAACATAATAACATGACCACAATATGAAAACTGTGACGGTAATAAGAAAGGTGACAGGTCCCATTTGGTTGAAAGATAAAAATAAATAACCACAACAGGTAACAGTGAAAATAGTAATAACAAAACTGATGCTAAAAATCAGTAAATTTCCAAAGAAAAGATTTAACCAATTTTTTTCTTTACCACTTTCTCCTCGAGTAAAAAGGTCATTGTCTGTTGTTGCATAAAAATCCTTTCAATTGATTGCCACTCATTAGTTTTCATGTAAGAGGAAAATCAACACGACTCTTGGCAATTCGACTCATTTAACAGCCTTTACGTTTTATGTATAACAGTTAAAACAATTAAGCTAAAGATTAGCTAAACAGAAACATGTACGGCTTGAAAGTCATCTGAAATGTATTCTAATGCATAAAACCTCCTAAAAAGTACATATTATGCAGAACAGTTTTTTAATCATATTTACTACATTAAATAGTAATAAAATGACCCTACTGATTGTACCGAATTATAATTTGTTGAGGATGAGAACTGACCCAGAGGGGGGAGTCAAACAAGCATAGTTTTGGAAGAAACAGGCAAAGGATCGTGTAACAACTACTTTACGTATATGATGTCCTCATCATCATCCTCCCAGTCGTCATTGTCATCATTTTGATCAGATGATTCATCTTGGTCATCTGATGGATTTTCCACGCTCTTCTTCTCACTCTTAATCTTATCTAATATCGCAATCACCTAAGGATTATAAATTAATTAGCAGAAATTGCAAACAAAATCCATATATATGAGAGGTTCATTACCACACTGAAGTCTGATAACTTGATCACGATAGAATGTGAAAACACTTCATTTCTCACCTTATATAGCTTCACTCTTTTTTCAATAAATTGGTCAATTTGGTTAATGTTTTGTCTCTAATGAATCAAATGGGTAAAATCAAATAAAAAATAGCTAAAAAACTGGTCAAACCGTGTATTTTTTTTTATGCATATAACCTCCTGTAATCATAGTCAACCCGCCCAATTTGCCACCTCTACTCAGTACTCCCTTTAACAACAAAAAGAAAGACTATTTAACCCGTAAAAGGAACACCGGAAGATGAAGATATTTTAATTTCCATGAACCATAGTCTCATATCATTTTTAATATCAAGTAACTTTTTCAATTTGTGATTAGTTCTTACCCTGCTTCCTCTTTCCAAGGATTCATCTTCAATAAATCGGATTTCAGGAGTCAAGCGTAGTTTCATACGCTTGCCAAGCTGACCACGGACGTATTTAGCTTTTGCCTTTAACCCCGAAATGGCTACCTCCTTTCCCCGTTCATCACCAAAAACAGATACATATACCTTAACAACCTATAAAAAGGAGAATAAAAACGTAAATATAACATGGATGAATGGATAAGGTTAAGAAGATAAGAGACCTGTAAATCTGATGAAACTTCAACATCAGTGATTGTAGTAAGAGAAGAGAGATATCGGTCAGCACCAAGTGCAGCTTCGGGGAGGATAGCGTACTGTAAAACCTGGTCGGTGAGTAACATATCGGAAAGCTCTCTTTGTATCTGTTTTCCCACCATTTTGACCCTCCTCTCCTTGGCCATACAAATGACCAACCTAGTGTTACTATTGGTTTTTAATGGAAAACGAATCGAACTAGTGGGTACCAAAGTAGACACACAACACCATCTCGTGGTCTGAAGTAGAAGAGGCTGATTACTAGTAACAATAGACATTACAAGACAAAGTATCTCCGGTCAGGGATACTTTTAACCTTGTATAATAGAATGGTTCAGCGCTGAATGAAAAATAACCGTTGTCAACAAATGACACAAAAATTGGCCATGCCAGGATTTATGCATTAACAAGTATGTAAATCAGAAACTCCACAAAATAATAATGAATTATCTATAAATACTTTGTATATCTTATTATTTATTAAATTAAAAGGGAAAGCAATCAATCTTACAAGGAGATGAGAGGAGTGAAGAAAGAATCGATCGAACAGAGAGTGAGTGCCTCTGCGTGTTGGCGTGTGTGAGAGACGATAGATATGTCTATATCCATTTTAATTTCATCAACATTACCACAAACTCAATAATAAAATCAATTTTACTCCAATTTTTAACATCTTCGGAGTCGAGCGTATATATACCGATAGTTTTAGAATATTTATTTATAAATCTATATTAATATTATATTTTTTATAATTTATTAAATAATATGTCACGTACTGAACATAAAATATGATAAAAAAAAGTTAAAAAAGGAAAGATTAAAAAGGAAATTATGTAATTTAGGAAAAACAAAACAATAGTATCATGTACGTAATTTATACTCGTGTAGATATATGGACAATTACAATTAAGATAATTTAGAAATGATCTCTTTTTGTTTTATTCACATATTAAATATTTATTTTGTTTGATGTTTATTAGACTTTATAATGTTACATGTACGGTTTTTATTTTTGATTCAAAAGTTGTTATAGTAATTATTATGTATTTATAAAACATGTGTAAAATAAAAGGTTTATGAAGAAGAAATAGTAAAAACATTTCCATATTTTATGACCAGAAATCTCGTTAACGTTGACATATATAATAACTTGGGTTAGACTAAAACATATTGGAGCCATTGATCTAAATATTAAGATTATTAAGTAATTTAAAAAAAATGAATTAAAGATTAATTTTGTGGAGATTTTTATTTGAAAGATGAATAAATTTTATTTAGAAAAATTAAAAGATTATATTTAATAAATTATTTAAAATTAAAAAACTAAATATACCTAATTTTTTAAATTTATTTTTTAATACATTATATCCTATATCCTAGTGAATATATGACTAATTTAAATAATTTTTTTATAAGTTAAATATTTATATTTGTTATACACATTTAAAATTAGATTTAAAAAGTTACATATAAATTAATTGTGTTCATTATTTGAATAAAATTGAATTGCACAATTGAATAATTTGGATTTGACGACATTGTTTGTTTATTTGGATTAGATTGAATAGTAGTATTTTGGATTTTAAATTTGTTTTTGAGTTCGTAAAGTAAAACTAAATATAAATTAAAAAGTTAAAAACAGATTTATTGATCTGATTGTTTGTTTAGTTTTTGAATGAGATTATATTATAACCGAATAATATGTTTTATTTCAAATGGTTTTGGTTTCATATAATAGAATTGAATATAAATTGCGCTTTAAAAAATTTTCAAAGTTAAAAACGTATTAAGGTATTATTGAAAAAAATGAAAGAGAAACGATTGTTATTATTTAGTTTTTGAAATTGAAAATGTTATTAATAATTTTGGAAATATATTCTACTTAAATGGTGAATATATTGAAAATTTCGAGAATTGATAACAAAATAAGTTTTTGATTTTTGTTTGTAAAAGGTTATTATTATCTTTTTTTTATTAATAAGGGGTTATTAGAATTATATGGAGATATTTTAGTTAAATGGTGGAATTTTTATTTAAAAAATATAAATTGCTAAATTCAATAAATTGTCAAAAATAAAGGATTAAATTGATTTTATAAACTATTTGAAATGAAGCTTTCTATTGGTCAATAGAAACTAATTTCTCAAATTTCTTTTCTTATATACTAGACCTTACACTCGTGCGTACACACGGGTAGTTTAAGATCTTTTATTTATAACAAATATATGGAGATTTATGAATTGATCGAACTTATATATATATATATATATATATATATATATATATATATATATATATATATATATATATATATATATATATATATATATATATATATATATACAATTACTTTTAATTTTTTAAAAATATCCAAAGAATTATGTAAAAACCAAACACTGATATTAATATTCATACAGGTCAATTATATAATATATATATAATTATATCTTCAGTAACATATAGAATTATAGATACATATCTTAAATCAGATAACAAAGTTTTGTTTTAGATTTATGGTCGAAATCCATAATTTTAGGTAAACCATAGGAACAATTTATGTAATTATATGTTACACCTATTAAAACATATTTAAAACCTAATCTATTCATATATTTTGCATCATATTATATAACATCAAAAAACACAGCTAAAATGAAAGTTAACAAAAAAAAAAGAGTTCAAAAAGTCAAAACAAGAAAACCAAAATGGGATGGAGGGAGTACATTAATGAAAGTGAAGAAAAACAAAACTTTTTTAACAGATTTGAGATATGTATCTATAATTCTATATGTCATTGAAGATATAATTTTATATACTTGAATTGTATGAATAAATTGTATGAATATTAATATCAATATTTGGTTTTTACATAATTATTTAGATATTTTTTAAAAATTAAAAGTAATCGTATATATATATATATATATATATATATAAGGCACAAATGGCTCGGACTCGGTCCACACAATGGACCCAAATCACGGACTGAATCTGTGTTGAATAACTGCAGACCCATGTTAATTTCCATCCCACTACCCTTCACTCAACCTCCAGTAGATTGAAACGAAGGAAAGAAAGGTAAGTGATCGTCAATGTTGAAATTGAGGAATTGACTCCAATCCCAAATCGAAGTATCGATCGTTATTGTATCCATATTCAACGATGCCTGTGGTGGTGGTGATGGTGGATTGTTATGCATTTTTATTAGATTGATTATTGGTTAGTGTTTAGAATTAACACAAGGAAAGAAAGAAAGTTGAAAAGAGTGTGATTTGGTGTTGAGGAGAGAGCAAATACAGGAGGAGGAGGACGACACCGACTACGATTTTGACTTTTTTTTCATCCCCCAACACTTTCTAAAACTCAACTCTATATTTCTAATAATAATAATGTTTTTTACAAACACAAATTTCACTTTTATACCTTGAATATCTTTATAAAACTTAAAATTAAATATTTTAAAAACTATAAAATAAATAAATTACAATATTGTAACCAATATTATTTTCTTGTTTTATTGATTTGATATAATCCAGAAGGATAAAATAGTCATTTTTCCCAGTCAGCATAGCCAGTCTGAGGCATAATCAAACACAACAAACTCAGTCAGCACCTAACTCAGTCTGAACTCCAACTCAGTCCGAACTCCAACTCAGTCTGCACTAACTCAGTTTGCAGCTATCAAACAACCTCTTAGTATAATTTTCATCAAGTAGTATATAACAAAAATATTATTTAGTTTATTTGTAAAAAAGGGCTAATTTGTATATTTAATAAAAAAGAAAGGATTAAATTTATTTAATAAGCTATTTGATATGAAAGCTTTTTAAGAGTTGTTTATTTTTATTTTAAAAAGAGTTAAATATATATTATATTTTTTTTTAACATAAGGGGTTAATACTAATTTTGAAAAATTATTGTGTTAGAATAAAAATTATTTTGTTAAACCGGTTAAAAATAAGGCACGATGGATTAAATTGATTGAAAATTAGAGACTAAATTGATATTATAATAAGTTTTAAATGATCAATAATTTTTTACAATACATTCTTTATATAACAACGGACATTTTAAATTTATTTCATTTGTAAAAAATTACATTATTGAAAAATATGTAAAATATAATGTGCAGAACTGACGTATATGTTGTAGTGTTCTTTTTTTTAGTTTGGATCTTAAGGTTTGTGGATCTTCAGTTTTTTAGTTTTTTTTTGTGGATCTTGAATGATATTTTTCCAGTTTTTGTTGGTGGATCTTGACTGATCTTGAGGTTTGTTCTTGGTGGTTTTTATGGCGGTTTAGAGGGTTGGTGGATTCGGGTGGTATTTGGTGGATCCGGTGGCTTTTGGTGGTGGAGCTGTTGCTGCATATGGTTGTTGTTGGATTTGTTTGTGGCTCGGTTTGTGGCTCTTCGATTTGTCTACCGTTGTTTGGATCTTGAGGTTTGTTCTTGACCGAGATATTCTTTCAGTTTTTGTTTGTGGATCTTTTGACTGATTTTCGTTGATGGTACTGTGGATATGTCTACCGTTGTTTGGATTTGTCTACCGTTGTTTGGATCTTGAGGTTTGCTCTTGACCGAGATATTTTTTCAGTTTTCAGTTTTTCAGTTTTTTTTTTTTGTGGATCTTGATTGATATTTTTTAAGTTTTTTTTTTTCCAGTTTTTGTTGGTGGATCTTGACTGATCCTGAGGTTTGTTCTTGGTGGTTTTTATGGCGGTTTAGAGGGTTGGTGGATCCGGTGGCTTTTGGTGGTTTTTATGGCATTTATAACTCTTAACTTACCGATTTGTTCACGCAGTCTTATTGCACTAACAACAATTTCGTCAGGTGTCGCGGCTAATAACATGCCGGGGGAGAACGACTCACTCGACGTTTAAGATTCCCCTTAATCTTAATAATAATTCAATGTGTAACATTAAAAAACAAAGTGGGCCGAACTACCTAGGTCACCAAAAAATAATCATACGGATGAAGCATTGGTAGCTAGAAGGCAGCCAATAGAGGCGGTTAATCAAACAATGCAAGACACAATAGGGGTAAGGTTACCGTTTGGAGGAAATGTAGTAGTTTTGGGTAGTGATTTCAGCAAGTGTTATCGGTCATTAAACGTGTAACTCGAACGCAAATTGTAGACTCGAGTTTACGAATGTTGCCTCTTTGGCCTTTAATTATAAAAATGTCTTTGACTATAAATATGAGAGCGCTGATTGATCTGTGGTTTTCAGATTTTCTTTTACGAGTCGGTGATGGAGATGAAAAATCGATCGATGAGAACTATATTAGCATACCGGATGACATGAAAATATCGTAGAGTAAGAAAAATGAATCTAAAAATGTTTTGATCAATGCAATCTTTACTTCAGTGGCAAACACCAAAATTTCTTTGAATTATATAATTTATTAGGAAATATTATTAACAAAAAATGAGAATTTTGTGGTCAATTGATTGACACTTTTCACAGACTGGAAAAAGTTTACTACAGTTTTGACGAAGTTGAACACGGTCGCAACAACTTTTATCTAATTAAGTTCTTAAACTCACTGATTCTTAGCGGTTTGCTCCTTCATAAAATTCGACTAAAAGTTGGATAGCCTATAATACTAATACAAAATATTGATCCATCAAATAGTTTATATAATGGAGCACGATTCATACGCAAAGGGATTCAACATACCGTCATTGATGCAGAAATCATTGTTGGTCTTTGCCAAAAATCCCTCTATATCCCTTTGATGACCACATGTTCCAGTTTAAACTGAAACGAAAACAGTTTCCCATTACAATTAGCTTTGCCATGAGAGTCAATAAATCATAGGGTCAGACAATTTTGCACGTGTTTATCTATCTGAATCCGTTTTTCACATGGGCAACTCTACGTGACTTTGTTAAGCGAAAATGCAAAGCTGTTAGTAAAGACTACTAATGATTTTAAACGAGAGGCAACATACATCTCAAATGTTGTCTATCGAGAAGTTTTACGTGATGAACAAAGTATAAGGGTATTAGACGTTAATGTTGCCTTTTTTTATGGATTTTGTATCTGAGTTTCTACATTATAACTGTAGTTTGAATATTGTTTCATGTTATTTATCATTCTTCATATTTTTTTTTGTTGTCATATGTATTTTGACGTAACTATCTAAAATGTTATTTTCTTGTCGTCGTTGCATTGCACGGATATCATACTAATGTCTAAAAAATATAGTTAGAATTAAAGTTTGTATTAAAACATGTTTGACTAGATCATTGAAGTTGAATTTCGAATTTAAAAATATTTAAAAACTAATAGGTAATATATAAAATTTATGTTTCTATTGGTACAAATGGATTTAACAAAAGCCTAAAACTATTATATAATAGTATTAATGAGAAGAATAACATGGGATAATAGGATTAAAAGACATACCAATGAAATGACAATATACTATAGGTCTAGATTGAAATGCGGCGTGATGCTTTGTAACTAGACGATCTACCCATCGCCACTTATTTAGTGGGATTCGTTGGTAACAAATAGCCGATCATCTCAAATGAGAGGGTGAGATGGGTCTAATCCGTCCTATTTGGGCTTAATAACGATGTTTTCAGGCACATTTTTTGTACGTGGCTTTCTTTCATGTATTGATCACCTATTGCGCTTTTAGCAGGTATTCGTACCTAACATTTTTATATTCTTCTGTCGGGGAATTTTTATCCTTGAGAAAATATTTTTTTCTCGTCTTTCTGATGTGATTACGTCATTACTAATATTCATGCCAAAGTTGATTGTAGGATAAAGATGTAAGTTGAGAGTGGTTTTGACGGTAAAATCGTTCAAGTGTTCTCCCTCAAATAAAGAAGTTTAGAGGATTAACTAGCGATGACTCCATAAAAACGCTCTAGTGCTCAAGTTAGTGTTGTGTAAAAACTGGTAGTAGTAGTAACTAAAAGGATCGAGAGAACTTATCTTGTAAATAAAGACCACTTTTTATTAATTTATACACTAGGTGCAGGCCCGATCCTGACATTTCGGAGGCCTGGTGCAAAAAAAATAAAAGAGACATTATAAAATTTATAATAAATACTTTTCATTATAATAAATACGAGTTACATTATTATTTTCTAAACATCGATCTTCTAGAATTTTTTAAAGCAAATTCATCTATTATCATACTGAAATTTTTTATCAATAACTTCATTAGTTTCCAGCCTTGCACGCAAGTCAAACCAAAGAGACATATAATATATATGATCTGCAGAACTTTCATGCATCTTCAAACTCTTAGAGAGATGTCCCCAATCATTTATCCCCTCATGTGCCAGATTACTTGGTTGTTTTTTCTTCTTAAACAACTTGCAAAGGAAACAAAATACTTTATCAAGATCGTTAAAGTACACAAGCCAATCTCTATGATGCTTCTCTCCGTTTGGTAAGTACTTATCATAAAATTCTGAACAAAAACGTCTTTTTTTTACATCTATAGGACCTTTACCTTTTAATATATCTCTTATAAGACCATTTTTCACTAGTAAATCTCTCCATTTAATACCGAGGGTGTTCCAATTCGTAGGATCATATATGTTGACTGGAATATTTTCTTGTTCTTTAGGTTCTCCATCAGTTTCAGGTGTTACACCTCTATCATCCTCGTTAAATTGAATATTATCAACATTTATGGGATTATCTTCGACTATTGTTTCCTCTACATGAAATGATTCCCGATTAGCTTCAACTGTTACCCATTCTTGTACTTGTTTGATAATGAATTTATCGATAGCACCTCTTTGATTACGAATAAAGCGTTCTTCATTTTCTTTTCTTTTGCGTTTAGAAGAACCCAATTCAAATTTTCTAGTTGGAGGCATCCTTTATATAAAAAATAAATAAAAACTTAACAAGTTAACAATTATCTACTAACTAACTGTGTAACAAATAGTATATATTGTATTCTTAGACAATAGATAAACTATCCAATACGATACTTTTGGCAATATTAAACATAAATAATAATCAAATACGTACCTGAAACAAAAAGTATGTGGTGTGATTTTTTCAAATGCATAGGTAGGTTAATGTTTGAGCAACGATTGACGGGGCTCAAGGGTTTGGGGTGTTGGCTAATCAATACGATCTCCTGCGAGAGCAGTGCAAACCTACCAAGCTCTTGACTAGCCTAGGGTGACGTATGATTAGCGGGTGTGAGGTAAGAGAGTGGGAAAACTTCTCTTGAACGTGTATGTGTGAGTGATGCAAATGATTGACAACTGATCCCTTCTCACATTGATCAGAGGGGTATTTATAGGCCTGAGATTAGGGTTTCCATTTATGGGCCGCGGCCCATGATTACGCTCATGGGCCGTCACTTTATGACCCACAAATGGGTAAGTGACGTGAGCATGTGTGCTTGTGACGTCAGGTCAACTTAAGTCAACTTAAGTGTATACCGGGTAGAAGTTAGCGTTACCGGGCAGCCAGACCAACCGGGTAGGCTATGCCCGGTAACGGGGCTAAGCCATAGCGGGTTACCGGGCACTGATCCGAGGTGTGCAGGGGTGAGCTCGAGCATGGGGCTCTTTACCCCGACAACGGGGCTTGGTTTACCCGAGCAGGGCCATTTTATCCCGGTGATGGGGCTCAACCTACCCGGGCAAGGTCTTGGCGGTTTATACCGCGCAAAGGTCCTTGGCGGGGCACCTTTTCTCGAGAGCGGGGCACACTTTCTTGGCGGAAGTGTCCGAGGTGTTTGGCTCGAGATGTGTCCGAGAGCGAGGCGCCTTTTCTCGAGAGCGGGGCACACTTTCTTGGCGGAAGTGTCCGAGGTGCTTGGCTCGAGATGTGTCCGGGGTAAGCCGTGGCTTATCCGGACAGAGCGGGTTTGTTACCGGTTAGCGGCGCAGAGTTTCTCGGGTACCCCGGTAACGGGGCACGCGTAGCCGAGTCAGGGCGTATATGTCCGGTAGAGTTCATCGTACCCGGACATGCTCGAGATGTTTCGAGGTGTGCCCGGTAGCCTTGGCGGTTACCGGGATCATTCGAGTCATAGCCGTTTAGTACTGCCCAGAAGTTCAGGGCCGTTTAGTACTCGCCCAGAAGTTCAGGCCGCTTAGTACTGCCCAGAAGTTCAGGCCGTCTAGTACTGCCCAGAAGTTCAGGGCCGTCTAGTACTGCCCAAGTTCTGAGGTGGCTCGAGTCGTTTTCGTTATCGGACCACATACCTCAATAGCCCCCCCCCCCCCCCCCCCCCCCCCCCCCCCCCCCAAATTTGAGTTTTTGTTAAATTTTCGAAAAATTTCCAATTCAAATTCAAGCTTTTTGCCTTCCCCCCTAAACTTTTTCTATAAATTCCTTCATTTTTTCATCTACTCTCTTTTTGCAGGCGGTGGTGTGGTAGGATCTTTCTAGTAGGAATTTCCTAGGGAGGATTTTTCTTAGGGAGGAATTTTTGGGGGGGAATTTTTCTTGGGAGGATTGTCTCAGGGGAAATTTAGCCTAGGAGGAATTTCCTAAGAAGAATTTTTCTTAGGAGAAATTTCCTGGGGGAATTTTTCTTGAGAGGATTGTCTCAGGGGAAATTTAGCCTAGGAGGAATTTCCTAAGAAAAATATTTCTTAGGAGAAATTTCTTTGGAGGAATTTCCTGGGAGGAATTTTTCTTATGAGGATTTTTCTGGGAAGATTTTTCTAGGAGGAATATCCTGGGAGGAATTTTTCTTAGCAGAAATTTCCTAGGAGGGATTTTTCCCGACCTTAAGATTTTGTTTCCTCATTGTAAGTATTTTATCAATGCTTGCTAGGCCAATCTGGATTTTTAATGACTTAGAATTTTTAAGTCATGAAAAATGCTTTAGTATTTTTAACCATGGCAAATGCCTTAACATTTTTTAGCCATGATGAATATTTTATGAACGACAAATGCCTTAGCATATTTTCTTTTAAAGAGTTGTTCATGTTGATGACATAAACCTGTGTAAATGTGTGTTGACACTATGTTTGATGCTCATGGTATAGTTGGATACCCGTGGCCCCTTTTTAATTTTTAAGTTGTGTCTATGACACTGTGCCTGTGACACTTCTTGTTGGTTAACCATAAATTTATTTTTTACTCGCGAGATTGTCGCTCCCCAATAGGGAGTGCTTATCTTTTCTCCGGTAGGTAAGAAAGACGGAAATTTGTGTGATTGTCGCTCCTTAATAGGGAGTGCTTATCCTTCCTCCAATAGGTAAGAAAGACAGATATTTGTGTTCAGCCCAGCCTTGTATGCCTTATGTGGCTTGTTACACTTAATTTTTTTTTATTTTATTTATTTATTTATTTATTTTTTTTAAATAGCTATGAGTAGCTTGTTACCAAGTTGGTATTGATTGGGGGAAAGTATGATAGGAAAAAAGATGATTTTTATTAGCAACATAGATGACTACATAGATGACTACATAGATGTGCTCTATCAAGCATTTTGTTCTATCTAAAACATGATATAGTTCAATACATGGTATTCCATGACCTTGTTAGGATTTTTATAGTCTCTCATGATGTAGTATGTCGTCGATTTGAGGGGTGTTTGGAGGACTAGAGTACATGTCCGTCTGGTGGTCCTGGGTCCTCCATGTGTGCTCCCTTTTTCCATGCAAAGGTCTTCTTGAGCGGGGGCTCCATCACTTGCTTTACTCCCGTGACAAGGTGTTCCAAGTGTCCCTCTTCCAATGCTCGCTTGATTTCGGCCTGGAGCTCTCTACATGCATTTGTGTCATGTCCATGGGCTTCATGGAATTCACAATATTTGTTCATGTTTTTCTTCCCTGACATGTAGGTCATTGGGCGGGGAGGCTTGAATGTCGCACATACTTGTTCGGTTTTCAAAATTTCCATGGGAGACTTGTTGAGGCTAGAGGCTAGTGAGGCTTTGTCATAAGGAGCAAACCTTTGCTTTTGTCTGTTATCTCGTCGGTCCTCTTTGTGGTTGTCATGACCTCTCCACTAGGTGAGTCTTGCCTGCTTGACCCTCCAGGACTTAGTCCGCTCCATGTCTTTCCTCTTTTGCCACTTGTTACGCTTCTTGCCAAAGCAATCGTTTCCTTTGACCTTAAATAATTGAAGCAAACATCTGTGGTCTCCTTGAAGGTAACTGGGATTCGGGCTGCGAGTCGTTCTTGGAGTTGGCCTGGGAGTAGTGAGAGTGTGAACCCGGATATTTGCTGACTTTCGGGTAGGCCTGGTATCTTCTGGCACTCATGTGTGTAACGGAGGATGAACTCTCGCAGGCCTTCCCCTTCTCGTTGGCGTATGAGATGTGCCTCAAGATGGGTTCTCCTTTGCTTTTTCTGTTGAAAAAAGTTGGAGGTAAACTTGGCTTTAAGGTCGTAGAAATCATAGATGCTTTTCTCTGGGAGGCTTGTGAACCAATCTCTAGCGAAACCTTGCAACGTTAATGGAAACATGTGGCAAGCTACCCGTCTACCCACTTTTCTGTCATGATAGCTTGTTCGAAAAGTGCCAAGTGATCCTCTGGGTCTCTTGTTCCATCATAGGTGCCGACTATAGAGGGAACCCTCTGTCGGTCTGGGATGGGATATCTTGCCACCCAATCACAAAACTTAGAGTTCACCACAGAGGTAGGCATGGTTGCTATCCGAGATGGTCCTTCTCTCTCTCCCACGAGGCCCTTCAGCAAACTGAGTAATTCTTGAGTGGTATCTTGTGGGGGTGGAGGAGGGGTAGGCTCTGGTGCCTTTTGCCTTTGCAACTCATTAACCAACTGTCCCAGCAAGACACTCTCATTGACCTCAGGAATTGGTTGTGGCGCAGGCTTGGGCTTCAATGTTTCTATGAGCCTTGTTAAGAAGTCGTTTTGTGCGGGTGGAGTCGGTGGAGGTGTTTGTTGTTGGGACAAGGTTGTCTTCAAAATCTCCAAAGCTTCTTCTATTGATGGTTGTTCTCTGGAAGGGGTTTGAGTGGGAGTGGGAGATGGTTGTTGGGTTAGAGTGGAGGTTTCCAAGCTAACAAGTTGTGGGAAGCTCTGGGTTGGAGTGATACTTGGAGGCCTTCCCATCTGGAAGCCTTGATAACTTGACTGGCATGCCTCTCCCGTGCTAGGCACTTCCACTTCGGCTGTGTCGTTAGACCCGAAAGGGTAAAGTCTGGTCCGAACACCAGATAGGTTTTCTTCGCTGATCCTTCTAGCATTCCCCGTCCCATCTCCTGTTCCAGTGACTTGGGAGTTTGGGGGGGGTGGTGTTGATGTCTACCGAGGGAGGAGGATCCTCTCTGCTCGGTGGGGGGTTCATGGCAGAGCCTGAATCCATTGAGGGTGAAGGGTTAAGGAGAAAACTTAGTGAAAAACCGTTGTTCTATAACGGTCCCACGGATGGCGCCAATGTTTGAGCAACGATTGACGGGGCTCAAGGGTTTGGGGTGTTGGCTAATCGATACGATCTCCTGCGAGAGCAGTGCAAACCTACCAAGCTCTTGACGAGCCTAAGGTGACGTATGATTAGCGGGTGTGAGGTAAGAGAGTGGGAAAACTTCTCTTGAACGTGTATGTGTGAGTGATGCAAATGATTGACAACTGATCCCTTCTCACATTGATCAGAGGGGTATTTATAGGCCTGAGATTAGGGTTTCCATTTATGGGCCGCGGCCCATGATTACGCTCATGGGCCGTCACTTTATGACCCACAAATGGGTAAGTGACGTGAGCATGTGTGCTTGTGACGTCAGGTCAACTTAAGTCAACTTAAGTGTATACCGGGTAGAAGTTAGCGTTACCGGGCAACCAGACCAACCGGGTAGGCTATGCCCGGTAACGGGGCTAAGCCATAGCGGGTTACCGGGTACTGATCCGAGGTGTGCAGGGGTGAGCTCGAGCATGGGGCTCTTTACCCCGACAACGGGGCTTGGTTTACCCGAGCAGGGCCATTTTATCCCGGTGATGGGGCTCAACCTACCCGGGCAAGGTCTTGGCGGTTTATACCGCGCAAAGGTCCTTGGCGGGGCACCTTTTCTCGAGAGCGGGGCACACTTTCTTGGCGGAAGTGTCCGAGGTGTTTGGCTCGAGATGTGTCCGAGAGCGAGGCGCCTTTTATCGAGAGCGGGGCACACTTTCTTGGCGGAAGTGTCCGAGGTGCTTGGCTCGAGATGTGTCCGGGGTAAGCCGTGGCTTATCCGGACAGAGCGGTTTGTTACCGGTTAGCGGCGCAGAGTTTCTCGGGTACCCCGGTAACGGGGCACGCGTAGCCGAGTCAGGGCGGTATATGTCCGGGTAGAGTTCATCGTACCCGGGACATGCTCGAGATGTGTTCGAGGTGTGCCCGGGTAGCCTTGGCGGTTACCGGGATCATTCGAGTCATAGCCGTTTAGTACTGCCCAGAAGTTCAGGGCCGTTTAGTACTGCCCAGAAGTTCAGGGCCGTTTAGTACTGCCCAGAAGTTCAGGGCCGCGTAGTACTGCCCAGAAGTTCAGGGCCGCGGAAAACGATAAAAATTGAATCGTAAATTTTATTTTTAGGTAGATATTAAGTTATTATGAGAACACAATTTTACACGTATAATAACATATATATCCTTACGTTTACAAATGTTTATAGTTATAATAACATATACACCTTTACATTTATACACATGTTTTGATACTTTGTATTAGAAGATTTTAGAATAAAATAAGGTAAATCATAGTTCAAATTAAGCGATTTATAGGTAAATTAGGATTATCTATTTAAGTGTAGATGGAATGAAATAGAAAATGTAATTATGTATTATCAAAGAGTGTAAAGTGAAAATAATATTTGATGACATCATCAATCTGATCTAACGGCTGAAATCAAATAAGTTAATCCATCCAAAGGATATTATTTCGTCATGTGACATTTAAAGCTTCTCTTTTATTATATATTAAAGATTAAAGATTAAAGATACCTATAAAACTCGATCAATGTCCATAAATCTAAATGGTTGACTCTAGATGATATCAAATATTATTCGTGATTAAATAGATGAATCCGTAGAACAAAACCCATTTTTAGCCTTCTTTAATAATTCGTCATTTTACAAATAAAATCATAGACCTAATTTATGGTTGGCAATGTATATTATTATGACGTCAATAATTGACAAAGAAGCGTATCAAAAATAAAAATAAAATAGTGTGAATTTCCCCTAAATTTATGTCACCCACATCACTCACTCACCCACAAATTCTCTTTCCGCTTTCCACTCAGATTTAAGAGAGAGAAAATAATTTATTTAGATCGGCGGCCATGGCTTCTTCATCTGAACGTGAGAACTTCATCTATATTGCTAAGCTCGCCGAGCAAGCTGAACGCTATGACGGTTATTCTTCTTCTAGATCTCTTCTTTTTAATTGCTGTTTATTATACTCTTTAATCTCTCTATGCTCTACCTATATATACATATATCATCTGTATCTATAACTTCTCGAATTTAGTCTCATCATAATTTCAGATTTTTAATTACCTCGCTTTTTACCTTAATTTAAATTTTAACTATCGATCAAATCGATACGAATCGTAGTAGTAAGGTTTAGTAAAATTTATTGAGTTAAACTACTATTAGTAAAGTATGACCGCTGATAAATTGTGAATTTACTTTTTGTATTAATCTGTATATTGGAAATAACTAGGTTCGATATTTGATGGTACATATCGAGATCTAAGTTATTTGTAAGCTAATCATTGACCTTTTTAAGGCATATTGTACAAAAAGTTCCGGAACTAATTGTGCGCAACTAGGTTCTAGTCCAGGAATAAAATGATGATACAAAGCTACTTTTTACTTTTCATACCCGAACCTGGTAATTTGTTAATATAGATGACGGTTTTATCTGGAGTTACTGCTTGGATCACCATTCTGATTATCTTTTGTTGTTGTTGTTGTATTTGCAGAAATGGTGGAAGCAATGAAGAGCGTTGCAAAGTTGGATGTTGAATTGACTGTTGAGGAGAGGAACTTGCTCTCTGTTGGTTACAAGAACGTGGTTGGTTCACGTAGGGCATCCTGGAGAATATTGTCTTCCATTGAACAAAAGGAGGAATCTAGAGGCAATGAGGTTAATGTTAATCGTATTAAGGAATACAGGCACAAGGTTGAAACTGAGTTGTCCACCATTTGCGGTGATATCATGATTGTGATTGACGAGCATCTCATTCCTTCTTCATCTGCTGGAGAATCTACTGTCTTCTACTACAAAATGTGAGCATCTTCACGTTTTACTATTCTTGTTCAGTTGGTAGGCTTTAAGACGGGCTTGTTTTGTTTCTAATGATTTCTTGATGGGTTTTGTTGGAGTGCAGGAAGGGAGATTATTATAGGTATCTTGCAGAGTTTAAGTCTGGTAACGATAAGAAAGAGGCTGCTGATCAGAGTCTCAAGGCTTATCAAGTAAGTAGCATTTGAAGTGAAGCGTTTTCCTTTTACCTTGCCTTGTATTAATTATGTATATATTTTTTTTAATCCTTGGCAGTTGGCTTCCACTACCGCAGAAGCTGATCTATCACCAACTCACCCCATCCGATTGGGTTTGGCTTTGAACTTCTCCGTGTTCTACTATGAGATTATGAACTCACCTGAAAGGTATTTTTTAAAAAGTATTTATTTCAATATTCCTCAAACGATATGAAATACTTGCTAAAGTATCTATGTTTTTATTTGTTCTTTCTTTTATTAGGGCCTGCCACCTGGCGAAGCAAGCGTTTGATGAAGCTATCTCAGAGCTTGATTCCCTGAGCGAGGAATCCTACAAGGACAGCACTCTAATTATGCAGCTTTTGAGGGACAATCTCACTTTGTGGACTTCAGACATTCCGGAAGATGGAGGTATTTTACTTAGTATTAAAAATATTATTTGGCATGTCAATATTCGTATCGACCATTAGAATTATCTTCACCATGCTCTCTTGTGAATTATACGAGCTAATTAGTCAACTTGCATAGTCCACTCGTTGCTTTTGTGTGTAGTATAAGGCATGGGACAAAATATTGATTCTGTCTGCACTAAATTCATGTTGTAGTTATCTATGCACTTTATTTACTTATGTTTCTTGCATTTGCAGATGACAAAATGGAGATCACCAAATCTGGTGCAGACGATGCAGAGGTAAGTAATAATACACCATTGGGTTACGGCTGCAAACTACTCGAGCTTTTTTTTACTTATCTGACTTCACTTGTCTAATACGTTTGTGATGAATATCTCTTGTGCAGTAAACAGGTATGACAGCCCGGCACCCTTCGACGTGTTCAACTAAGGAAGACGATGTATGTTATTTGTAAGCTTGAATTCTAAAACAGTGATTTGACAATCGTTTTAGGTTCTGTTTGTTTGTTTGGCTATTCGTTACTGTTTTGGGTCAGTTATTCATTCAAGACATCTATCGATTAAGATTCCTTCTCTTTTCATCCGAATGGATTCTTAATTGTTCAGCTTGATTCTTAGGCATGAGTGATTGCTGTCAACTCCAATGTTATCATAAGTGGAAAAAATAGTGAAAACTTACAAATGATTTCGTGTTTTCTTTATTAAATAAAAAGTTAAGTGACCAAATATTTCAGCATACATGTAATTATTGCTACATAAACTCAAGTGGTAGACGTATTTTTAACATTACAATATCAAAAATTAAAAAGAAAATATATATTTTGTTCGATGCCTAAACAATCAAAATAATAATTCGTCTTAGAAAGTAGTGTTTGAACGTATTAGACATTAGCTATTAAGGTTTCTTTTGATATGTCAATTACTTCTCCTTCTGTAGAATTCATTCTAAAAATCATAACCGCACTCTTTACTAACGAAAATTATAATATCATAACTCGTTTTCAAAACATGGAAGGTAATGGTGTCTAATGTGCGTGCTCAAAGAAACGATCGATTTGAAGGAAGAAAAAATAGAGACCGACTGCTTTATAGACGTTTAAAGTAAGGTAGATTTAAAGTAAACATTAAAGATAATATCAATCTGAATTCCTTTTATACATGATATGCTTATGAGCTTATCCATAAAATTAGGAAATTGTCATGTCAGTTATGCGTCTTTCACAATCAGTTTTGTATCCGAAGTAGACCAAATTCATGAACGACTTCATAGGAAACTAAAATCCGAGTAGAGTTTGTCCAGCATGGCAGCATGTATTCCAACAAGCTTAAATTCTGCTTGAAAAAATAATTTAGTTTTCCTGATGACATTTGCCATTTCTCAGACAATTTATTTTAACAAACATCAGCCAGCGGTTCTTTGGAATTTTGAAAACTGAATAGAACCAAAAATACAGAAATTCCGCTCTTAATTGCAATTTATGTCACTCTAAATGCACCTTATCATATATGATAGACAAAAAGAAGTTAAAACAACATACCACAACAAGCTAAACGTGTTCTCTAACAGTAGTTGTGGATTCCCAAAATAAAGAGACTATAGCTATTAAAATCGGTGATACAAAAACCCAATAAGCAAAATGTGAAAAATCAAAGTACCAAAAGAAAGGATACATAGAGCAGAAAGGTCGTGCGTTTGGTCCTAAAATTAGTAATAATCTAACAAGCCTCGACATCACTGTTGAGTAGTTTACCTCTTTGCAAAACCTATTGTTGCACTTTGTGTCTCTTCAATAACTTATAAATCCCAAATACATTTTTCTCCTCCCAAACATACGGTATGAAGAACGATCGATGTAAAGGGGGAGAAAGTTCCCTATCTAGAAATGGCAATGCCGCAACCACCTACAAAACATAACACTCATCATTAGAGGTGGTAAAATGTGTGTCAAGGACGGGTTGAATAATGGGTCGGCTTGACCTGCAAACATATTTTTTGTTCATTTTTTCTACATAGCTAAGGTGTTAAATATGATTACAGAAACTAATATTATTACAATAATAATCTAGTTTTTTGAATAAAGCGATTTAGAAGGTTGCATACATTAAAAATACACTTGGATGATTTTACAATAAAATGATTTGGAGGCTTCATACATTAAAAATACTGATGGAGACTTACGACCTATTTGACTTGTTTCCTTTTTAGCCAGCTCTTTTAATTTACCCATGTGGCCCTTTACAGATACAACATAACCACCATCCATAAGTAAATGATTTCACCTCTATTCATCATGCGTTTTCAAGTGTGCGGCATGATGTTTATGTGTCACGTACAAAGAGAAAAAGAGAGAGAGGTTACCTCCCATTTCGACAAATCACTGCCTCGAGAAAGAAATGGTCTTTGGAGCTGCAGTTCAATAAGGAAATCACAGCTTTCGACGTCCTGGAGCTGTGGATAGATTAGAAAATTAATTTCAAAAACCTGGTGTATGTTAGTCATAGAACAAGTGTATAAGAAATTTACGGCAAGATGCTTACAAACTGGTCAGGTGATGCTTTGTTCTTATTGTTAAAATATGGTGGTGCTGCTGAAGTTCCACCCAAGGTTGAATTGAATGGGAACGGAAGTAGACCCCTGAATCCGTCATCAATCCACCTAACTTCACGCACATAGTCCGGAATAAAGAAGGAAGATGGAAACCTGTGCCACTCACTTCCGACACAGACCACTGCACCTGCGCATTCATAATGATTATATTATTTGGCAGCTGTCACTATTACTACTATATACACTTGAGTGATTTTGTGCACAACGTTCGTTATTTTATAATGGTCAACCAAGCTCATAAAACCATATTTTTCTTCAATGAATGGTGTATATTGAGGTTATAAATTTCTTTTTCGACAATTTCAAAATGGTAGCATTTGTCCACTATGATCAAATGATACAAGATCTCGATTTCAATCCAGTTACTTACAGAAAGCCAACTTAGGTTATGTTCATCTCTAACAATTCAAACAAGTACTGAATTATAATATAGCTTAGAAGGAAACATGTCAAAGGGGTCGAAAGTTGCCCAAAGTGTGTTTTTAAATCTCCTGCATCATTTATTTAAAAAAAATTAGAAAATTATTGAGATAATGTTATTCTGGTAATCTTATTGGCATACTAATGATTTATAAAAATCTAAAATTTTCCGAGGTCCACCCGATTTGTACCAAGAATTAGATGTTACACAACCCGTTCATTTTGCCACCTCTACATAAAACTGTTGTTACCTGTTCCAGCATCGTCGTGATGTTCAAAGTGCTTGTAAATCTCTAAAGGAGCAGCATAACCATTTATGATAGAGAATGTCCTTGAGTGAGAAACACATAGAATGAGGCCAACAAGCAACGGTCTCAAGAATTTAGCTACCTGCAGATGAAAAATGTTAATTATACAAAAAAGGCAGAAGTTTATTAAATGATGATTAATATCTTATGCTTAGTTGCTTACCTTGTGAAAGAAAGATTGTTCAGTACTATAACGGTCATAAAAGAAATCAGGAAAGCTCTCAATGACAGCTGCAGCAGCAACACATATAAGAGGGTATATAGGATAAAGAAACCTGCAATTTGAATATGGACGTTAGGAAAAATAATTAAAAACTAGATAAAAAATATTATGAACGAAAAAAGATGTGGACAGATGGGTCTGACCTTTCTTCTTTGTGTGGCTGTAAAGACATGAACGTCAACCAGATATAAACAGGAGACACCACAATTAACATGTCAGGAGCATACTTCTTCTTTGTAACTGGCAAAGTGGCCATGAAGAGCAAAGCATAAACAAGAGCAAAATTGAAGTTATTAAATCCATTCTTCAAGTAGAACAACGGTCCTTCTGTTCCGTATAAATGACTCTCGCCACCTCCTAACACATTATAAACCAAGAGATTCATAACAGACGATGTCCACTTTCCATAGTATTGGTAGTCCACAAGTACTGAGAGTGACTGAAAATTTGTATACACGATTAAGATAATGAAAAATTTGGATAAATATGACCTCACACACACGCAGGAGAAAAAGGTGACCTACCAAAAGAGTAACAGAAATGAAAGCCCCCGAGAGAAATGCTTGTTTGAACCTTCTATGTAGAGAGTAGACTGTTACCGGAAGAAAAGCAAGGATTGAGAATGGCCAACCAAGAATGACGCCAGCGGCTGCAACAGCAACAGCTGTGGCATACCTACCAAAAAGAAATAGTGCTGACGAGAGAGAGATAGCATACATTGAAAAAGAGCTTGGCAAAAAACCTGCACACAAACAACAGTTAGAAGGAAATCGAATTGTTAAAACTCCCAACTAAACCAGAAGCCAACCAAGCGGCCTCTTAGGCTACATCTTTAAACTGTATTAGCTATAAAAGATGAAAAACTCCATATAAAATGAAACTGAAGAAACTATGCTCTGAATAACGTTAACGAAACTCACTTGTGCTAGCAAAAAAGCAACCACTTGTTAAGCACAACAAGGCAAGTGTATAACAACCAAGGCGTTTTCCATACTTCCTGGAAATTGCTACTACCAAAGCAGCTTCAGTTATAACCGAGAGAAGGCCAAGAAAAATCCTCACAGCATAAAATACTCTTACCTGTGATGAGCTCAAGAAAATATATTATATTAATAAAGATAACAGTCAACAAGCTTATACATATTGAGCAAGTTTTGAATTGCGTACTTTTTCCTCTTCAAGCCAATTATAAGTCATTGCAGCCGGCCAGCCGACAATATAATGGAAAATAATGTACAGGTAGGAACGCAATCCATACTGAGAACTGCAAAAAAAAAAAACAGTGATTTTAAAAAGAAGAATTTAAAAACAAAAAATTCAACTTAAGACAATAATTATACCAGTAGTACACATTCGGGCACTTCACACAGGTTAAAAAAAAAAACAGGAACTAAATATGTCGAGTAGCAGACTGCAGAACATATAGCATAACATTTTATTAGACTTGCGAAGGCTCGCGACATACAAAAACATTCATGACCAAATATTCCAATAAAACTTCCAAGAAAGAGCTTGTGAATGATAAAAGAGCTATGACTACAATTCATCTTTCCGTAACTGTTGTGGTAGTGTTGTCTATAAATAAGGAGAAATAATACTCGATGTGTAACTTTCGTTCCTTGTTACTTTTGTCATATAAATGTTCCGGAAATATAATACATTGTAAACTTTGCAAGGTAGGCATAAACAAAGATTAAAAGAGTTTGGCTTACTTCTGTCTGCCTGCTACATTGAATGCAGCCGCACTAAGATTTTTTTTGGAAATTGAAATTTTTATTGAATACATTCAAAATACAATCTAGAATTTTCTTAAAAATAGAAAATTTAGTCTTAATTAATGTATATTAAATGCAAATTTCAAATTAAGTTTAACTATAATATCATTTTTAAGACATAGTCATCAATTGTCATCTCGCAACTGTCAACTTTTGTAACTAATACAAGCTTTGGTCCCCTAACTTGGAACTTATGTGCATCCTATATCCCGGTAAACATTCTATTATATGTAACACACTACAACTTGCATATCTAAACTAAGAATTCTCTATCATGTTCATTAGTACGAACTAACAAATGTCACAGCATCAAAACATAATACGATCACAAAATTACATAAGAAATAGCATATACATTGAAAACTTGACAGTTTACCCAAGCATAACAAGTTAAAAATACACAAAAAACAGACAACGATATACATTAACAACTATATAGACACAAATGAAAATCAACTTTAACTATACTTTCATCCTTAAAACCTAATTGTCAACCGTCAACTACCAACTGTGAAGCAGTATAAAATAATAAAATCTCTATCTCGCCCAACTTAAAACTTATCTATTCCGGTACACGTCCTACTTTTCGCAATCATCTTAATTAAAGTATTATATGTATCACACACAGTACAAATGGCTTATCTAAACTAACAATCTATCACATTCGTTACTTAACGAATACGATTACAAAATTACAAAAGAAATAGAAATAGAAATAGATATAGATATAGCATATGTATACCTGTACTCCCAAGTTTGAAAACCTGATTTGTAAAGTAAGAAGTGAAGCGGCTCCCAATAATTGAAAACTTCATCACAATCATGAATGATATTTGTAGTTGCACTTAAATATCTCAACAAACCTAGCGAAAATATCGGAAGTATCCATGAGAGTCCTTTTTCCACGTCAGCTTGTGGTTTTTCTGGTGGTTTGTCTACTTTTGTGTAACCGTCGCTTGATGTTGACGGCAATAATCGATCGGATTCCGATTGCCGCCGTCTTCTAGGTGCAACCGCTGCCATTACTAGATCCTCAATCAATTACTGTGGAACTGCTTTATCTTTGCTTTTTTTCAGCTTTTGTTTTTTTTGAAATTTGAGTAGACCAGAATCGGAAATGGTGATTAGGGGGTGTTTGTTATAGCTTATATTAGCTTATGTAAGATATAAGTCCATTTTAAGTGTTTGTTTGAGCTTATTAGCTTAGGCTTATGAGCTTATGTAAGGGGGTTTTCATAAGCTTCTTTTGTGTGGCTTATGGGCTTATCAAACATTTTTACCTTGTCATAGGCTAATAAGCTCATAAGCTACTCCAAACACTTCGTACAAATTTAAAAGCTTATATTTCATAAGCCATAAGCTACTTATAAAACATAAGCCTAAGCCTAAAAAATAAGCTTACACAAACACCCCTTAGTATGGTTTTTTATAATTTGTTTTTTGGTTTGGTAACGACTTATTAGGTTATGTAATTTTTTAAAATTATAGCATTATAAGTTCGGAAAAAATAAGACTATAAACTTATTAAAAATCACACAAGTTTATAAGTTTGTTACATAAGTGATTTGAAAATTGACGATATCTTTATTAGGATTTGTATATAAATGAGTTAAAAGAAAAAACTTGTTATACTCGAATAAGTTGAATAAGAAAAATCTATTTTACTTACTGGTATGACGATATTAAAAGTTATTTGTTAAAATTGTTATCTACACATGTTTACCATACAAAACTAAAGAAGGTGTTTGGATGCACTTTAAACGTGTAAAGTCTTGGGCATGATACCATCTTTTACTTTATTCCTTGTGCAATTGAAAAGTAAATGAGTGAAATAGATCCATACAACTCAATAGGCAGTGACTTAGTATTGTGGTTTTAAATATCTAGAATTTTTAAGACCGGCGTATTAAATAAATATATCAGATATGTTTGGTTGAGGGATTATAATGACTTATTGATGTTTGAGCTTATTTTTTCGTCCATATTTATATTTTGTTATTAATTTTTATTAAAGGATTACTTATGAAAGTCTTTATAAGCTATAAAACTTATCTGAAAAAGCTTTGAAATGACTTTGAACTTATGGTAATGTATATATGAAGTTTATAAAGTCTTAAAACTTTTTCATTAAACTCACCATTTATAAAAACTTTCATATTTGCTGCCGAAATATGTTTATTGTGTCATTTACACCAATTTCGACCTCAAAGTCGTGTCAAATAATCATAATAAACTATGGTTTTCCTAAAAAGATAAAATATATAATATATCAACATCTTATTCGATATATGTTTTTCTTTTGAATAAAACCCAAGTTCAACCTTGTTATTTGTTTTGTTTTTAGTCAAAATTGGTATAAATGATATCAAATTCAAACTTCCAAAGTTTTCATAAACGGGTGGTGTTGATGAAAAAAAGAGTTACTTAAAGTATAAACTAGTTTATATCATTTATACCTTTTACGTTGATAAACTAAGCTCAAGCTTCAACTACTTTTTCAAACATGTTTTCATATATGTATAAAAGCTCCGGTGTCACCACCCAAGAAAGAGCATAAATAGGTTAAAAGAGGACCATTTCAATTGAACCATTTATTTGAAAAGTACAATAATTCATCTGTTTCCCGGACAAGGTAACAACGACCGTCCTCGACAACCAGGGGTTCAACCCAAATTTCCCTCAGCAAACATCCATAATAACTTGTTAATACACATTATTTAACATTAAAACGATAAACACATTGATAATTAACCGGTGTTTTGCATTCCAGCGGCAATGCCCTTCATGGTCAAGATGAGTGTATCTTCCAAACCCGGGGCGTACTCGCTCTGCGGGTTTAGCTTGATAAGCTCATCAGCCGGTTTGCTTGGCTCAGTCGGCTCGGATGCTTCAGCATATTCTTTGGAGATGTGAGGCCTTAAAGTCACATGAAAGCTTGGATCACGAATACGTTTTAGCGTGTAAGCTTGGCATACGTTAAGAGTTGTGATGTAGGAATCACGCAGACGAAGTCTTTGTCTCAAGTATGGATCACCCTCAAGAAGATCCTTGTGCCCAGCAATCTACGACAATTAAGATATTATGTTATAATGGTTGTATCAAGTGTACTGAATGATTTGTAGGGGTGGTCATATCGACCCATTAACTTATAAATGGGTCGATTCATGACATGTTTTACTTTTATCTCCAAGGCCAAAATGTTTATATAAAAACATAATGGAGACCAAGTTTTCCAAGTCAACCCAACCCGGTCAGTACCAAATTTACCGTTTTGACTCATTACCCGACCCACACATTTTGCCACCTCAAGTGAAGTGTATAAGTACCCGAAGTAGAAGATTCTTGGTTTCCTCATAGTTTGCTCTTAATAATTCGCCAAACGACCATAGGTCTTCAGAAACAAGGAGCTTATCGTTCAAAGCAGCAATACCAGGGTCACCCTTCGCGAACACCATTTCGACTAAATCAATAGTGACTCTAAAGAAAGGCCATGTCTTGTACATTTCTTGTAGCATGTGAAGATTCTTAATGTCTTTTTCAATTGCATATTTAAATGCTGCCCCAAATCCAAGCCAAACTGGAAGATGGAACCTGGTTTGAGTCCATGCAAAGATCCATGGAATAGCTCGGAGTGATTCTATGCCACCACTTGGCTTTCGTTTTGATGGACGGCTACCAATGTTCATCCGTCCATATTCCAGTTCTGGTGTTGCCTGAAATTATAAGAATAGATCAAACCCGGAAGAAAAGATGACATATATAAATATTGTAATTAACACAAATTATTTATAAAAAGGGTATTAAAAAAATTGGACAAATTTTCTGGCTCGTACCAAAAATTACACATTTTTAAATCGTTATCCAAACCCATCTAGTTCGGAACCCTTCTATATATTATATGTGTGAAATGGAAAGGATACTTACAAGGCGGAAATACTCCACAAAACGTGGTTCCTTGAAGACAATTTCACGGTATTGTTCAGTTGCATGAACTGCAATCTCATCCATGAGTGCACGCCACTCGGGGCGTGGTGAGATTGGAGGGTTCATCCCATGCTCAAGTGTAGCAGCACAAAACCTCTGAAGTGTTCTAAAACACAAATGTTCTTCACCAAAAGATTGCTCTATAACCTCACCCTGAACCGTGACTCTAAAAGACCCATGAATGGTCTCAGGCGGTTGAGATAGAATAGCAAGATGAGTGGGGCCACCTCCTCGCCCAACGGTCCCACCACGTCCATGAAACATAGTGAGCTTCACTCCAAACTTTTTAGCAACATTTATAAGCTCTTCTTGAGCCTTGTAGAGCTGCCATGCAGCAGAGAGCCTTCCCGCATCTTTTCCTGAGTCTGAGTACCCGATCATGACTTCTTGTTTACCATCAATCCGGTTTCTGTACCACTCGATTGAGAAAAGACGGGCCACAGCAGCAGGAGCTGCATCAAGATCCGCGAGTTTTTCAAAAAGTGGGACCACCCTCAACGGTTGTTTTACCTGGCATTCGCGTTGAAGCAACTCAACAGCAAGCACATCAGAGGGAGATGTAGCCATGGAAATAATATAAGCACCAAAGCAATCGGATGGAAGTTCTGCTAACACGTGAAATGTATCCAAAACATCCGCAATTTCTTCGGTTTTTGGGAGGTCGTCACCAAACAGAGGACGTTTTCCACTTAGCTCTGATAGAAGCCATTCTTGGCGTTTATCTTCAGACCATTCACGGTAAGACCCGATTTCCAAATGTTGAGTAATTGCATCAAGAACATCAGTGTGGCGGTCGGATTCTTGACGGATATCGAGTCTTACAAGTGAGAGTCCAAAGGTGGAGACTTGCCTTAAGAAATCAAGAAGACTTCCATCAGCAATCACACGATCACCACAAGCACATAGTGATCTGTAGCATAGCTCAAGAGGTTCCAAAAACTGCAACATTTTAAAGCAATGACAATTTTAGCATAAAAATTTCCGACAGTTACAGCATACTTTTACCCCAATATGTAATAGGCAAATCAGTAATTTTAACATAAAAGGATAAGGCGTACCTGTTCAACGTTGGTATAAACCAACTCCTCTGGAATGTCAGACACGTCATGTGCTAACAAATGGCGAGATCTTTCACGCGTATTATACAATTTGTCCCGAACGTCAGCCAGAATAACACGGTACGGTTCGGTAGGAGGGACCTGTTTCCAGAACTCTGAAAAAGGAGTTGAAAATTAAGCAACATCAAAAGGGACAGAACCGTATTATGTGTCCTTATATGTGCAAATTAGTGTAACAGCAGGAGGAGTACGGGGGTAAAAGGTCAAAAGGATGCCATTTTAAAAGAGGTCGGTTTGACATAAGCACTTATTGGCGAAAAAATATAACTTTTTATAGTTAATTATTATGTCAAATATGCTAAAAAAATATACTAGTTTAAATAATAAGATAATTTTAACGAAAATGATTTTAAGAGGTCTTATCTTAGAAAGCACACGCATTATGCGACTCTCTATGACTCGTTACAGAAAAGACATAACCCCAATTGACCATTCATAAGTAAATGGGTCAAAATTACCACGTATAGTGCATATAGATAAAGAGTCGTAAAATATAACTTTCTAGAGTTTCTACATAGTATTAATCAAAGGAAATGTTTGCCTCAATTACCGATGTAGTGTTTAACATCTCTCTTTGATGATGATCTATGGAGTTCTTCAGCTCGAACACGAAGTTCATCACTACAACGCCACATGGACATCTGGCAAGAACAACCCATTGTAAGAATAAAACGTTCAAAAGAGAGTACATGAATCAAGAATAATCCACTCCTGATTATACATTACCTCGAACATAAGATCCTCTATCTGGGAGAAGTACATGTTTGCAGCCATCATTCTCGCCAGTAAACAAACATCCCTTGTAACCTCTGGAGTTACCCTTGGATTACCTGCATTTTTTATGAGAATAAATTAGCTTCTAATAACATATCATAGGGATAAGAGTATAGAATAGCTCAATAGCATATAAAGTATATACCATCACGATCACCACCCATCCATGAAGAGAACTGTATAAGAGGAGCGTTATAAGGAACACGTTCATTAATCCCGATGTTTTTAAGAGCAGTGTCAACACGACGTAAGAACTTAGGAACGCCCTTCCAGATTGTTTCATGGAAGTAACTCATTCCAGCTCTCATTTCGTCTTGTGGGGTTGGAGGTGTCCTCCTGATCTCATCAGTACGGAAAGCAGCTTGTATCTACATGATTTCATAAGAAAAGTTCAAAAAAAAGTTTTGCAATTTGAGCTGAAGTCAAATATCTAATATCCAACGAACTAATATCAGAAGCAAAAAATAGACAGGTTTGGATAACAGAACATAGCTGTTTTGGATCAAATTTGTACTTTTAGTACGGGTCGAGTTTGGTTGTCCCAACTCCTAATACACTTTTATCCCTAAAAAGTTCTTTTAAATAATTAGTGTCAATATTGTTACCAAAAATAAATATTTAAAAAATGATTGTAAATAATATGATTTGGAACGTTATATACTTATATGCATTACAAATACACTTTGGGTGATATTTTCACATTTCATTTTTATTTTACTTACCTATTTGACCCGTTAGAGAAGAAAAAAAACATAAACGGAATCGACCCATTCAAAAGAAAGTGAGTAGAAACTTCCACCACTAACTAATATGAAAAAATGTCAAACTGACACATATTTGTCAACCAAACATTCAAGAATAAAACTTTTAAAGTTTACGAATATATAAAGTATTGATAAATACTTCTCTATGCAAAGCCTCATCCAATTCCTGCTTATCATCTGGAGTAATATCCTTGGCATATAACTGTGCAAGACAGTCGCGAATCCTGAAAAGAATACATCCCAATTAAAATAAGATAAAGCGAGAAATTCGATTTGTTCGCATCATACATAGGATATACTGTTATACCTTCCATGCTTCTGAAGCAAAGATCTTCGGACGGATTGAGTTGGATGAGCAGTGAAGACTAGATCAACAGTTTGATTCTTAAGTGCATCAAACACTTGTTCCGGAGACTTTTTAAGCTTATGCACAAGTTTCTTAAGCGTTTCTTCAATATCAGATTCCGTTGTTGCATTAGCTTCGTCAACAAAATCGCCTTTTTTCAGTTTAATCCTTCGACGATAAGCGATTTGAACCTCTTCCGCTAAATTAGCCAAATTAAGCATGTGAGAAAACGCTTTGGCAATGACAATAGAATCCCCAGGATCTAAACTTGTCAACACGTTTCCGAGCTCTTCTAATTTCTTGGGGTCACGTTTTCCTTCATACTCAGCAGAAAGCTCATAACACTCTTGAACCTGCACACAACATTTAAATTTCTAATTCAAAACGCTACTTTAGTTTTGCAACCACGATCCACTGATTCAACACTAAGTTCGTTATAATCGAAAAATTATAAAAACGTATGTTTCATTTAATTCTAATCCAAAACCAGTATCAAAAAGGTATACCGTTTCTTTGAGATCCTCTCCATGTAAATCCTGAAGAATATCAAGAAATTTATCCAAAAGCAAAGCATCATACTCAATCAGCTTATCATCCTCCGATACTTTACCAGGAACTAACAGCCTCAATTGTGCATCGATCGAAGCTAATTTCTCTAAATTACGATTAGCCATTCACCAATTTCAGTCCTGAAAAATAACAATTAGTGTCAAATTTTGTACGGAAAAATAGGGAGTACCTAAATAATTGTGAGTGTGATCAGTCAAACCTCAAAAGATGAGTCAAACTCCGATAGAATCGAAGAAGATGGTAGATTGATATCAAATTCGGGGGTTTGGCTATTTATAGAGAAACAAAACCAACAAATAGCGGAAATATCAGGAGTATCATACACTTTATTATTAGCTAACTCCACGTCTTTTTTAAGTTCAAATTATTATTATAATAAAAACTCTTATGATAGCGTAGATAAACATAAAAATTTGACTCGTAAACTTTATATTTATATAGATTTAAGTCTTTATGAAAAGACAATGTTATACATATAATAACATATATACCTTTACGTTTATACACATATTGTTTATAGTTATAATAACATATTAACCTTTACGTTTATACACATCTTTTGATATTTTTTATTTGGAGAGTGATTTTATAAATAAAGTACAATTTTGTTTTCATTTTAGTGGATATGTGAATTAAATAGAGAATATAATTATTTATTATAAAATAGTGTAAAATAAAAATAATCTTTAATGACATCATCAATTTGATGAGGCTACTCTTTTATTATATATTGAAGATATATCATCACCTTTTGAGTTGGTAAATATTTTACAATTTATTCAAACCATAAGTTTTGTAATTAAATATAAAAAGTGTTATATTTTTGGGTTTTGTTAAAAATAAACAACCTCGATAAAATGATTATATATAATTTTGAATATGTTAATACATATTTGAACGTATTAAATACAATAAAGAGTATTAAACATAATATAACGATGATGTTGACGTTTTAATATTTTGATATTCATCGTTCTAAGGTCATAAATTAACTTTTTTTATATATAAGTATTTGATAACTAAGGTCATAAATTAACTTTTTTTATATATAAGTATTTGATAACTATCATTATATTCTTATCATCAACAAATATTTAATTATAATTGAATTATGAGTTACATCGATTTTTAAACATGATAATATTAATATTTATTAAATATACTTATATTTTTTTTTTTCTAATCATTGTCTTTCAGTAAATAACAAAACCCTTTATATAATGGGGGTTAATAGTCATTATCTTATTCTTTCTACACCCTAATAATTAATTAATTATTATTTTGAATAATAATATTGTAATCATTATACTTATTTTAACTTTTTATTTTTATTAAATTATTTATTAATGATTACATTATTAACTAATTGTTACATAAATTAACTACCAAAAAAGATTATTGACAATTACATTATTAACTAATTATTACATAAATTAACTACAAGATATATTATTTTACTTTTCGATTAAAGTTATATATATTACTATATCTAGTATTAGATATACGCATACAAATATTCATAAAAATATAAAAAAAATATAGCAAATATATTAGAGATAGAAAATATGAAATTAAATTCCAATAACAATTAATCCACACAATTATAAAAACTCTTTCGGAACCAGAAGGATTAAATTGAGTATATAAATCTAGACGCGACTTGTACGTTGTATTCCTATCCAATAACAGATTGTGTCTTGAATAAATCCCAATATACCGTGATGTGTGACATTTGATACTCACCTTACATTTGTACCATCACATTATGATCACCTTGTACATGTGCCATGTAAGACTTCGATGGTGTGGAAACTCTTCAGGTCCTCTCCATAGCGAGAATATAGTAATATAAACTTTCTTGCTTAAACAATGAACGATCATACCAAACCTATTGGCCATCAGAACACCGGTCGCAGGCATACTCATTCAATATTTCTTTGGTACAGGAGAGTAACGGTAATGCATACTCATCCAATATTTCTTTGGTGCAGGAGAGTAACGGTAATACAACGACTATGCTAGTTCATTGATTCATGTGCTAAAAACAAGAGCATATGCTTGATAATTCGTATTTAACTCATCTAGCAGTTGTTCCCGAATGTTGAGCCACACATTTTGATTATATCCGAGACAAACAACAAATGCGCGAAACCCACAATTTCCATCACCCAATATATCAACAATATGAGTGACATATGGATAAAAGATATCCAGAATTTCACTTATTAAGCTGAATAATATGCTTGAAAATTTACGTACGAACTATGTCTCACTGGTTCCTCGTTAAAATTCATCTCGTATGAACTATGCCTCGTTAGTTCCTAGTTCAAGTCTATATCACCATAATCCTCCCACGTTGGTTCCTGGTTCAAGTCTATCCTGCAAGAACTATGTCTGCGAGCATCTTGATTTTTGGGATCTGCTCGTTATTGTTGTTTTTTTTTCTTTAAGCTTGGTCGTCCACGAGTATTTTTTATAATTGCAGGTTCTTTAACGTCAGTTGTACTTCTATTGAATATATCTATCAACTTTCGTAACAAACTCCGTTTTCCAACGTCAGACTGCTTGTGAAATTTTTCTGTAAACATCTCTACTACATCGTCACAACGAATATCATTAGTTTGCTCATATTTTAATGGTGAAATATCAAGCTTTCTCCAAAAAAATATTTATCGAATCTAAAGGAATACACCGACCTGCATTAAAATAGATAGCCCTTTTTATTATTATCATTAAAATTTTAAGATTAAAAAGTTCAGTTGAATTAAATCTACTAACCCGAATTCGAGTATTCTAAATTGAAGATTTGCGTGTTGAGCTAATTTTTCCTATAAATTGTTGAAGGTATTTTAAGATAGCACATGGTAACCCACAAATTGTGCAGGTGGATGATTATGTTGATGAGATACTACTCTTATAACCCAATAATCCTCTTGAATAATTTCCTACCAAATGGAATTTACCGTTGGTCTTTTTGGGAGCACTAGATTTACATCTATCCACGACTTTATATTCACCACCACGACACATAAGTGTGACTTTATACACGAAATCATTTGTATATTTCTTTGTTCTTTGCGTGATGAGGACAAAACCATGAGAGCGTGCCCTGTTTTGTGCCCAAGTCATCAATACTTCACGAGACGTAAACACCTAAAAATTGAATTTATTTATGTTATTTTACACGATACAAATCTTTATATATTATATAAAAAAAACATTTATATGAAAAAGTTTAATAACATACCTCATTAGTGGGAAATGATGATGTCCATGTCGGAAGTTCAACGCCTTCATTTTAGTCATTTTCGTTAAAAAAAAAACGACATCCTTTATAAGAAAACTTATAAAAGTTCACCACAAACAAAAACAAATAAGATTATTGAAGATTACAATAAAACAATATAACAAATAAAACTAAAAAAGTGCATTAATTATTTAAAAAAATTAAAGATATCTTATCTTATCTTAATATATAATAAAAGAGAGACCTAAAATGCCACTTGCCAAAGTAGTAACCATTAGATGGAAATCCAACTTTAATTTGAAACATTATATCATTTTGATGATGTCATCACTAATAATTCTGTTTTAACCCTTTTAATTTAAATAATTTAGCCCTTATTTTAAATAGTAATAATTAAATAAAACTAATTAACCTTTCAACTTTAAATAATCTAACACTTGTATTTTAAATTAATTCTAAAAAAATACAAAACATATTTTTTCTTCACATACACATTTTTAGTATAAAAAGAAACTAAATTATTTTATTGTTTTACGAGTGTTTTTTATATAAACGGAAAACATATTATATAAAAAAATCTTATGTTTTTTTTTTCGTCCTATTTACCTAATATTTTTAGTTTTTTTTTTATATATTATAAAAAGAAAATAAAATTATTTTATTGTTTACGAGTGTTTTGCATATAAACGGAAAAATATCATATAAAAAAATCTTATGTTTTTTCCGTCCTATTTACGAAATATTTTTAGTTTTTTTTTTATATATTATAATTATTTTATTTTTAATAAGGTTTTTCCATATTATACAGTAAATGTTTTATTTAACTTCACATTTGCTAACATAATCATTTTGTCTAAATGACTAATAGCTTTTTAATTAATCTTTTTATATAAGTTATATGTTCTGTGTTAACATTATATATTTTTTAATATAATTCTCCGTGTATTAAGCGGGTCAATAAGCTAGTTAATTTAAAGAAACAAGGCCCGTTTATAAAAAAAAAAGGAAAAAATGCCCAAAAGTTAATTACCCTAAATCCCACATTGGGTATGTTTGGCGTAAATGAGGCTAGAAGCTGTAGCTACATTTTGTAGCTATAAGTTAGAAGTTGGGGTTTTTATTTTGGGGATTTTATTTTTTAAAAGCCTCAGGCTCCTTAAAAGAGCTTTTGATTTGGGGTTTTTATTTTAAATTAAAAGTTAGCTCTTCACAACCAAACAAGTCTTTTATATTTATTGGCTTTTATTTTTGAATTTAAAAGATTGAAGCCTAGCCCCTCACAAACAGAATTCATTTATCCAAACCTAATCAAACATTTTCTAACTCCCATCTTCCCAAGAGCCGCCACCACCTTCTCCTATTTTGTTTCCGCCAAACACGAAGATCACTAATCGACGCCTTTCGCGTAGGTGTGCGTGTGTTTGTTTTTCGGTTCTTATTGTTTATACAAATCTCTTTTTGATTATGACTATTTTTTTTTAATTTCTTTAGGAATCGTGGATTCGATGAGACTTTTTTGGGGACGAACTAGTGTTTGAGAGGATGGTTTTTTCAACGAAATATTATGTTTGATATGGACTTTTTACATATAAATCTCATGTTTCACTACAACACAATGTTTACGCATAGGATTTGTCGATTTCTTCGCACTTATAATTATGTACAAATTTTATACATTAATAAATGCGAAGAAATTTAAAAGCTTCGCACTAAAAAATATGGAAAAATATTGTTCACACTAAAAAATGTGTATAAATCGTTTTTTGTACGCACTTTTAAGTGCAGAGATCAATTATGCGCACGTGATTTTTTCGCACTTTCATTTCTTTTCCCAATAAAGAAAGTGCGAAGAAATCACATGCGTAAAATTAATCTCTACACTTAAAAGTGCGTACAAAATAAGTATTATATACACTTTTTAGTGTGAATATTTTTTCTCCACACTTTTAAGTGCAGAGATCAATTCTACGCACGAGAAACTTTTAAATTTGTTCGCATTTATTGATGTATACAATTTGGACACATTGATAAGTGCGAAAAATTTGCAAATTATGCATTTTTAAAAAGTCCGTATAATAAAATGCGTATAAATGACAATTTTTTTGTAGTGTTTGATTTTCTTTTTATTTATTTATAGAAATTGATATTTATATTAGACTTTTTTTTTGTGTTGATCTTCGATTTACTAGTCTGTTTTTTTGGATGAGTTTATGAATGAAATTGGACTGGATTTTTTTTTTGACAAAGTAGGTCTTGTTTGGTATTTGGATTATTTGGAAGTAAAAGTGTTAATCGGGTTGACCCAACCCTAATAAGCTTAATCGGGTCGGGTCTAATCGGGTTTTCAAATTTTTGGGATTGACCCTAACCCGACCCTAATAAGAGATCGGGTTCGGGTCTAACTAAGAAAAATAACACATAAAAATAGACCATCTATTAGTGTTTTTAACAAAAAGATAACCATAACTTGTTAATTCTTAGGTTTATAAAAAGACTTCACATTCTAGTGTTATGATTGACAACAAATATTAAACAAAATAAAAATGAATTTAACTTGTAAATTTGGTCGATTAACTTATGTGAATTGTTGATAGCAGCTAAAAAAAAGTTAATATAGAAATAAATCAAATTATAGAAAATGCTAAGCAATTAAATTCTTTTTTGTAGTGTTATAGTTTACCGAGTTTTGAAATGTTAAAAGAATTGAATACATAAATTATAAACACAATTTTATTAGGAAAATAAGAAGATACATTAGCAAATAAATCGTGCAAGAAAAAAAGTTTTTTAAGTTTAAATATATTTGTCTTTAATAAGGTAATTTTGAAGATGGACGACATATAAACTCGAACTTACTAAAAGATATGTAGGTTATAAAAGATGACTTACTAAACATAACATAGTGACCTCAAACTATAACTCAAAAAAAAAAAAAAAACAAAATAGTGGACTAATTCGGGTTATTCGGGTCTAACCCGAACGCGATTAACACAAAAAAAACCATTTAGACCCGACCCTAATAAGACTCGGGTTACATCGGGCCAACCCGTTTAACCCGAATAGCATAAATAGACCCGAATAATTCCGACCCTATTAAGCTTATTTGGGTTTGGGTCGGGTCAGATTAGTCGGGTTCAGGTTTTTTTGACACCCGTATTTGGAAGTCTAGTTTTTTTATGGTCCGAGACTTTTGTCATCGTTTAATACTAATACATAATACCACTTTTGAAATTTTTTTTTTTAATTGTATGTACTGTTTTTATGATTCTAGTGTTAAATTTTAGTGCTAATATAATACAAGATGGTTTGGGTTTATGTTATTTTTGGAAAATAGTATATTAATAATAATATTTAAAATGATTTTAATATTAATACATAATATCAGTTTTACAATTTTTAGTAATAGTATTTACTTTTCTTTTTTAATATTCTACTGTTTTAAATTTTAATGCTAATAGATTACAAGATGGTTTGGATTTCTATTATTTTATTGAAAAATAGTACATAATATATACCCAATACAATCTAGAAGGTGGTTTGACCTCCAAACCTTTGTTATGGTTTGTCATTTTCAATTTGATCTAAAATAAGTATATTTCGTTGAAAATATTCTATATTATCATGTTAAACTTATTAAAATAAAATTTATTGTTAATATGGTGTTGCTTACAATATGATGTTTATAACAACTTTTATTTAGATTTGTGATATGGTGATTATAACAACTTTTACGTAACATAAAATTATAAACTAAGGATGAGCGGTCAACCTAACCAAACCTATTAAAGTTATAACTTATCAATTAGTGTACAAAAAAATATAAGATGAAAACTAATAAATGCTATACTGGAATAAAATAGTTTATATTTTGGTTTTCATATACAAATAGTGTAGCTAGAGCGAATATCATGCCACCTTAACATCAACAAACACACTCTGCATTATAGGGCGAGTATCATGCTACACTAACATTAACAAACACGCTCTAACAATAGAAATAATTTTTCATAATAAAGAAAAAATAAAATTAAAATTTCAAATATGAATAAAAAATAAAAATAAAAAGAAGTAGAAGTGAGATTAAATAAAAAAAAAATAGGTGAAACTCATGAAAGAATCCCAAACAACATCAAATTCCAAGAGAATATGCTTTCCAAGATCCATTGCTCATTCATTCCTTTGATTCTTATTTGAGTAAATTACGCCGTTAGTCCCTGTGATTGTACCAATATCACTAGTTTGAGGCTTTTTTTTAAATAATTACATCAAGCGTCCCCATTGTTGTAATTCTGTTACGCTGGTAATCCTTTTGCATATGAAATACCAAATATACCCTTTGTAAGGTTTTTTCTTTATTTTCTTTCCATTTTTCTTTTATACTTTTTAAAAAGAAAATATAAATATAAATATAAAAAAAAAACACCTCTCTCTCTCTCTCTCTCTCTCTCTCTCTCTCTCTCTCTCTCTCTCTCTCTCTCTCCATGGTATGTCTATCAGATGGTCACTCCCAATTATCACTCTCATCCATCACAATATCAAAAACTTGAAAAAACAACAAATCAAAAATTCAAAACTTCAAAATTAAACTCAAAACTCACAAAACACAAACCACAACCACATGATTTATGGATTTTAAATCTGATATACGAAAACACTAATTACCACCGAATTACATATGTGCTTGACCAACATCCACGTTTAGCTTTGATATGGTAAAAGAATTCTCCAACATTGTTGGGTTCGGAACCCAGATCTGGATTTATGTAGTTGCCTCTTGAGTTTCAAAATTTTGTTTGAAAGGTTTCGTTTGCTTATATGGATTAAGAGTTTTTTTTTTATATATTTTCTTTATTGTGATTTGTTTGTTTGTTTTTTTCTCTGTGGAAATTCAAGTGGGTGAATTTGATTTTGAGTTTTGAAAATGAAAACAAGAAAAGAGATTGGTGGCTGTGGGTATGGTTGGCTAAAGAATTATGGGGGTGGGTAGGTGGCGTTTTTTTTTTTTTTTTTTTTTTATATATTATAAAAGAAATATAAAATAAAAAGAAATTAGAGAAGAAGGGTATTTTAGTCATGAAAGTTGGCTCGTGATCACCGGTGTTATAAAATGAAAATATTGAGGACCAACGGTGTGGTGAAATGGTGATATTGGGGAGGTTTGGTATAATTATTTAAAAAAAAGCCTCAAACTAGTGATATTGGTACAACCATAGGGACTAACGGCGTAATTTACTCTTCTTATTTCTTTGCAAACGTTTAATGGATGTTGTTCATCTTCTTTTTTTCTTTTTTTTGAGGTAACAAAGTTTATTTATGCATATTAATCTTTTAAAGATATATTCATAATTGGTTTTAATCAAGATTAGTAAAGATCGATATCTTACTATACATCGTTTTTGTCTCATGAGGAATGTGATTACAAAATTGTATCAAAACTCGAAAGATCATACTATATAATTTTGATTTCCTGTTTACAAAATAAAGTTATGGATTTTCTATTTTGTATAATTTTGTTATTTTGTAACATACAAAACAATTGATTTATTCTCAAGTGTCAAACAGTATCCTAATCGATAATGGTACATGAAAGATAAATTTAAAGTAAATGACTAAATGACATTTTCTTCCTTCAACAATCGACATGAGAACAATAGATATAGGAGTTTTAACCGGGTGAAAAATTATATCAACATTTTCTAACAAAATAAAAAGTAGAAAATTAGAAAACGAAAATTGCAAGTAACTTTTTTTAATACCTATGAGAACAAAATTGAACACTTTTGGGTTCAAATATAATGTTGGAAAATCAAGTAAAGTACATTTGTACATGATTACTATACTTAATACCCAAATCCTTTTTATCTTTTGTATATTATCAGTTTCCAACAATTATTTTTACACTTCGGTTGATATACCTCTTATAGACAAAATTTGACATTAGCTATATTGGTGCAAGAAGTTATAGTTATAAGTTTCTATAAAAATTATTAATTTTACTTAATCCTCTAAAAAATAAATATTCATTTGAACTTTGAAAAAAAAAAGAGTTGAAAACCCGTTATTGAACAAAACTTTTATAAAGAAGAGATAATAATTTTATTTAGAGCTATTAAACCTCTTTTAAAACTCATACCAAATATACCAAAAATTATATTTCATGTGTTTTAAGTAGGATTACGACTTTCTCATATGATACGAAACACGTCATGAATTCGACATGGAAATAAATGAGTTAAAGTTAAGTCTTAAAGAGTTGGAATGTCAAACGGTACAACCTAATACTCGTTTAATTAAGAGGCAATGTTTGGGTTAAACTTGCAACCGAATCAAAACGAAGCTTTAAATTATTAAAAGTTATAAATTCGACCGTTTTTAACTCATTTATAACAAGTTGACTCACCAACCCGCTTACAAACTCATTTGACATGAATTCAACATGGCTCATGTTTGGGATTGTGATTTTACCCGCCAAAATGTTTAACTAAAACGTGACATGTTTAGGTTGAGTGATTTTAACCGATTGATATCAAATATTTTTATATATGTTTATACACTATATTTGGTCGTTTTTGTGTTAAAACCATGATTAATAGGGTAGCTTTGTGCATTTAATTGTTTAAAAGTGATTATTCATGTGATAGGTATTAGCACGGATCGAGAATCGGTAAACTGGCCGAAGAAACGCAAGAAAAGGGCCAAAAGTAAGTAAAGTTAGAGGCTGGAAGTCCACTGTTGCGAAGTGGATTGCGGTGCGACGCAACAAAGCTTCGGATCACAAATCCTTATTTGACACGAGTTACGCTGTAGCGCAGCAGTTGGTGATGTGACAGAACAACTGATTTTTGGGCTCCGGATTTCAGCCTATTTAAGGGACAAATTAACCCTAAAGAGAGATCAACTTTTGTAGAACGATTTTAGGTATAGACAATCGAATTCTGGAGCTAAAGAAGAGAAGAGAAGACAATTTTGAAGAGAGAGATTGTCAGGATCTTATGAACTAGGTTTGTATTAACCAGCGATTAGATCTAGATCTATCAAAGGAGTTGCAGCGGATCAACACTTTGATATTACAAGATAGTAATTAATCAGTTATGAAATGAATAAACGATTAAGAACACAAGATTTCCACCAACAACCTCAATCTATTAGAATTAGGGTTTCGTAATAGACGTATATTTACAACGATATAAGGATCTATATTTATAGACCTTGAGGCTAACTAACCCTAGACATAATCGGGTTACAATATCTAATCGAATATACTTTATGTTTATTACAAATCTATTACAAATATAACTGCTATTAAATTGTGATTAACATTATCAGCTCAGCAGTAGTAACCTCCAAAAGAAACTCCCCATGCTCTCCATGCAGCAACAGTAGTAATAGTGATGACCAATAGTAACTTGACTGATGACCAGTAGTAACCATCTTCACCAGTAGTAACTTAACTGATGACCAGAAATAACCATCTTCACCAGTAGTAATACACTAAAACCCAACAATCTCCCCCTAGACTTCTGTTTTCCATCACAAACATAAGTTTCTTCAGTAATCAAAGGGAATGCTGCCAAAAACTTCAAATCTCTTCATATGGAGTTTCTATGATCTGTGAGCTGGCATCTGATCTTCCATAATAGCTGAATAGCTTCTTCAGAATCCTGATGTGCTTTCAACTTCAACATGTTGATCATCACATTGATGCCATGTTTATACTTCCTTTCCACCAAGAAATACTCTGTAGTTCCATCAGTTCTGCTCAGAGAATACACTCCACAACTTTCATAATGGATCCATTACAAAACAAGAGTAAATCTTGCAACCTTTTCAGGAACATTCTCTGGCTCAAACATGATATCTAATAACTTAAAGAATAATTCATTAAGGTCTTGAAAATTACCTTGCCTTTGAGAATATTTTTGCTTTACAATTAAGAACATATCCACCAAGTCTCTTCTGCTTATATCTCTGAAGATCTCCAAGGAACTGTTATACACTTTGAAACTCTTTGAAGCTCTAACAATCTTATAGGCATTCTGATCATTGATCACAACTGCATACCAATCAATGATAGGTATTTTAGTGAACGTTGAGGCACACTTGATATCTTCAGAATGAATTATCAAGTCTTTCATGTGATCAAAAATTCTGTCAGCAGCTTCATTAACTTGTTCATCAGAGATTTCAGGTACACACCCAAACTCAAACTCCCCAGAGATATCTTCTATTTTCACCTTCATGACTTGTGGCTTCTGCTCCTTTTTCTCTTGTTCCTGATCTTTCTCTTTAGTAGATTCAGATGACTTAGTTCCTAAATTCACCTTCTTAGCACCATTATTAACCTGCTTACCAGTACTCTCCTTTCTTTTACTAGTAGTAACTGTTTCTACTGTTGATTTTGATCTTTTGGCAGTAGAAACATTACTAGCCTGGTTTTTCTTTCTTTTTAATGATTTAGGTTAAGGTTTATCAGCAACTTTCTTCTTCATTTGCTCCCTTTTGGTCTGTTCATCTCCAAAGTGAACAACCTTGTATCCTCTGTCCAATGAAGCCTTTAGAGCTCTTTCCTTCTCGCTCTGTCTGCTTCTCCCTTCTGTAGTTTCTTCTTTTTTAACATACAAACAGAGGATGGTATCCAACTTCATAGGCCTTAGCTGTTTTCCACTATACTTTCCAGTGGATTTCAGAAAGTAAGTGTACTTTTTCTTATCTTCAGCTCTTGTAATGTTTCTTTTTATTGTCTTTATGCTTTTGGACTTGGCCTCTTCTTCCTTTTTCTTTCTTAGCTCAGCTTCATCTTTCTTCAACAACTGTTGAGCTATTAAAAAGTCCTCCTTTTCTTGAGCCTTTCTCTTTAACTCTTCCTCAACCTGTTCTTGTGCCATTCTTTTGGCAGCCAACACATCATTTTCCTCCTGCTTTATTTTTCTTTCTCTTTCTCTTATATCATCATTCTCTCTCTTTTTCTTCTCAGCTTCCTCCTGTTTCAGTTCCTCCTTACTTTTTATTTCACCCTTACCTTTTCTTTTAAAATTTGGATCTTCATCATGGGAAACCCTTTTGATTTCTTTCTTTCCCAAGTAGAATCCCATTGGCCTTCTTTCAATAGAAGGAGGAATAATAGGCTATGTAGTCTTAGTTATAGTCCCAACAGATTCACCAGTATTAAGTGAAACTGGTTTTTCCTTTGGTTTACTTGCAACAACTTTTCTTTGTCTCTCTACAGCAACAACTATTTCTATCTTCCTTATTGTTTCTTGTTTCAGCTTCTCTTGTTTCAGCAACAACTTTAGACTGCTCTTGATCTTTCATATCAGTACTAGGATAAACATTATCCTGCTCAACCTCCTTTTCACCAGTAGTGTCTTCAACAGATTCATCTATTTTCTCCCCCTTTTTGGGAGCATTCTTATCAGACTTGCCAGAAGAACTAGAGCTGGAACTGGATGAAGTTGGAAATTTGTAAGATCTGTTCTGGGAACCACCCTTCTTTGCCACTTTCACACGCTTTTTCAATGTGTACCTGTAATGTTTAACTTCTTTCATCAGCTTAAACACCAACTTCTTGAGTTTCTTGATCTCCTCTGTTTGGGCAATCATCTTTTCAGTGTATTTGAGCCAATGTTCCGTCAACTCAAGGTTAGAGTAAGCATATCTTTCCTCCCCACCTTTCTGTTGAATACCAACAGTTGGAGGTTCGTTGGAAGTAGTTTAGAAAGGTGCCTCCTGCCTAGTAGAACATCACCTTACCCCATGGTTTCTTGGCACCTGGGACCTCTTAACAATGATGATTCAAAAGAATCATCATCATTTAGAGTTTCCGTTGGTTGGGTCTTAGTGCCTGTCACACTTTCCTATGAACCACTAGGTGGTAGTATGAGCCCTTCCAACATGGTCTCCCCCTCCTTATGGACCACCTTCTTTTGGAGCTTGGGTGAGGGCTCAGTTGTACCCGTTTTCAGTGTGTCGGTTGAAACTGATTTGGATGTTTTATTATGAACTTTGGGTTTTTGTGCTTTGGGTTTTTGTGCTTTGGGTTGTTCTTTAAGACCAAGAGGTGAAGGAACCCTCTTAGACTTTCTAACATACTGTCTCACTAGAGCTTGTTTAGATGAAGATGAAGGTGAATGAGAAGCACTGAGTTGTTGTTCAGTAGCAGGAACTGATGATGAAGCAGGTGGTGTGGGTTGGGATTCAAGTGGAGTACTTTATCCTTCACCAATAGGAACTGTGACACCCACCATTGTAGAGAACAATGGGGGTCACCTTGCCAGAAGAAGTATTAACTTTTCTCCTCATGTTTGAAAAAGTTTTCTTAGAGTGAGAGTCCATCAGGATGACCTTTCCTTTAGTGGAATAATCACCAAGCTCTTTATCCAGAATGATTTGTAAAAACCGTGGATACTTTAAAAAGTTATTTTCTGGATTAGCAAGGTTCCACTTTAAATCGTTGAAAATCATGTCTGAAAAATTAAACACCCGTCCTGTTGCTAAACAAGCCATAGCAGTAGCTATAGTCTTGTTACACTCATTCCAGGTTTATCTTTTCTTTGAAATACATTGTTGCAAGACATGTACGAAAAACCTCCATTGGGGAGAAAGAAGTGCTTTTTGAAAAGTAAATGTAGTCAAGCTTCCTTCATACCCCATTCTTTGAAAGATTTCAAAAAGTTCGTTATTAGGAATAGAAGTCATACCAGAGTCATCTTGAAGTTCAAAATGAGATCTATTTGTGGACTTTGTAACAACAACCTCCCTCTTGTCTACTCGCGCCCTAACTTGTTGAGCGCCATCTACCTCTTCAAAAATAGTTGTAGTCCAGAATGCTCTGATGTGGTTTTCATAAACCTCAGGGTTAACCGTTAAAGCATAACGTATTCAGAATTGGCGAAGAAAAGTGATGCTGGGTTGAACATCAATGGCTTATGCATGAAGCTCTAGGTCGGCAATAATGTTATGGAAAACCCCAAAAGCTAGTTTTTGATTCACCATCGAATGATTTTTAGGGTTAAAAGACTAATCTGATTGAAAGATTTCGACGAAGAGATATTAGGGTTTATGGAGAGCGAAAGAGGTTTTAGAGAGAAAGCGAAAATTTGATTTGAACGATCTTTAATAATCATGGGGAGAATTCGCTATTTATACCAACTATTCCCTGCAGTAGAAACACCAAAAATAAAACATTCCCAACAACAGTAGTAACTTCCACCAGTATTAAATACTGGCAGTAGTAACCACGATCAGTAGGAATCATCAGTAGTAACTGTTTCAGACACATACCAGTATTAACTTCCATCAGTAATAACTACCAGCAGTAGAAAGCATCAGCAGTAACCTTTTCAAACACATAACAACATATACTTTGTACAATATGTTTCAAGCACATACTTATCATTTTAAAATGAACCTATTCAAGATTAATCATGCCAATATTGTTGATCAAAAATGTAAATCTTCCCACATCAAATGCTTTTGAAAAGATCTGCAAATTGATTATCAGTATGAACCTTGACTACCTGAATGAGTTTCTTTTCATTACAATCCTTGATAGAATGAAAACGAATTTCAATGTGTTTGGTTTTGGAATGTTTTACTGGATTATTAACAATGCTTATGGTACTCTTATTATCAATAAAAATTTGAGTATGTAGAAAAGAAATACCATATTCCATTAATTGATTCTGAATCCAGAGCACCTGAGCACAGCAGCTTGAAGCAGCAACATATTCTGCTTTTGTTGATGATGTAGAGACATTGGTCTGTTTCTTGCATTGCCATGAAATCAATCTAGACCCAAAGAACTGACATCCTCCTGATGTTGACCTTACATCCATATTTTCTCCTCCATAATCACTATCGGTATATGAAATAAGTTCAAATGGAGAGTCTTTTGGATACCACAATCCCAAGTATGGCTTACCCTTCAAGTATCTGAAAATTCTTTTTACTGCTGTCAGATGTGAAACTTTAGGATTAGTCTGATATCTTGCACACACACATACACTGAACATTATGTCTGGTCTTGAAGCTGTTAAATACTTCAAAGATCCTATCATTGATTTCTAAAAATGTTCATCCACATTCTCCCCCTCAAGATCAGCCTCTAAATGCTTGTGGGTTTCTACTGGTGTACTTGCACTCTTGCAATCTTGAAATCCAAACTTTTCTAGAATGTATTTAACATATTTTGCTTGATGAATAAAGATACATGTTGGTTTATGCTTTACCTGTAACCCCAAAAAGAAAGTCAGCTCTCCCATTGAGCTCATCTTAAACTTCTTATGCATCATCTGTTTGCACAACTTGTCATTTGTAGACCCAAAAAATAATGTCATCCACATAAATCTACAACAACATAATGTCATTCCCAACATTCTTGATAAAAAGAGTTTTGTCAATTGCACCTCTCTTGAAATGATGGTTGATGAGGTATACTGATAGTGTGTCATACTAAACTCTGGGAGCTTGATGTAGACCATACAATGCTTTATCCAATATGTACACCATGTCTGGATGTTCGAGATCTTCAAATCCTGGAGGTTGACACTCATAAACTTCTTCTTCAATCTTCCCATACAAGAAAGCACTCTTCACATCCATTTGGTACACAATAAACCCTTTGAATGGAGCAAAAGACAGAAATATTCTTATGGCTTCAATTCTTGCAACTGGGGCAAATACCTCATCATAATCAACTCCCTCTTCCTGAGTGTATCCTTGTGCCACTAATCTTGCTTTGTTTTTGATAAAAATACCTCTCTCATCAGTTTTATTCTTGAATATCCATTTAGTCCCAATAACTCTTTTTCCACTGGGAAGTACTACCAATGTCCAGACGGCTTGAAGTTTGAACTGTAGTAATTCTTCTTGCATTGCTTCAATCCAACCTGGGTCTTTAATAGCTTGTTCTATCTTCTTTGGTGTTAATTGTGAGAGAAAGCATACAAATAAACATTCATTGAAGCTTTGGTGTAGTTTTCTCCTTGTTTGGACTGCCGAATTCAAGTCACCAATGATTTGTTGCAGTGGATGATTCTTATTGATCCTATGTGTCTGATACTGCTATTCTATTACTTCTTGATCTAAATTTGTATCATTTTGCTCTAGCAATTCATCATTCTGTGATTGAGGAGGATTTTCAATATTACTAATGTCCTCTGAGTTACTACTGGTACTGAATTCTTCGCCATCTGAATCATGTATTTCTTCATCTTTCTTACTGCTCAAATCACCATCATCAGTATCTTGATCACTGTCTTTGAAGCTATCATCACTTGAGTATTTGTGCTGAAACACTCTAGGTGGATCAATGGTGATATATGGAAAATAAACAAATTTTTCATATTTGTCAGATGAAGCAGTAGTAACTGAATGACCAGTCTTAACAGAGTCAGGACTTGAAACTGAATGACCAGTTTAACTGAGTCACCCGTATTAATTGAGTGACCAATTTTAACCGATTCACCAGTAGTAACTGAATCACCAGTTTTAACTGATTCACCAGTATTAACTGAATTACCATTTGTAATACCATCTCCATACTTCTTCTTATATTGATATGCAAAATAAACATTCAAGGACTTGGTTAGTTCATCAATATTAAACAACCAATCTGGTCCTTCTCCAATAACATTCATGGTCTTCCCATTGAAAGTCACATTTGTGCTTTCTTCAACAATCCTGTTTTTGATATTATATACTCTGAATGTCTTGCTTTGTGTGGAGTAACCTACAAAGAATCCTTTATTTATCTTGCTTTCAAACTTTCCTAGATGTTCTTTGGTATTCAAGATTGTACAACGACACCCAAATGGTTTTAAAAAGCTTATGAGTGGCTTTTTCTTGTGAAAGAGCTCATAAGGGGTCTTTGTATATACTTTTTCAATTAATACCCTGTTTTGAACATAACATGCAATATTCACTGCTTCTGCCCAGAATGTGATAGGAATCTTTGAGTCAGCTAGCATTGATCTTGCTGCTTCAATGAGAGTTCTCTTTCTCCTTTCTGCAACCCCATTTTGCTGAGGAGTTCTTGGTGCATTGTACTGTCTTTCAATTCCCTTTTCATTGCAAAACACATTCTGGTTTTTGAACTCAGTGCCATTGTAACATCTGATGATCTTCACTTTCTTCTCTGTCTTATTTTCAATTCCTGTTAAGAATGTTCTGAGAATTTCATTTGTCTCATCTTTTGTGCCAAGAAAGAACACCTATGTATACCTTGTGAAATCATCAGTAATAACTAAACAATAAGACTTCTTTCCTAGACGCATGACATGTGTAGGACTAAAAAGATCTATGAGCAATAAGTGTAGACTTGAGTGATTTGAATTTGTATCTTTGATTTTGTGTGAGGACTTATGTTGTTTTCCCTTAAGACATGCAACACAGTTATCATTGCATGTGAACTCCTTCTGAGGCAAACCTCTTACAAGATCATTTTTTTTTACCAAGATGTTCATGTTTTTAAAATTCATATGACACATTCTTCTGTGCCATAGGGATGATTCATCAAGTGATGCTTTTGAAATTAAACAGTTTTCCTTTGTTTCAGAGTCATTACTTCCCATGTCTAAACAAATTATCTTTCCTAGGTGTTCTTAGTAGAATATGCTTTTCATCAACTACTTTGAACTTTGGATCAGGAATGATACACTCAGTGTTGTAAAAAGAACTTTATTCTTTTTATCACACACTCAGGAGACACTTACTAGGTTATAATTTAATTCTTTGACAAAGAATACATTTTCAAAAGTAACTTTACCATTACTGATTGTTCCTCTACTTGTAATCTTACGACCTCTTGGATTTACTTCAAATGCAACATAGCCTCCATCATATTCAACATAGTTTTGAAGCTTCAGCTTGTTTCCTGTCATGTGCCTAGAGCAGCCACTATCTACATGCCATGTATCTGATGTTTTTCATACCTGGCTTGCTCTGCACATGAGGTAAAAATTAGTTTCTTTTAGGAACCCAAGCCAAAGTTGTCTTGGGTTTACCCTTTTCATTTACATAATCAAATCTTTTAAAATGATATGCAAGTCTCCTAGTCTTTTCATACAGAAAATTACTACTGGTGTAAGTTCCATAGTTACTACTAGCAGTGTTATTTTCTTTAAAGTTTGGTTTTTGATATTTTCTTTTGTATTTCCTTCTACTCACAAACTTTTTAGCACTTCTACCAAACCTGGGTGGTGAGTTTGAGTCATTCCTATTGAATCCAATTTCATTTATGTTATTTCTTTTGTTATAAAAACAATCTTCATTTAAATGGTTTGATTTTCCACACACAAGACATCCTTTAAAAACATTTGGACCCTTTTGTTGAGTGACACGTTGACTCCAGTTCCTTACATTCCCTCATACAGGTAATGCATGTTCATGTTTACTCATGCAGTTGCATGTCTTGACATGTTGTCGTTGTCCTACATAGTGCGAGTTTCTTTCCTTATACACATTTGGTCTGTTTTTAAGATTTTGATGAAAAGTATGACCTTGATTAGAGTTAAAACCAAAATTTTTGTCTTGTGGGACATTTTGTTCTCTACTTTTCTCAGTGACTCTAGATTGTTCCAGTATTTCATTATCATGGGATCTGCATTAGCATTTGTGTGAACTTCAATTTCTTCCTCACTTAATTCTTTACTAGAATCTAGACTAGGAGGAATATAATTGTTGTTAAAAGGTGGTGACACATTATTATACCCAATCTCATTCTTGTTGTTACCATGCACTTGAGATTATAGAATTTGATCAACAGTTTTTGAAGCATTTTCATACTTTGTGATTGTTAGCTTAATTTGATCATTCTCAATTTTTATTTCCTGAAGTTGTTCTTCTGCTTTAATCACCTTAGCTAATGCATTATCCCTTTCCCTTTTCATAATTGCTAGTTCCTCTTGATATTTAATCTCATTTTTAACATAAGCTTTAACTTGTTGTTCAAAATTAGAAATTATTTTAGACAATTCTTTTCTATTTCTTCTAGCTTATGTAAAGATTCACACATAAGTTTATTATGTTCTCTATAATCCCTAACTTGTTTAATGCATGCAGTAGAGCAAAGTTCAGATAATTGGAATGTCATCTTCTTGAACATCAGCCATTAGAGCTTGATTGGTTATTTCTTCATCATCTTGAAAGCTCCAGTCAAACCCTAGTCCATCCTGAGTAACCAAAGCAGTAGAATTGGATAACCTTCCTTGATAGTTGTTGCTTGATCCTGCTTGATTGTTGTGATTTAATTGCTTTTGATTGTCATCTTTGTTAGCATTTGGAAATTCCCTAGCAAAATGTCCAAGTTTCTTGCATTCAAAACTCCTCACTTTGCTCTTATCAAACCCAGTATTTTCACCTCTACGAACATCAAAGTTTTTTCTACTAGTCCTTTGGATAAACCTTCTAGTTCTTACACTCAACATTGCCAACTGCCCACTTCAAGTCCATCTATTCCATATCATCTGCATTAACTTGCTCCAAATATTCAATTACTAGTCCAAAATTTTTCATGACTAGCAAAGAAAGCTTCCGTTACATTTTAATCTGAGTTTCCAGTTTGCTTCCCTTTTGTTTCTGAGATAACCCAGTTTCTGATGATGATCCACCTCCCATAATGGTAACGAATTACAGCATTTTGGGTTGAGTGATATGATGGTCTCTAGCATTTACTTCAGGTTCAAAGGACATGTAACTCATTGTATAGTTCAATCATCTCTATGGTGTCAAGAGTATTCCCTTGTCTATAACTTACAGTGTACATAGTCCACTCTTCTCCTAGAGATATGAGAAACTTTCTGTTAATATCATCTTGAGAACTATTCACTATCATACTTGATAGCTCTCCAATAAGCTTGTTGAATATGTCAAACGTTTGAGACATGTGTCTCCTTTTACAAACATAAAATTTTCAAACTGTTGCTTTAGCAAGTCTTTCTGGTTTCTCCTTGTACTAGATGTTCCACCAAATCGTTTCTCCAAAGCTTCCCATAGCAGCTTAGCATCAGTAAAATTCTAAACTGATGTTGATATTCATTAGATATAGCTATAAGAAAGGTTCTTAAAGCTTGACATTCATTATGAATGTCCATTATTTCTTGCTTAGTGGCTGGTGTCTAGATATACCTGCTTGCTTACACTTGACGTCTGGTCCAGGAAGTGCAACAAATTTAGCATCATTCTTAGCCACTTGCCACATAGAGTAATTGATTGAAGCATGTATTGATACATACGACTTTTCCACATATCATAGTTGGATGATGTGAGTACTGGAACCCTATCTGCTTGAACTCCTTCATTGAGATAAGAACCCTGTATCTGTTTGTGACAATTTGTTAAACGTCTTGTAGATCTAGATCTAGAGCAACCTTGTGCTCTGATACCACTTTTTAGGATCTTACGAACTAGGTTTGTATAAACCAACGATTAGATCTAGATCTATCAAAGAGTTGCAACGGATCAACACTTTGATATACAAGATAGTAATTAATCAGTTATGAATATGAATAAACGATTACGAACACAAGATTTCACACAACAACCTCAATCTATTAGAATTAGGGTTTCGTAATTGACGTATATTTATAACGATATAAGGAGCTATATTTATAGACCTTGAGGCTAACTAACCCCAGACATAATCGGGTTACAATATCTAATCAATACTTTATGTTATCACAAATCTGTTACAAATATACTACTATTAAATCGTGATTAAGATTATCAGCTCAGCAGTAGTAACCTCCAGTAGAAACCCACTCCCCATGCACTCCATGCAGCAACAGTAGTAATAGTGATGACCAGTAGTAACTGACTGATGACCAGTAGTAACCATCTTCACGAGTAGTAATTGTCACACCCCGCTTAAAGCGGAAACACAAGGTGTTCCAGTTATGATACCAAGAGTCAAGGATTACAACATTTACAACCAATAAACAAAACATCGGAATATATTAATCATGCCAAAGGTTTACCAAATACATACAAAGTCAAAGATGAAACAATTGTCAAATACAAATACAAATCAAATGTCGTAAAATGATCATAAAGGAAGTACATCGACATAACGAATTCCAATACCAAAATAAATGATCCCAAAATAAGCATGACATATCAAGAAAAATCCTCAAACTCCTGAAAAGCGTTAAAAAACGACATCAACACATGTTGTGAATTATTCGCAATATTTAAAGTAAAAGTTGACCCAATAAAAGATGTAATAAGCAAAACGAGTTTTTAAATAGATATCTTGATTTATAACCTAAGTGAGAGTATAATACCTAGACTAGTCAACACTGAACCTGACCACACAATATAACCCCTATCCTAAGGCGTGTCAAACCAAAGGCAACAAATAATCACAACGTCCATAACATCCACTCAGGGACTCTATCGAGCAATGAGGGTTAAGTCAAACCCATATAGATCAAGATAGATATGAAAACCGTGGGCACAAAGCTTAACAAGTGTATAAGGGGGCCCAACAAGGCCTAATGAACACCTAATCTAAGGCAATACTAATCCACTAGGTAAAAAAGATAACATACATGCGACAATTTAAAATACGCTTTCCCCCAAAATAGTAAAAGAATAGTGCTACGAATAACTCACAATGAAAGCTCAGCAAAGCATCGGGTAAAAATCAATATGGAGCTAACACTCCACCGCCTAAGTGCCCTAAAACAAACATAACATAGTCTAAGTATCTCTGTAAGTCCAGTACGGTTTAGCCTTGTCAGTTAAGGTTATACTATAAAGTTTTATTAAGTATTCCAACGATTTCCAAGTCGAGTCAAGATGACGGATCAAGGAGACGACGTTCCGCGCCAATAAGGACGATAGGAAAGATATCGATATTTCACGTCATAACTGACTATTAGGAAGGAATGATATTCCGAGCCGAAAATGACTAACAGGAATATCGGTTGAAAGGAATACTGTTACCAAAGCTTTATTGAGATCGACCAAGGTCAACGTCAAGGATGTTGACTTGGGCAAAGTCAAAGATGTTGACTTGGTCAAAGTCAAAGTCAACAATTTGAAGGAAGGTCAAAGTCAACATAAAAAGTCAATTTTGACAATTTGAGAGTTAAAAGTCTTTAATCTTGTAAATAATAGAGTAAAATAGCTTTGAAATAATTATATAAAAAGTTGTCGTAAAAACGTTATTTGATGACGATATCGATTTGTAACAAGGTATTTATCGAAAAGTAGTTAAACGCTCGTTGTAAATAAGTATTACGTCATTTTGATAGTGTTGACGTCTTTGAGTCCAAAGACGTTGTTTTAGCATAATATAATATAATATATATATATATATATATATATATATATATATATATAATATATAATATATATATATATATATATATATACATAATATATGTTTACTAATATAAGTGTTAGGGTTGTTTAAAGTCATAAAAATGAATTTGAGGCTTCGCTGCCACGCGCTACAAAGCAAGGATGTCGTTGTGATTTTTGTGCAAAATCTGAAAACTGAAAACAGAACCGATGCGTCGTCCTAGGCATAGGGGACGCGAACTGGGTCTTTTCCGAGCTTTGTGAAAATCGTCGTTTTGTCGAAATCTGATTTATTTGAAGTTTTGGGTTTAAATGTAAACTGTCCAAGAGTTATATTATGATTATTTAACATTTACCAAGCTTTATATATATGCTTATATGTGTGGTTTTACATACTAATATAGATAATAAGTTAATTTCGGTTAAATTCACATTTTAACATATTATAGTCCAAATCTTCAAAAATCACAGGTGTTGGTCTAATATGTTAACCTAACCGTTTTTCAAGGCTTAAACCGAAAAGTAAAGATAATAATGAAAAAGAGGGAGATTAAAGGTAATAACAAGTTTTACCGATTTCACCCGCAAGAATTTTACAATCTTTACTTCGCCGGAAACGAGAGACTTTGGTGTGGTGGTGAGGAGATAACCGGCTCCAAAACACAAAAAACACCCACCATTAGTAAGGAGTCTCAAATGAAAGGAAATAAATAGATTTCAGAGGAATTTACTTTCCAAAAACTTAAGAAGGAGTTTTCTCCGGAAAAAAAAAGGGTAGCCAACTCCAAAGTAGTAGATGCAATATGGAAGTAAAACCTCCATTAACACATAAATAAGAGATTGTGTTAGAGACTTCAAATAGAAAAGGTAAATAGAGAGATTTCGGAGAGTTTACATACCAAACCAAAATGACGGTTCTCCAAAGAAATCACCGAAACTCCTCGAATTCAAGATGGAACTGGAAGTATGAAGCTTGTAAGACAAAGGAAATAAGATTATGTTTAGAAAGCTCTAACAAAGTGAAGAAAAGAGAGAAAAAGGAAGGAATTCAACATAAGAAGCTTACCGAAATGTGTAGAATGAAAGGATGATTGAAGGAGATATTCTTCACCCACTTGCTTCCTTAGATTTTCACTTCAACATGGAGGTAAGAACTCAAATTCTCGTAATGTTGAGAGAAATGAGAGGGTTTGTGAAGTGAAAGTGAGAAAGAAATGAACAAAAGTGTTTGATGTACAAACTTGAATTTTGGAAAGAGAAAAGATCCTAACACATTTAGAGATCCCACAATTGGATCAAACATACCAAATAGGGAAGATTGCAGGAGAATCACGTGCATAAAGGTGTAGAATCTCAAATTTTGACTCAAAAAGCCGTTGTGGAAAATAGCTGAAAATGAGGAGGGGCGGCGCCCTATCTACCTAGGACGAGGCACCGGGGACAAAAATGGCTATTTCGTTAAGTTATCGTTAAAGGATTAGATTTGTAACAGATTTCGTTAGTTTCCCGTTAAAGGACTAACTTGTAATAGATTTAGTCAGAGGACTAACTTTGAAATGAAATTTTGAAATATAATTTCTTAACCGACGATTACGGCGTAAACACCCTACTTTAATAACACTGGAATACTAACTATTCGGCACTTAGACGATTATAAAGCTTACGTCTCGAGAGACGAAGTAATAAAAACATAAAACCCGACTCAAATATACAAAACGTGAGTAAACATAAAGCAAAATCAAGGGTCAAAAATAATTGTGAATAAAAGAATAAATAACGGTAATGAAAAATACCTCGAAAAGACGGATTGTCACAGCCTCCCCCAGTAAAAAGATTTTCGTCCTCGAAATGTATACTGAGCAGTGCTGCTAGAAAAAAGATGAGGATACTTTTTGCATCTCATCCTCCCGCTCCCAAGTAAACTCAGCTCCAACCTTAGAGTTCCATCGGACCTTCACTATCGGAATCCGACCCCCCGTAACCGTTTGACATCTCGGTCAACAATCTCCACTGGCTCCTCTATCACATGAATATGATCATCCAAACGTAGTTTCTCCAGTGGGACGATCAAGGACTCGTCAACAAGGCACTTCTGAGATGCGATACTTGAAATACGTTATGCACACCGCACAACTCAGGTGGCAACTCAAGACGGTAAGCCACTGGGCAAACACGAGATAATACTATGAAGGGGCCTGTAAAACATGGACTCAACTTGATGCGTTTCTCGAATCAAACGCACCCTTCCACGGAGAAACTTTCAGTAACACCATATCCCCGACCTGGAACTCCAAAGGTCTCTGACGCAAGTCCGCGTACTTCTTCTGACGGTTCTAGCGGCTATCAAACGATCTTGATCCTGAAAATCTTATCAGTAGTCTCCTGGATCAACTCGGGACCTGTAATCTGGCTATCTCCTACCTCAGCCTAACAAAGCGGAGACCTACACTTCCGACGGTAAAGAGCCTCAAACGGAGCGCAATTAATGCTGGAGTGGTAACTATATTATACGAGAACTCGACTAACGGCAAATGTCGATCCCAACTCCCACCAAAATCTAAGGCACACGCTCGAAGCATATCCTCCAATGTCTGAATAGTACGTTCACTCTCTGCCCATCATTCTACGGATGGTAAGCCATACTCATGTCTAATCTGGTACCCAAAGCTAGCTCTGTAACGACTGCCCAGAACCTCGAAGTGAATCGTCGGCCATCGTGATCTGAGTAACGGATACTGGAATGCAATGCCTGGCTACGATCTCGTCGATGTACAATCTAGATAACTTCTCCTCGGTAATCTTCACGAATAGAAAGAAAGTGCGCTGACTTAGTCAGCCGATCGACGATAACCCAGATTGTATCATAACCTCCTGTAGACCTAGGAAGTTTCGTAACAAAGTCCATCGTGATCCTCTCCCACTTCCATTGTGGAATCTCGGGGTGCTGAAGAAGGCCGGAAGGCTTCTGATTCTGAGCCTTGACCTTTGAACATGTCAAACACTTGCCCACATACTCGGCAATCGCCCGCTTCATGCCAGGCCACCAATAAAAGTCCTTCAGGTCATGGTACATCTTATCCGCTCCAGGATGAACGAAATAATTGGAATTATGACCCTCATCCAGAATCAACTGCCTAAGACTAACGGGAACCCAAATACGGTCCAAGAAATACAACACCCCGTCGTCCTTCGGTTCCAACTGTCGTGCCAAACTAAACATCCCTCATCCTTGAGGCAATCCTCGGTGAGAGGCTCCTGCTGAGCCTGAATATACGAGCCGTCAAGCTCGACTCCATCATAGCGCGAACTCTCACCGGCTTAAACCGAATCCTTGTGACTCAACGCATCGGCTACAACATTCGCCTTACTCGGATGGTAACGAATCTCACAATCATAATCGTTGAGCAACTCAACCCACCGAAGTTGCCTCATATTCAACATCTTTTGATCAAAGATGTGATGTAACGACTTATGATCGGTAAATACGGTGCACTAAGTACCGTAAAGATAGTGGCGGCGCAAAATCTTCAAAGCAAAAACTACCGCGCCCAAATCTAGATCGTGTGTCGTGTAATTCTGCTCATGAATCTTCAACTAACGAGAAGCATAGGCAATCACTTTCCCGTTCTGCATCAGTACACACCCGAGTCCCTTATGCGAAGCATCACAATACACTACAAAATTCTCGGTACCCCTCGGGAAGACTCAAGATAGGAGCATCACACAACCGCTTCTTCAGTAACTGAAAAGCCTCCTCCTGCTCTACGCCCCAAACAAACTCCTCGCTCTTCTAATTTCGTCATAGGCGAGGCTATCTTCGAGAAATTCTCGATGAAACGACCTGCCAAGCCCAAGAATGAACAGATCTCGGTGGGTGTCTTCGGAGCGACCCAATCTATGACGGCTTCAATCTTGGCAGGATCAAACGTGAATACCATTCCCGCTAACCACGTGGCCAAGAAACTGAACCTCAGATTACCAAAACTCGCACTTCGAGAACTTAGCGTAAAAGATGCTCCTGTCTAAGCAACTCCAACACTAATCTCAAGTGCTCCTCGTGCTCCTCACGGCTACGAGAATATATAAGGGATGTCTTCGATGAACACGATCACAAATTTGTCGAGGTAAGGACGACATATACGGTTCATCATGTCCATGAAAGCTGCAGCGTTCGTGAGACCGAATGGCATAACTAAGAACTCGAAATGACCGTATCGCGTCCTGAAAGCGGTCTTCGAAATGTCCTCCTCCTGCACTCTCAACTGATGATATCCGAATCGTAAGTCAATCTTGAGAAGAAGCATGAACCCTGAAGCTGGTCGAACAAATCATCTATAAGCGCAAAGGATACCGGTTCTTCACCGTCAGCTTGTTTAGCTCCCTGTAGACTATACACAACCTTATAGAACCATCCTTCTTCTTCACGAAGAGTACCGACGCGCCCCACGGAGAGAAACTCGGTCTAACGAAGCCTTTATCCACCAACTCTTGAATCTGCCTCGATAGTCTCTAACATCTCCGAAGGTGCCAACCGATAAGGAGCCTTCGCCACCGGCGCTGCTCCGGGAACCAAGTCTATACGAAACTCTACATGTCCTACTAGGGGTTAAACCAGGTAATTCCTCTGGAAATACATCGGGAAAGTCACGAACCACCGCTTCTCCTCAATATTCTCCACGGAGTCTTTCTACACAAGGTGTGCAAGAAAGAGTGTGCAATCCCGTCTAATGTACTCCCGAACCTTCAAACACGAAACAATCTTAAGGCGCTTCCCCGCCTTATTCCCCTGAACCGGCGCTAACCAATCCATACCGATAATAACGTCGAAGCTACCCAGTGTAATCGGAATCAAGTCGATTCGAAAAGTATGACCCTCAAAGCTAACACTACAAGCACTAAGTATCTCAGTAGCACGCAAATACTCACCATCAGCTAGCTCTATCTCAAAGGGTGGCACTAAAGGTCTAGATGTACAGGGAATCATAGTCCTAAACTCAGTAGATATAAAGCTTCTATCTGCACCAGAATCAAATAAAATAAATGCAGGATGACCACTGATATGCTTAAAATAATTGACATTTTCTTAATCATATTTCTCATTATACTCTTTTTATCGCATTTTGTTATGATTGGGTAGTGTTTTCGTACAGATATGCAGATAAGAGTTAAACTTGGATAGTGGGACAAAAAGGAGTTGAAAACGGAGCTTAAATGAAGAAATCTATGAAGAATCAAAGTTGATGAACATACGTGAAAAGTGTTTTACGCACCTTCACCGTTTTGATCATAACTTCATACGATGTCCGATTTAGGTGATTCAAATTGGAGAAGAAAGAAGAAAGAGAGATCTACAATTTTCATTTTGGAAGAAATTGCATCAGACAATATCAGCCGACGGCTGGCCTATCTCAGCCGGCGGCTGGAGGGTCGGCCAAGACCATATTTAAGCAAACTTTGGGGTTACGAATTAGGGATCCCTTTTCCACTTTTCAACCATCATAGACGACAAAATAGCTGCAAGAAAGGGTTTTTGGAGTCCTAGAAGTGTCTAGAAGCCACGATTAACATCGTTTAATCGTGTTTGAAGAAGCGTTCATCTTGGTTTGTTAATTTTAGCTTAATCTTACAACAATATGTCTTTATTATTTGTTTGTTTTCCTGAATTCTTTCAATCCATCATGAACTAATTCCATTAAGTGTTTGCTTGGATTGTTTAGCTTGTTATTATGAATTACTAAGTTCTATGTTTGAAGTAATTGGTTTTTTCCATTATTGTTATCGTTTAATCGTAATCCTTGTTTATTTGAAGTCATTAGGTTAACTACTTAGCATGATTAATAAACTTATATCATAACTAGCGTTCATATAGGTTTATTAGTTATTTATAATTGTTTAACTTGTTGAATAATTATAACTTGAGACTTAATTGAGATAGGCTAAGAATAATAGTAACCTAATAAATTAAACGAACATGACAATTATATCGTAACTGAATATTTGAGACTTTTGTTAATTCGTAGTCGTCAGATTAAATTGTTAACAATAGTGAACTAAATGCACAAATTAGGGTGGATAAATCTAAGATAGCTCTTGATGTACGACGACAATGTTCGTACCATCTTTCCTTAATTTGTAGGATTAGACGACTTTAATAAGAAGTCTAGTTAATGAAGAAATCACAGTTAACCCAATTCATACATAAACTTATAATTCTTAATTCAAGTGAAACGTAAAATCCAAGTGAACCCTGCTTTTAAATATTTGATTACATCTTAAAACCTTTGCAAACATCTTTTCATTCACTATTCACCTTAGTTAATTGTTTCGTACTTTGTTTTAATTAATTTCTTTCTTAAAATACGTTCTCTCAGAACTAAAACGCCCCCCGTTTTACTTGCTTTAATTTAGATTAATTATTAGTTTTTAAATTTACATTTATTAATATACCGTTCCCTGTGTTTGATACTGGACTTACTAAAGTTATATTATTATACGATCGGGTATTCTTGCCTGTATTGTGTGATAATCATAACTAAAGTAATAATCCTATCAACCACAAATAAGAAAAGTACTCGTGACAACGCGAGGATCCTGCTGAGCCTTCTGTGCCCCAATAACAAAAGCTCTACCACGAGAACCTGACCCAGATGATGTACCAGTACCAGCTGAAGCTAACTTGGGACACTTGTCCCTCAGATGCTCGGAAGAACCACACTCATAACACTTACCCCTCTGGGTACGACAAAATCTATCAGTGTGTCCTAGCTTCTTACACTTCCCACACACCCAACAAGCCACCTCCTTGGCGTGATGGTTACCACACCGATCACACTTAGGATGCCTACTCTGAGCACCCGGAGTCACTGCAACATAAGATTGTACAACTTGAGGAGCATCATGTCTCATAGACTTCTTCCGCGAGTCTCCATGACGGAATCCACCACTCCGTTTCCCTCCGGAGCTATGTATAACTATAAATGGAGGCAATCCACCATCACGGACGGCGCTGTTGGTCAACGTGGGCGCAATCTCTACAGCGCTCTGAAAAGTACTCGGTCTCGAGGAAATGACATCACTACGGATCTCCTGAGGTAACCCGTGTATGTACCGACCAACCCGCTTTAACTCCGGTCGACTAAGTGAGTGTCACACCCCGCGCAGGCGGAAACTCGAGATGTGCAGTATATTAGGTATCAGAAGACCAAGTATTACATCGAATAAATACTATAACAATAAGATTACATTAAATGAAGTTTAGGAGTTACAACAATACAAATAAAACACTGCGAAATAGTACATGGCCTAAATAGAAACTAACTACGTCTAGCTAAGTCTCTTCGAAAGTCCATACAATATCCAAAGCAAAAATAGTAACTCCATAATCGATGCAAAACTCAACCTCCTGAAAAGCGTTAAAAATACGACGTCAACATAAAGTATTCGTATTTTATAAAAACATAATATTTTGAAGATTTTGACCCATTAGAAAAAGTAGTTAGAAATCAATAGTAAAAATGGATAATATCTTGAATTATAACAATGTATGATATATGCATAAACCTTAGATATTCATCTACACCTGAACCGTACTGTAATGTAAAGGCAACAACGTAAAGGCAACAATAACAAGGCAACAATAACCCTCTGCCTTAGTGTGTCCAACTAAGGTAGTTACGAGGTAAACGTAGCGGAAATAACATCCCTGCGCATAGTGAGGGATGAGGGTTTGTAAAACCCATATAGATCTATATATAAATACCGATGGCTCAACTAAAGGTTAATAGGTGTTTAATCGAGGGCCTTATACTACCACCAAGGCCGTATAAGTGAGGTACACTAAATCTAAAAGCATCATAATCTAAACATGCATAATCAAGATATATAAAGTTTAGTTAACGCTAATCATGCCCGAAGTAAAATTTATAAAGTAGTAAAAGGGCATCGAATAACTCACAAATCAGCGATAAGTATGTCGGGTAGACACAAACTGGAGAATAATACTCCACCGCCTAAGTGCCCTAGCATAAGACATAAAAGGCCTAAGTATCTCTAATGTAATAGGTTTAGCTTCGTTTTAATTAACGTTGAATTAAATATTAGAGTTTAGTAGAGTTTAGGTAGGTGTTAAGTATTTAAGTTTAAAGTCGTCGAAACCACCGTCGATAAGTCGTAGCGAGGTGACGCATAAAAAGGTATTTGATATTTCGAGTCGATAATGACTTCTAGAAATATCGATCATTTAAGTTTATAAATATGATTAGATAGGCATGATATCCGAGCCCAAAGTGACTACCAGGAATATCGTTGAAAGGAGTATTAGATTTAGTCAAAGTCAACCAAAGTCAAAGTCAACCGAAGTCAAAGTCAACCTTGGTCAAAGTCAACCAAGTGTAAGTCAACTAAAGTCAAAGTCAACCAAAGTCAATATCAAATATAGTTGACTTGGTCAAAGTCAACGAAAGTCAACCGTTTTGAAAGGAAGTCAAAGTCAACGAAAGTCAACCTTTGACCAATTTGAATATTTTTAAAGATATAATTTGAATATTTGAGTAAAATATAATAGGAAATCAGTTTTATAAGTTTGTTTAAAAGATTAAGTTTAAAAATCTAAGATTTGATCGTTTTCGGAGAAATGAACGATTTAACGATAAACGGACGTTTTAAAGTATGTGATAGTAAATAATATGTTGTTTAAGATTGCGTGTTATGTTTTGAGTGCAAAACTTATATTTATCAGAGTATAATACTTTACTTATACTAAAATAGGTTTATGTATACTTAAAAATCGTCAAAAATACGTAACAAAGAAACGACAACAAAGCTGGTCTGGGCACTGATGCTGACCGCGGCGCACCAAGGGCACCGCGGCGCACTCAGGGCCCAGAGCCAACATTTTTGTTTTCGTTTTAGTCATTTAAGTTTCGGTTAGTAAGTTTAAGTCTTAACTGAATATTTACAGATTGTTGAATAAAGTTATTTAGTCAAATAACTCATAAATAGTTTATATAAAATACACATATTCATACATATACTTATTTACAAGGTTTTACAAGATTTAGTTAGTTTTTGTTAAGTTTGTTTATAATATAGATTATATATAAATTACTTAGATTTATAAGTCCACTAAGTGTAAGAAAGTGTTGGAACATTTTCGATAGGAATTTACTAATAATCTTATATGTGATTATCCGGGTTTATAATAGTTTAACATAACATTTTCGGTTAAGTTTTCTAATAACCTATTAACATGGTAAACTTATTAAGTTTTATAGTAACTTTTAGATGCTTAGTCATAATAGTCATTTTAACCATTTTTATAAGTTTTTAAGATAGTTTTAGGTGAGAAAAATGAAGAATTAAAAGAAAACGTAAAGGTGATAAATATGAAGGTTTACCGGAAAGTTCTTGAATTAGCAAGTAAGTCTTGAGACTTTTGCCGAAAGACTTCAAGGAGGGGTTATGGAGAGTAACAAGCTCCACATAAGAAGAAAATGGAAAACCGTTAGGATATGGACTTTTCATGAAGAAGAAAGTAAAAGAAAAGTGTTTGTAAGGGATTTTTACATACCACTTTCACAAGGACGGAAACTCTTCTCTTCTTCAAGAACAACCCGAAAATGAGATTCCAAAGGGAAAGTGTGGAGAAAAGAGCTCCAAATGTAAGAAGAAACCATATGTTAGAATAGATTTTTCAAGAAGAAAATATTAAGGAAAAGTGGTTATAAAAGCTTTCTTACCGGATTTTTCCAAGTCTTGAAACCTTCCGACTCAAGAATAATCCGGAAAGTGAAACTTTGATGGAAGAACTCCTTGCAAGAACACAAGAGTTTGGTTAGTAAACTCTTGGTGTCAAAGTAAAGAAAAACTAGTGAATGTAAAAGATAGATTTTCAAAGAAAGTTACTTACCGGAAGTTGTAGAATTCAAAGGATGTCTTCAATTGATCTTTCTCAACTCAAATACCACTCTTGAATGTGGTTTATCTCCCTAAAATTCCTGGAAATGAAAGGATTCTAGAGAGAGTTTGAGATGGAGAAAGATGCAACTTTTGACCAAATGGGTTGAAAATGGTTTAAGGATGAAAAGTGGTATGAGAGATGATTAGAATTGGTCAAGGATCCACACTTCACTCATCCATACCCATTAGAGTAAGTTTTGGGCAGAAATCACATGGTTGCATGTGAGTTGGGATCTCAAGGAGAGTCAAAAAGCGTTTTTGGCAACATATGTGACTGCAGGTCTGCGACCGCCTCGCGGTCACGGCCGCGGTCATGGCCAAGACTGCTCCGTTAGTTTGTTCGTTAAAAGGACTGAATTTGTAACAGATTCCGTTAGTTCTCGTTAAAGGACTAACTTTGTAATAGATTTTTATTTAGAGGGTAAATTTTGTAATATTTTAAACGTTAATTTTTCTCGAAAAGACGAAGGCTTTAAAATACCAATATTAACCTACGAGAATACTTATAATTGCTAAGCACTTAGGTACCATAACGTTTACATCACGAAGGACGAAACAATAATTTAAATCCCGACTAAACCAATATCGCGTGAAACAAAATAATTACCAATAATAATAGGGTCAAAATAAAATAAATAAAAATAACGGTAGATGGTAAAACGCAAAAGTGTTACGAAATTTGCGGTTGTCAAAGTCTCCCCAAGTAAAAAGAATTTCGTCCTCGAAATTACTTATGAGTAAGACTCTGGACAAAGGCATAAGGAAGGATGTGGATAAAATCACAACATCTTCGAATTACTCCAAGAAAAGTAACTGGATGGATATGAATAAAAAGATAAACATCAGTATGAAACGAGCTAAACAGCTACATCGCGGTTCTCCAAAAAGGACGTGGAATGCGAAACGCGAGTTACGAGTGAACAAATAGAATGTGGAGCGACCTACGGGCGACTCCTCGTCTGCTATCTTCGAATAGTCGTAGTCCTCCGCTCGGCAGGGAACGTAATTAGAGATTTAGGAGAATGATATTCAAAGGATAACTAATTGACGAACTCGAATTGTCTTGCGGATCAAATAAAATTCTATCCACAGACACAAGACAAACTTGGTGAGATACAAGTGAGACTTGCATTTGCGATCATACGAAGTTCCGAAAAATCACGGATTCTACTGATGATTAAGGGAATGCAATGCGTTATCGTTCTTTGTCTCTAGATGTTAAGTTGAACCAAAGAAACGTTCATTCTTATGTGATCGAATAAGTTGAGCTTTCGAGCTCTCTGCACAGGAATAATTACAAACGTAGGCGAATCGGTTGGATTGTCTTTATACTATGAAACACATCAGTGTTCTCACTAACTTGAATCGGGAGATAATAAATTTCACAGTCTCGTTCCAACGCAACTCTTCTCCAAGATGATCTTATTAGCAATTCTTCGAATTGTCGGATACGGGAAATTCTTAAATTTCGCGTACGCGGTACACCTTATCCTACCAGTATCTCGATATAGTTCTTGGTACTCGTCGGTCTATTGGGAATGGTCGCAACATCGCATTGTTCCAATCAATGGGAAGCATCCTTCTGACCGGGATCATTAAATACGGTTCAAACTGTTGTAGAAGTTTCGTCATCAAAGGCGACATTTGGGAAGATTCTCGACGAATTTATGAAAAGGGATCGAGTATTTTCACGATGAATGAATATCCTTAGGTGCTTATGGTAGAAGTTATCTTCTCCACGGTTTAGACATTGGCAAGAATCTAATAAGCATTCTTTGCGTTAAACACGTGGTCGATAAACAAAACTTCATACCAATTAATCTTGCACCTTGGATGCTTAGCGTACGGACGCTTCTTTTGAAACGAATTCAAAATTAAAGTAGGGTATTCTTTATGCTCTTCACGGCTATAAGAAGTAAGAACGTCGTTGATAGGGAAATTCACGAATTTGACGAGGTACGAATGGCAAATACGATTTCTTAAAATTTACGAGAGCTGCTTGCGCGTTTGTCAGATCAGACGGCATTACACGAACTCGTAATTATCGTAAGGAGAATGGAAGTAGTCTTGAGTACGTCGTCCTTCATTGATGATAATCAGACCGAAGATCAACTTCTACAGGGTAATAAGAATTAAAATTGATCAAATAAGTCATCGGTTGTAGGGGTAAAATTAACGAATCTCTACCGTTAGCTTATAAAGCTCTCAATAATAATCCCAACTATATCGACTCATTTTTCTTCTTTGAAGATTTCCCATGTGCACTTTACGAATAGTGACTAAGGCGTATAATATTGCTATCAGATAATTAATAATTCTGACCAGGCAAACTCTGCCACTTCCGAAGGCGCTAGGAAAATCAAGGGGACTTTGCACAAGGCGTTGTTACAAGAATAAGGTAAATGTTAAATTCAGTTTGTCCGCTTAAAAGAAGTTCAGGAATTTCTGCGGAAATACATCCGCTTACTCACGAGTATTGGGCTAATTCCTCATTCTCAGTACCACACACATCTTCAACGGGTGGACAAGGTAAGTCGAATAGCCTTAACCGATATGCTCGCGATTCTTAAGATTTATGATGGCTCGAAATATGAATTGACGAAGATGAAAATCGAGAAGGCGAAAGGAATAAAGGAAAGTGATCAAGAAGATGAAATGATCTGAGCAATGAGATAATCCCGAACGCGAAACGAACGGCGAAATAATTAAGCTCACGCATAATGAGGTAGTATTACTACTACGCACGTCGAATGGAGTTTAGAAATGTGAGATGACCAGAAGCTCGGAAATATGAAATGTCGGAGACGTATACACGATAGCGAAAAGGTGTCGAATACATCAAAGACATGGTAAGAACGAGGATACGTTTAAAAATACGTAGAGAACGAAGGTTTATTGAAGTTAAGATATGAAATGAAAGAATCGATAGTGATATGTAATGAAAGGATCGTATAATTAAGAATTTGAAGTGAACAAGGAATGATCATGTGTTTGTGCTAAAAGGGAAAATAGTGAATGCAGGGTGACGAGGAAAGTCGATAACACCGACATCGGCTCCAAACGGATTTGTAGTGTAGATCGGGTAACGGATCACTGCTTGTAAAGGCATACGAATCATACTTGCGGTACACGAATTGGCACAATGCGCAGAAAGTCAATCCATGATAGAAATTGCTACTGGGGATTCTCAGCTTCGGCGAGGAAATTAAAAATTTGAAAGAACATGAACGGTCAATAGGCAAAATGTAGTTCCAACGAAGTCTTCGAAGTTCTTCCACATCTAATCGTCTGCCAACTCTGCATTGTAGGTGAAGTCTAACTTACTGGGGTTACGAAGAAGTAAGGAGCGGAAAAGTTACGAGTCGAAATCTTCTCATCTCTCCTAGGGATAACACGAGTCAAAAGTCACGAGGCGTGTAACCGATTAAGAGGAAAAAAATGAAGATAGGAATAAGGATAGTTGAAAGTGAAAGAATAAGGTGAGTCACTAATCATGCTTAGATAATTTAATTATAATCTATAGCAAGACTTAGTAATCCTCTTACAAAAAAGGAAGGTTTTAAATATAAGTTGCAACAATAGTACAAGAGTGTTAAAGGTAGTAGTCATAATGATGGTCGCGCTAGAATAAACAAGACATCATACCATCAGAATTAAAGCTACAACATTCATAAGGATAAAAGGATAATCATATTAAATAAGTGAATCCGAAGTTCGAAGTTTTACATAAACTGAATAAACGAAGTACAATAATGTAAAATGAAATGAAGTACAATAACATCGGAATAGATCAAAGCAATTCCACGTAAACGATCCAATAGGTTGCGGAAACAAGCATCAGACTATGGTAATTTCGCATCTTGAGTTCCAAACACTAAATTTCCAGATGCGTCGGTACTAGTAGGGAGTCTAGAAGAAATGGAAGTTTTAAATCTGGGACATTTGTTCCGGTAGTGTCCAAAGGTACCACACTCGTAACACGAGCCGGGAATCATCTTGCAAAAACGCTCCGTGTGTCCTGATTTCTTGCATCTCTTGCAAATCCAACATGCGACTTCACTAGCGTGGCCACCTCCACACTTGCCACACTTAGGGCGATTTCTCCAATCCTGTGTAGGTGTAGTTACGCGATTCTTAGTCTTTTGTGGTCTTCGATTATACTTGTGGTTATTTTTCTTGCAATGGGAGTTTCGGCTTCTCTTACCACTAGTCTTGGGTTGAACCTCAACGTCCTGTGGTATGTCATCGTGCTCAGCATTACTGGGATCCGTATCAAAGCTTACTTCACTAGGTGTAGATTCTAGAATACTCTTCAGGACTCTCTCACTAACCTTTGCCACGAGGTCGGGCAGGATAGCGGCAAAGCTTTCCGTAAGTATCGTCTCGAATCGATCGACTAAGTTACTCTCGTTGTTTTGCGATGTCGGTTGCTTACGCTTAAGAGTTCCCTGGGACATCATCGTCTGAGAAGAAAATAAAAGGAATATGAGTGTGTGCATAACTCGAGATTAAACTCAACGTCAAAACAAGTAAAGACAAAACATATAAAAGTCAAAGGGAATGCACACAAAAGGTTTTCAGAGTAAATCAATATAAGCCTAAAGTCATAGTCTAAGTGATTCACAAAGGGAGCCACTTAGTTCGCTATAACCATTAGCTCTGATACCAATTTTTGTCACACCCCGCGCAGGCGGAAACCCGAGATGTGCAGTATATTAGGTATCAGAAGACCAAGTATTACATCGAATAAATACTATAACAATAAGATTACATTAAATGAAGTTTAGGAGTTACAACAATACAAATAAAACACTGCAAAATAGTACAGGGCCTAAATAGAAACTAACTACGTCTAGCTAAGTCTCTTCGAAAGTCCATACAATATCCAAAGCAAAAATAGTAACTCCATAATCGATGCAAAACTTAACCTCCTGAAAAGCGTTAAAAATACGACGTCAACATAAAGTTGGTGGGTTATTCGTATTTTATAAAAACATAATATTTTGAAGATTTTGACCCATTAGAAAAAGTAGTTAGAAATCAATAGTAAAAATGGATAATATCTTGAATTATAACAATGTATGATATATGCATAAACCTTAGATATTCATCTACACCTGAACCGTACTGTAATGTAAAGGCAACAACGTAAAGGCAACAATGTAAAGGCAACAATAACCCTCTGCCTTAGTGTGTCCAACTAAGGTAGTTACGAGGTAAACGTAGCGGCAATAACATCGCTGCGCATAGTGAGGGATGAGGGTTTGTAAAACCCATATAGGTCTATATATAAATACCGATGGCTCAACTAGAGTTAACAGGTGTTTAATCGAGGGCCTTATACTACCACCAAGGCCGTATAAGTGAGGTACACTAAATCTAAAGACATCATAATCTAAACATGCATAATCAAGATATATAAAGTTTAGTTAACGCTAATCCTGCCCGAAGTAAAATTTATAAAGTAGTAAAAGGGCATCGAATAACTCACAAATCAGCAATAAGTATGTCGGGTAGACACAAACTGGAGAATAATACTCCACCGCCTAAGTGCCCTAGCATAAGACATAAAAGGTCTAAGTATCTCTAATGTAATAGGTTTAGCCTCGTTTTAATTAACGTTGAATTAAATATTAGAGTTTAGTAGAGTTTAGGTAGGTGTTAAGTATTTAAGTTTAAAGTCGTCGAAACCACCGTCGATAAGTCGTAGCGAGGTGACGCATAAAAAGGTATTTGATATTTCGAGTCGATAATGACTTCTAGAAATATCGATCATTTAATTTTATAAATATGATTAGATAGGAATGATATCCGAGACCAAAGTGACTACCAGGAATATCGTTGAAAGGAGTATTAGATTTAGTCAAAGTCAACCAAAGTCAAAGACAACCGAATTCAAAGTCAACCTTGGTCAAAGTCAACCAAGTTTAAGTCAACTAAAGTCAAAGTCAACCAAAGTCAATATCAAAGATAGTTGACTTGGTCAAAGTCAACGAAAGTCAACCGTTTTGAAAGGAAGTCAAAGTCAACGAAACTCAACCTTTGACCAATTTGAATATTTTTAAAGATATAATTTGAATATTTGAGTAAAATATAATAGGAAATCAGTTTAATAAGTTTGTTTAAAAGATTAAGTTTAAAAATCTAAGATTTGATCGTTTTCGGAGAAATGAACGATTTAACGATAAACGGACGTTTTAAAGTATGTGATAGTAAATAATATGTTGTTTAAGATTGCATGTTATGTTTTGAGTGCAAAACATATATTTATCAGAGTATAATACTTTACTTATACTAAAATAGGTTTATGTATACTTAAAAATCGTCAAAAATACGTAACAAAGAAACGACAACAAAGCTGGTCTGGGCACTGATGCTGACCGCGGCGCACCAAGGGCACCGCGGCGCACTCAGGGCCCAGAGCCAACATTTTCGTTTTCGTTTTAGTCATTTAAGTTTCGGTTAGTAAGTTTAAGTCCTAACTGAATATTTACAGATTGTTGAATAAAGTTATTTAGTCAAATAACTCATAAATAGTTTATATAAAATACACATATTCATACATATACTTATTTACAAGGTTTTACAAGATTTAGTTAGTTTTTGTTAAGTTTGTTTATAATATAGATTATATATAAATTACTTAGATTTATAAGTCCACTAAGTGTAAGAAAGTGTTGTATCATTTTCGATAGGAATTTACTAATAATCTTATATGTGATTATTCGGGTTTATAATAGTTTAACATAACATTTTCGGTTAAGTTTTCTAATAACCTATTAACATGGTAAACTTATTAAGTTTTATAGTAACTTTTAGATGCTTAGTCATAATAGTCATTTTAACCATTTTTATAAGTTTTTAAGATAGTTTTAGGTGAGAAAAATGAAGAATTAAAAGAAAACGTAAAGATGATAAATATGAAGGTTTACCGGAAAGTTCTTGAATTAGCAAGTAAGTCTTGAGACTTTTTCCGAAAGACTTCAAGGAGGGGTTATGGAGAGTAACAAGCTCCACATAAGAAGAAAATGGAAAACCGTTAGGATATGGACTTTTCATGAAGAAGAAAGTAAAAGAAAAGTGTTTGTAAGGGATTTTTACTTACCACTTTCACAAGGACGGAAACTCTTCTCTTCTTCAAGAACAACCCGGAAATGAGCTTCCAAAGGGAAAGTGTGGAGAAAAGAGCTCCAAATGTAAGAAGAAACCATATGTTAGAATAGATTTTTCAAGAAGAAAATATTAAGGAAAAGTGGTTATAAAAGCTTTCTTACCGGATTTTTCCAAGTCTTGAAACCTTCCAACTCAAGAATAAGCCGGAAAGTGAAACTTTGATGGAAGAACTCCTTGCAAGAACACAAGAGTTTGGTTAGTAAACTCTTGGTGTCAAAGTAAAGAAAAACTAGTGTATGTAAAAGATAGATTTTCAAAGAAAGTTACTTACCGGAAGTTGTAGAATTCAAAGGATGTCTTCAATTGATCTTTCTCAACTCAAATACCACTCTTGAATGTGGTTTATCTCCCTAAAATTCCTGGAAATGAAAGGATTCTAGAGAGAGTTTGAGATGGAGAAAGATGCAACTTTTGACCAAATGGGTTGAAAATGGTTTAAGGATGAAAAGTGGTATGAGAGATGATTAGAATTGGTCAAGGATCCACAATTCACTCATCCATACCCATTAAAGTAAGTTTTGGGCAGAAATCACATGGTTGCATGTGAGTTGGGATCTCAAGGAGAGTCAAAAAGCGTTTTTGGCAACATATGTGACTGCAGGTCTGCGACCGCCTCGCGGTCACGACCGCGGTCATGGCTAAGACTGCTCCGTTAGTTTGTCCGTTAAAAGGACTGAATTTGTACAGATTCCGTTAGTTCTCGTTAAAGGACTAACTTTGTAATAGATTTTTATTAAGAGGGTAAAATTTATAATATTTTAAACGTTAATTTTTCTCGAAAAGACGAAGGCTTTAAAATACCAATATTAACCTACGAGAATACTTATAATTGCTAAGCACTTAGGTACCATAACGTTTACATCACGAAGGACGAAACAATAATTTAAATCCCGACTAAACCAATATCGCGTGAAACAAAATAAATACCAATAATAATAGGGTCAAAATAAAATAAATAAAAATAACGGTAGATGGTAAAACGCAAAAGTGTTACGAAATTTGCGGTTGTCACAGTGAGGAACCAGCTGAGTCAAAGCATAAAATCGTGAAGTGTATCTGATGTGTAAAATCTAGTCTTAAAACTTAACCTACTATTTCACTTAATTACACACTTATAGGCAGTGGACCTATTCGTATATAATATAGTTTAAAGCAAGTAAAGGTTCGAAATCAGGGACTAATTTGGTTTTTAACTTCGAATTAATAATACTGGTTGTTTTTGGGGTTTTTATTATAACGAAAGATTTGATTAATATTGCAAAGTGATTGTAAAAAGTGATTATAAAAATCGATTGAGAAAAGTAATTAAGATTTATCAAATATTGGAGAAAATACACTTGTTTGACACTTCAATTGTTTTCCAATTATGTTCACGATATTGAAAGTATATTTAACTTCTAAGATATAGTAAAACTCCTCTCGAATATTTTACTAACTTTAACTATTTCCAATTATAATGTTTCTCTCGAATACAGTTATAATTATCAACAATTAAGCATTATTTAACAAGCCGGTATTTTAATGATTTAATCTTATGAAGCTTCCTCTCGAATAACTTCTTTAATTATTAAGTCCTCTCGAATCTAAACAAATAGACTTACTCATTTACGTTTTATTACCTAAGTTGTTATTACTAGGTCCTCTCGAATCCTAATAATTTTAAATCAATTAAAGACCGATTGATTATTTCATACAATTTATTTAACCTACCTAGATTCCTTTCGAATACCTAGAATGTTGATTTAACAAATTGAATATAAACAACTAATGATAATATATTAAAACTTAAACAATTAAAGATCAACGATTAAACATAAATACCTAAACAATCAATAACGAAACAAAATTATCAAACAAAATCCGTTAATCAAACAAGCGTAAAAATTGTTTAGCTACTCATAATTTTGTTCAAAACAGCAAATAAGATAATAGAAAACATTCTGAAAATAGTCTTAAAAAGGAAAAGAATACAAACTAAGAAACTGCGAAACGTGTTGTGACCGAATTTTAACGAAACCCGAATCCTAGCTCCTCCTCTTGACCTCTAACGATTACTCCAGCTCCAATAGATGAAGATATTAATTGATGAATAAACTGGACGTTTTGAGGCTCTATTTATAGGCAAAAATTAGATAGAAATCGTATTCGAGTCAAATTCCAAAACTGCTGAAAATCACTTAGGACGTCGCCCTCAGGCTCTAGAACGGCGCAGCGGGTGCAAATTTCTGTGACCGCGTCGTTCTACTTGATTCTTGCGTCGCGCTCTGCTTTAAACTCGTGACAACGGCGCCCTATCCCCACCAGGGCGTCGTTCTGCTTCCTGAATTCACCATTTCTCGTCGTTTAAGCTCATTTCTTCCTCCAATTCCACTTCCCGATCATATAAACCTGTAAAATGGACAAAAACAACTTTTCCACACGATTTAATGCAAAAACATATCCTATCCATCATGTTTAATATGAAAAATGACCAAATATCGTATATAAATAACTATATAAATATGCGATATCAAATCCCCCCAAACTTAACCTTTTGCTTGCCCTCAAGCAAAAATTGTGTTCAAAAATATATCAAAGCCAAATTAAATGGCATAACCAAACATCTCACGAATTTTATTGGAAGTAAATCACACAATCTCTCAAACTAGTCTAAAAGGTGTGTAACGTGTTCTGTAGAATCGCTCAACTGCTCAGTCATGGTGAATATTCTATCATAGGCTTGATAAAGAATCAAATCTCCACCACTAGAGTCTAGGTACAACTAAACGGGGACTATTATTTGGGTTGTAATTTACAGGTATAGGCATGTGAAAATATATAATGGAGTGTAAAAGGGTAAAAATAAAATGTATACAAAAACTTAGATTAAATCCGAACTCATAAACTCTTTAACGAACCGAATTGCTTGACTTCTTCTTCAACTTCAAATATTGTACAAAACTCAATATACACTAACCCTTTAAATTTTACAACTAATTTTTTTCGCTTTTCTTGTTTTTTTTTTCGATTTTTTTTTCTTTTTTCTCAACTCACTTTTTTTCCCAGCCTAGTACATGTCTCACAATATAGTATTTCTTTTCGTAAGATAACATGCTCAAAAGGCTATTTTTTTTCTTTCTTTTTCACTTTATTCGAAATATAAAAATAATACAAAGGCTCAAATAATATAACTTTTTTCATGCCTTAATAACTTCTAAACTTCACTTCATATACAATAGCAATTATAAATTAAGTTCGGATCTAATCTAAAAATGAAACGAAAATAAGGAGAGTGTACAAATTATATAGTAGTGTTTAGAAACGAAAAAGTTTAGCCGCAAAGTGGTTTTACTAGAGTTTCTAACATTGAAAGTAAATGTTACAAGGGTTAGGTGGAAAATATATAAAAGAAACGAAAATGGCTAACAAATTGGTTAATCCTAATTGCCCCTATCGTTGTACCAAATTATACTAAGTTACCCTAATGCAATGCTCATATGTGGTCTCGAAATGTATAACAATGTCAAGTTCTAAAGTCATCAACCATCGGCACACTCAAGAATCGAAAAAGTAGCATTAAAAATGAATGCTTTCAAAGGCTAAAAAATCTCACTATTTAATCGAGTAGGGTATTAAATGCGCTTGGTTATGCTCAAAGTTTAAGGTAATTACCGACTAGACACTCCTCCGGAAGTTTAAGTTTAAGGTTATGCTCAAAGTTTAAGGTAATTAAGTTTAGGTTTTGAATGTTTAATAGGTGATTTTATATTTGATCGAAGATCCGTTTTGGTTTAAATATTAATTTTATTGTTTAAGTTTCTTGTATTCATTGTTGATTGAAATTATAGGTATTTGAGAAGATTCTAGAGTTAGGTTAAACTATGAACGCATAAATCAATCAGTCTATAACTGATTGGAGTTACCAATATCCGAGAGGAATTGCTAATAGAAAACTAAAACAATTAGGTTTTAACAAGAACTTTAGTTTATAATTATAAGAAATTGGATTAGACAACTAATAAGTTATTCGACAGAAAGTTTTATAAGATCAAATCATAAACATCAACATTGTTGTTTTGAATAATTAAAGATAATTAGGTATTCGAGAGAAACTTAATTATAAATTAGAAGTAAGTTGACATTCAACTCCTTAGGTGAAATCAAACCAATAGTGAACTATCCAAACCGATGCTTTTCTTTTATTGAATTCTAAAAACCAAGCTTTCAAAATATCGTTTCAAGCGATACTTTACTTTTACTATTAGATCAAGCAACGTGGCAATTCGGTCATAAACCCCGACTTTTAGGTATCATTAATTCTTTACTTAATCTTTAAACAATTGTCCCTACGAACGAACCTGATTTACCTGAATTATATTATACATGATTAGGTCCACTACCTAAGTGTGTGTAGTCGAATATTAGGGTATTTCTTGTTTTTTAAAAGAGACTAGTTTTCGCACATCACCGACCATTTAGGAACTGAAACAAATTGACGTTCCTCTTATTAAGAAGACTTTAATGAAAAGTATAATAAATAATAGGGTACAAGTAAAAAATAATCTAAATGTACGTTCAAATCTATAACATTATAATAAACGAATATCGAAAAATAGTAGTGTAATATATATATCTCGTTTTTTTATTCCAAAGTAATAAAGAATTTTTAAATTTGAACCTACTACCAGTTGTAAAAGTCATTTTTTTTGTTTCTTTTTTTAATTTAACATTCGTCGGAATTTGGAAACGAACAAAACTATCGTTGAAATCTGAAAAACGAATAACACCACCACGTTCCGCACCACAATCCACACCCATGGATTCATCTTCCCCCCCCCCCCCCCCCCCCTCTCTCTCTCTCTCTCTCTCCCCTAATGCAACCGCCTCGTTGCCGGCCACTTCATTCTATGGCTAAAATTCATAATTGAAAAGTGTAAAATGGAAAATGTAAACCCTAGTTTAGATCAAAATCAAATCACGAATTCCAAAATCCAATGAGATAGAGATAAAGAGAGAAAATTATAAAATGAATTTAATGTGTGTGACTAACTTGAGGAGTGATGGTAGGGGATCGAAGAATGGGTGTTACGATTCGCATGCGAAAAGTTTGCCGGGAAGAAAATTGGTAATGGTTGAGGTGTGATTTGTTGAGCATAATTGTCATTGCGACTTTTGGACATTTTCTTCCTTCATCGGGTAGAAAAAGGGGAGTTACCAAGCTTCGTTCATCATGTTTAAGCGAAGTACATATATTGCACAAATATTTTCCAATGTAAAATCTAGTTTAAAATTAGATTTATACAAACGTGACAATTATCATGAGCGTTAAAATTTGAATTTCCACAATTTTGTTGAATTTTGTCATACAAGCAAGAGAAGATATTGAAGAATTGCAGTTAAAGATTAGCTTTCTTCAACGGATTACTCAAGAGATTATTGAGCAAAACTTATTATAGAAATAAGAAACCCGAAACTTGTCAATCATGACTTCATATTTCTCTCAATTCCAAAAGAGCACTCTCATTCATAACACCGAAATCGTCGGTGTTATGGTCACGTTAGCTTAACACCGTCCATAACATAACACCAGAAATACTCCCCCCAGCCATAACACCGAATTCTGGGACCCACCAATTTTTTTATTTTCATTTTCTTTAATATAAAAAAATTATATTTATAAAATAAATAATACATTAATATAAATAAAAAATATCTTAAATAGAAAAAAATGACTTAATTTTTTTATAAGATTAAAAAATTAAACCTAATGTAAATACTTTTTATCTAAAAGTATTTAAATAAAATACAAAATACATTTTATATAACCATAAATAACATTTATTACCTAACTACATAAAAAAAACAATTATTTATATTTAATATATATATATATATATATATATATATATATATATATATATATATATATATATATATATATATATATATATATATATATATATATAGGAGTAGGATCAAATAAAAAGTGTTAAATTTGTAAAAAGTGTGAGAAGCATTGAGGGAGTGACATGTGGCAAGCTTGGAAAAAAAAAATTAATAAAAAGATATTTAAAAAAATAATATTTTTTTTTTGAAAAAAAAAAAATCTTAAAAAAAAAAAAAATTGAAATTCTTTTTGATAACGTCATCTGTCACGTCATATGATACACACACAAAATATGATGCACATTAATGATACACAAAAAATATAATTCATATAAATGATGCACACAAAAAAGCTATGATATTCAACTATGATGCACACATAAAATGTTCATCATAGATGTGCATCATAAATGTGTATCATATTTTTTTTCTTACATAACTTTTTTCCAGCAAAAAGAAAAAAAAAATTCTAGAAAAAAAAAATTTCGATCTTTTTTTTAAATATTTTTTTTTATTAAAAATATTATTTTTTTATTAAAAAAAAAAAATTCAAGCTTGCCACATGTCACTCCCACAATATTTCTCGCACTTTTTACAAATTTAACATTTTATACATGAATCCTCCCCTCTATATATATATATATATATATATATATATATATATATATATATATATATATATATATATATATATATATATATATATATATTTATATTTATTAACAAAAACCTAACCCATTTATTACCCTCTCTCTCCCTCTCTTTTTCTTCTTCTTCACAAAACTGCAACTCATTTTTCTTTTCTCCTTCTTTTTAACCAAATCATTTATACTCATTTTTCTTTTCTCCTTCTTAACCCATCATATATATTTATTAACAAAAGAAAAGAAAAAAAAAAAAAAACGCCGCGTTCTCAATTGTTTAAACCGAAATGTTACCTAACGAGTGAGAGTCTTAATATCTGCATATTTTATTTAAAAGTTGATAGTAGATGTTGACTCATATTTTCTACATGCTGAACATCATCCATATGTATATATATTATATATATTTCATGTGTATAGATTTAATAGCGTAATAATAAAATAAATAAATATATAAAAAATTATTATCTAAGCAGGCGTGCAAGCAGGTCGGAGCAGGTTGCCTGTCTGGTTCACTATTTATAACGTCGCTTTCAACAATTTTTTTTGTTGGAAATCATGTGTATAGATTTAATAGCGTAGTAAAATAATTAAAAAAATATATATTATCTAAGCAGGCAGACAAGCAGATCGGAACAGGTTGTCTGCCTGGTTCACTATTCATAACGTCGTTTTCAACATTTTTTTCAGAAATGTATAGTATATCTGGTCTACTTGCCTGGCTGGTTCATTATTTATAACGCCGCTTTCAACATTTTTTTTTTTTTTTAAATGTATGGTATATAAATATTAATATTAATATAAATAAATATAAATTGGAAATGTATAGTATATTAATATTCCTATCCTATAATTAAAACACAAACATGCATATGAATTTGAACACACGTAAAGATTGTAAATCAATAGCAAAATAGAACCCCAATTTAATCTTGATTGCAAAATTGGATCTCTAATTTTCAGACCCATGACAATCTAATGGTTTCATTCATTAACTAGAATAATTTTAATTTATATCTAGAAATTGTTGAGTCTAACCGTTATGTACTCGAATTGTGCAAAAAACGTTCAAAGAGGTTTGTATTGCCCAAAAGTTGGAGATGGTATGTCGGTACCCATAATTGGACCAAACGACATGGAAACAAAATGTAATATACCCTATACCAAAAACATATTCAAAGTTCAAACCATAATTTGTGACCCTCATAACCTTTTGTTCATTTAATTGTTGTTTAGAGAATATCATTAATTTAAATCAATTTTAAGATTAGAGGTTTGTATTTAATCATTGTGACCACTACTGTGATTCATATTCAATTAGGAAAGGTATTGCCCATAATTAAAATTATGTCAATGTAAGGACTCCATGATTCCATCTTAAAGAGTTCTTATATGTTATTGATTTATTGTTTAGGGAGATGATTCTTTCACTTTGACTTTTACTTGTTACACTGAAAAGTAATGTAGTTTGACGTTAATACTCTTATCTCTTCAAACTGTCTATTTTATATTCACCCTCTTTTTCTTCCACAACTCTCCCCCTCCGTATTCCATGTTTCCATTTTCACCTTTTCTTTTAAAAAAAAAATATTTGTGTCATCATCTTCTAATCCTTATCATATTCTAGTCATCATCTTAAACAAAAATCAATCACACTGAAGTTGTTTAATTTGGACGATTCTCTTTAAAATCCCTTATCATATTCAGATCCATAAAATACGGCTTAAAATAAAACATCAATAAAAGTAATTTTTCCCAACATAAACAATTGAGTTTTGTTTCAAGTTTAAGATTTCTTTTAATTCGATTTTTGTATTTTATTTTTCTTTAAAATCAATCAAATTGTAAGATTTTATTTATCAATGTGTATATTCAAGACTAATGTTTTTCTCCCTATTCATAACTTTCCAGACCATACAATGGTCGAGGAGCGGGTTGTTTATTTGTGAGCGTAAAATCAATAAATGGAAGATGAGTAGGACTCGGATGTGAAAATAATGGTCAAAGGGCATAAATGTCAAAACACAACAAAATTTAGTGTGAAAAGTAAATATGAAAATGTAAATATCACTTCCCTATTGTTTATGTTGTTGCTATTTTTCGCTTTGTCCTTTTAGTGATTGTATAATATTATTCAGTAATTGATATATAAGTGTTCTTATTCGTTATTTTCTTACTTTTTATTATTTATAATGATGTCGTTCACATCCCTCTATTACACCAAATTCAGTTCGTTCTATTTATTAGTAAAAATTGAACGGTGTCTTCATCTTTAATTTCCGTCTAATATCGTGATCTTGGAAATGCCATTATAGAAAACTTGTTACAAGGGTATTCATGGACATATACCACAATCCTAGTAGAATCTTTCATTTTTTGCCCCAATCTAATATAATATAAAACATTAACGCACTGTTCATTAGCTTATTTGTTCATTAATTGATACCAGGGGATAATTATATTTCAAATATTTCTTATAATGTAAATTTCGGTTTATTAGACGTTAATTATGTTAGCTACACTATTGTATTTGTATACCGCTAATGAGGTATGTTGGTGGTTTCATGGACATATACCACAATCCTAGTAGAATCTTTCATTTTTTGCCCCAATTCAATAGTAAAGGTTTAATTATGCTAAGTCTAAATAACAACTAATCAACCACAAGCCGTTAATTATGGACTCATTAGCACACAATAGTACACCTTACTTACTCGTTTCTTAGCTACCCGTCTTGAAAACTCTATTAACTCATTAAACTCCATTCCACCAAAATCTACGTCAGCTTCCTTAGTTCTTAAACCACCAACGTACCTTATTAGCGGTATACAAAATACAATAGTGTAGCTAACATAATTAACGTCTAATAAACCGAAATTTACATTATAAGAAATATTTGAAATATAATTATCCCCTGGTATCAATTAATGAACAAATAAGCTAATGAACAGTGCGTTAATGTTTTATATTATATTAGATATTGACCCGTGCAATGGACGAACTCTTCTAAAAAAGTTTATAATATTACTAAAAAAATAACAGTAAAAATCAGTTTAATCCTGAACACAAATATAATAATTATCACTTGGTATGAATTAATGAACAAATAAGCTAATGAACAGTGCTTTGATGTTTTATATTATATTAGATATTGACCTGTGCAACGCACGAACTCTTCTAAAAGAGTTTATAATAATACTAAAAAGATAACAGTAAAAATCAGTTTATCCTTAAAACATGAATATAAAAAACAAAAACTTCTTTCGATAAGGAAAATATAATTGCTGAAAAAATAACAGTAACACATTTCTCATGATGTAAATGAGAAACAAGGTTGTGAATAACGCAAGGCAAGGCGTGGCGTGACGGCATGGTCAAGCCTCAAGACATGGTGAGACATGGCGTTTTTCAAGCCGTGACAATACTGCAAAATTTTAATATATTTTATAATTTTATATATGATTTTTTTATATGTTTTTTACTATTTTTAAGTTATATAACTATAAAAGATGGTTGTTTTCACGTTTTATTTGAGAGAATATACATCTAATATAAGATATAATCACCAATTTACAATTAAATGATCTTTAAAGTCATTTTAAACTATTTTTAGACTTTTTTTTAATTTTTTTTCCGTAACGCGTTACAAAAAACCCGCGTTAAAGCGCGCCTTGACAACTTTTTTGGACGCCACGCCTAACAAAGACGCCTTGCATGTTTTTCGTGAAGGCAAGTCACGCCATGGCGCCGCTAGTAGGGATGACAATCAGGTTAGGTTCGGGTTAGTGGGTTCGGGTTGGTAGGTTGATAGGTTGAAAATATGCAACCCGAACCTAACCCATTATGAAATCAGGTCGAAAATCTCAACCCTAATCCGAAACCTATTAACCCGAACCCGACCCATGTAACCTGATTAATAGATTGGTCAATCATGTTGCCGCGTTTACATGTCAGTTCCCGGTTGATGATTGCAACTTAACCTTTTTAAAAATATGAATTATATATGTCAAGAAATTAATATTAAGACATTTAGAAAGAAAAAAAAAACCATAGAAACGATAATAAAATTAAAAAACAATCATATATTGTTTGAGTACAAAAACAAAGTAGGGGAAGTCGAGAAGATTATTTTTGTAAGTTTGACTAATTATTATTATTACTTATTAATGTATATAATAATATATACGTAATAAAAATTATTTAAATTTTTTTGGGTTGTCAGGTCGACCAAGTTTCTTAAATGACTAACCTAAACCTAACCTAAAAAATATCAGGTTGTCAGGTTAGCTGGAAGATTCTATAACCCAACATGTTTATTTTCGTGTCGGTTTCAGTTCGGGTTTCAGATCGTGTCGGATATTGACACCCCTAACCGCCACGGCGCTTTTTTAGAACCTTGATGAGAAGTATTCTTACATAAATGATACAAAGAAATTTACAAAAACCATAAAATCAAATTTATCTAATTCATGCCGTAATTTTGGCAATACCTTATTGTTAATGACATTACTCTCTATATTAATTTTGGAATATGCATTGCTAATTGTGCAATGTATAATATTTTAATAGTTTGGAATTTTACATTTTAGTCCCTACACTTTAAGAACTTACCGGTTTTCCCCCCTAAACTTTAAAAACTTAACGGTTTCCCCCCCTCAACTTTAAAAACTTTAACGCTTTTTCACCCTCGACTTTAAAAATATAACGCTTTTTTACCCTAAACTTTAAACGACTTTTAGCTTTTCCTGTCTGCACTTTATATGTTTTTGCGTTTTTACCCCCTCAGCTTTAAATAATATTTTTACGTTTTCTACCCCTCGGAATTTTATTTGTATTCAACTAATACGAACATCTACTCATATTAATAATAAATAACGACATCGTTTTAGCAAATAGCTACATTTATACTTCGATAAAAAAGTAAAAAAACAAAAACTCGAGTCGTTTTATCCGGAGTAGGATAAACGACATCATGTCCTCTTCTCGCTTCGATCAATGACTTGATCCGGACCTGATGGGATGGAAGGTCGTAAAAGTATTATTTAAAGTAAAAAAAAAAGTTACGATAAGTAAGAAATAAAAAAGACGTTGAAGGCCAACAATAATAAGCCCAAAAAAACCCAAAAAAACACCCTCATCCCATACCCGGGCACGAACCATGGCCTCATCTTGCATGCGACGGAATAAGCCTAATGATGAACACAAGGTGAAAAGCGAATAGAAAGCGAAGAACGAACACTGCCTAACACTAACGCCGAAATTGACGAACCCGTGCAACGCACGGATTCCTTCTAGTTTGTAGTAACATTGTTAATCTTCCTATTAGTATCAATATATATCTCTTTTGGTTTTAACCCGAGATGTAGCAACATATAATTGACTATGAGTAAAAACTGAACATCGAAACAGATCAAGTTTGGACAAAGATTGTCTTTGTCATTTGTTAATAGCTAAAAAAAAATTATATTTTTGAAAACCTGACTAATTGCTTATGCATGGATTAAAATTTTTGAATAAAATTTTTATATCGTTAATATAAAGAGGGGCCTTAAATGCCACATGACGAATTAAGTTCCATTGGATGAGTTAACTTCTTTGATAGCAGCCGTTAGATCAGATTGATGATGTCATCAAAGATTATTTTCATTTTAAACTCACTTACAATACATAATTACATTTTCTCTTTTATTCTATCTTTACTAAAATAAAAACATAACTATAATTTACTTATAGAATCGTTCACTTTTGACTATGATTTAACTTATTATTATTCTAAAATCTCCTAATACAAAATATCAAACATGTGTATAAACGTAAAAGTGTATAAGTATATTATTATAACTATAAACAACATGTGTGTAATCGTAAAACTATATATACACTACAAACTAAAAGCCATTTAGTGACTTAAACAATTACTCACTAAAATGGAAATCAGTCAATAAAAGTATTTAGGGAGTGAATAAAAAATAAAAAATAAATCAATATCAAAAGAAGGGTCAAACTTATTCTCCACTCTTGAACGTCACTCTCGTTGAACACTTTTGGATATGAAACCCTAGCTCTCTCTAAACCCTCTCCGGCCACCGTATTTTGTCGACATCCGTATTATCGCCGGCATCCGTACAATCGACGGCCACCGTACTATCGAAGGTCGCCGTACTATCGCCCGCCACCGTACTATCGACGACCACCGTACTATAGAAGGCCGCCGTACTATCGCCCGCCACGGTACTATCGCCTATATTATCACCACACCGACACACCGTCTTCGGCCATACTCCACCTTCTCGAGATTTGTTGCTTTCATTCTCATCTGCCGCCAAGGTCGATTTTGTTTTCAATGCTCATCACTGCTACCAAATCAAGGTAAAATTTAATCAATTTGATGTTTAATTTTGATTATAGGTCAGATTGCTTTCAGTTTCATAGCATTTTAATGAATATTAGGTCAGAATGCTTTCATGATTAATTTTGATTCCTTAACTAAAATTGAATTGTGATATGCTACTATGCTATCAATTTCATAACATTATAATGATTATTAGGTCAGATTGATGTTTGATTAACTTTTCTAATCAATATTAGGTAGATTGCTTTGATTTGGGATTTTGATTCAAAGGAAATTTTGAAAAATGATATGACACTACCGAATCTGCTTTTATAGTTAGAAGTTGAAATGATATTGATTGGGATTTTGAGCAGTTTAACATTTTAACATTGTGGAGTAGAGAATCAAGCTAAAAATTTACTATTTTAAGTTCATTGTGCAAGTTTTTGGTTGTGATTTTAAGCAGTTTAATATCGTTAAAATTTATTGCAAGTTGTTTGGACTTCAAAGCACCATTTGTTTACTTTATCTTCAAAGTTATTAATCAGTGTTGGACGGATGTATTCATTGTTGAATCTGCCATTTTACAGAGGCAGGAAATTTGGATAGAATAAATGCATTAGTCGCTGGAATAGGCTTGGTGAGTTTCCTGATGATTGTCATTTTCAATTGAATTGACCAAATATCGTTATGAAAAGGAAAAAGTTTTACAAAATCAACTAAACTCTGTTTATTACGAATATCGTTCAGGTTTGAACCTGTTGGAGATCCAATAGGAGCAGGAGTAGAGACTTATGGAGCAATAAAACTGGTGTGGTCTTGTCATGTCATTTATGATTCTAGTCCAGTCCTACACAAATGATAAGTCCTGCCTTTTATTTAACTAACTCGAACTTGTTTGCTCTTATTGCTATTGTAAATGGAAATTTGTTCTGGTTGGAGTGACAGTGGCACTGGAATAGAAAATGTTACGAGAGTGACGGGTACTTGCTTTATCATTCTAATTCTAATTTACATTTGCGAAAGTGACATGTTCTTTGTTTGTCTTCCTTTAGTTTAGGGTAAAGTATGAGAACATGAAACTTGTAGTGTCGGTCAAATGGGCCGGGTCAGGATGGGTTAACACTATTTGTCTACAAATATGGACATTTTCAGGTGTAAGTTTTTCTTACATTTTGACTCGTTTATAACAGGTGTTTAAATTTGAATTTTCAACATGTGTAATTTTACTTTTAAACCTTATTTTTTACTAGAACATAGACTTGTACTTTATAGTATGAATTCATCACTTAGTTTAACATATTATCTTCATATCTAAATGTTGTTTTTGTAACAGACTTTATGGGTAGAAATGGTTCATGCAGCAGAGTACTCTGCTATTACTTGTTAAGAATATTAAACAGGTATGGTGCTATTCCATGTGCTTATTTAACTTGCTATTACACATTATATTGTTGTTAAATGTTATATTTTACAAATACAAGTTATATTTATAGTTCATGTGTTGCATTAATGACCTCTTAATGGTTTTGGACGTGTTTGTAGGTATGGTGTAAATTATTTGCAGATATTTGGGGAATTCAGAGTAATGCTTCTATAGTTGGATTAAAGGTAAGTTAAGACACGATCTCATGTCTTCCTCTCAACTTATATATGAAGGTCATTACTCATCTTTGACTTCAGATTATATTGATTTGGGAAAAGACATGTTAGTATCCAACTATCCATATTGCATAGAGCGGTTTTATGCAATAAAAAAAATACACTTTGGACAATTTGATTATTTCTAGCATACGTATCAAGTTTTACATGTTGTATTTAGTGATCATAATACAGTAACCTATTACCTCTTTATGCTTAACCCGAATCCATCTTCCTGGCTCACATATTTGGTACGTCATATGAAGTTTCATTGGAACAAATATGCATCACTGAGTAACAAAAATGCTCCCCTATTTTTTTGGTACTTAGTGTTCTAGTTCTTAACATAATAATAGGTCTAGTGCAATCCACACAAGTTCTTATTGTCTTGGCACTTGACCATAAACTGCTCTAGGCATTGAAAACTCATGGTCGTTTTATTTACTTTTTATACAAATATGCGGTGGATTCTTATTGCCCAGGTGGGTGATATGAGATTTTTCGGACTCCAAAATACTTGTTCTTCATCAACGTGGGTGACTACGTTGATTAGTTTTCCTCAAATACCTTCAAGACTTCAAGTAAGTTTCTTCACTTGTTCTTCAGCAATTTGAGTGGCCATGCTGATTGAACGAAATATATTGGCAACAAATGTGATTCTCAGTGGTTGAAGTTTGAGACAATATAAGTTAAGATGGTTAGGTCCAAACTGAAGTGAAGGCTAAGTCGGTTTTTGTTGTTGCTTTTGGTAGTTTACTTTAGAATGAATTGATAATGTGCTCTACTATTTTACTTTGTAACTCGTTGCAATTTTTAATATTATCAAGCTTTGAAATATTTTAGCCTTTTGTATATGATTTGTGATTCTTTTAGATATTATTCCAATTAAATTTTGTTTTTCAATTAAATTGACTTTTAGTGACTGAAATTTAGTCAATATTCAGTAAATAAAGGTGAAAATACAATATTTTGAGCATCCAATAATGACTTAAGTTTAAGTCATTAAAGCCTTCACTACTTTTTTTGACTGAAAGATTGAGTCAAAATAGACTTTTAGTGATGGTTTCATTAGTGACTGATCTTTTTTCAGCAGGAGTAGCCTAAAAGAGCTTTACTGACTGAATATAGACTTTTTCTAACTGTTTTTTTCAGTCAGTGAAAGTCTTTTATCTTGTAGTGATATTATTGTACATATAAGGTTATTAACAATGACATTTTATTAACAATGACATTTTATTACACATAGTATTATTAACAATGACATTTTATTACTAAAATAAGGTTAAGGTTTGTGTAGTTGGTAAAACTCTTTGTTTTGGACCTAAAAGTTTCAACTTCGAGACTTGGTAAAGAGTTTTTCTTTGGACAACTTTATTTAATGCCATTTAAAATAATTTCGATTCATTTCTTAACTTACTTTTTCTAAAATTTTTGTTTGATCTAAATTGTTTTTTTTAATATTCTTTAGATATTATTTTTACTTTTTTAATTGAAATAACTAACAAACGGTGTTTTTCTTACTATGTTAATATGTTAGTTATTAATGTGTTTTTCTTCTTTTATTCGACTATTGAATTGATCCCGATACAACGTGCGAATAATTCAAACCTTGTTGCATATAATTTGTGTAATTTGCCTATGCTTAGAATTTGCCTTTTATCTAACAAAGAGAAAAAAAAAAATATCCTTAGTAAATGTTTGAAATAATATTTTATCAATAGAAGTATGATCACCCAACTTGTAATTATTGACATGAAGGCAAATAATGTCATTTTGAAAATGAATATTTTCAAAAGCATTGTTTTTCTACTTTTAAACATGGAGATGAAAACTCAAAAGTGCAATATTCTTTTAATAAAATTGAAAGAACTATAAAAAGCAAATTCTCTAATTTGATAATACAGTAATTAATGTATTTTAAAATTACTTGCAGGAATCGTTACTTGTGAAGGCTTTACTTATACCGACATTGAATCTGATTCCCTTTTTATTGTTAACACTTAAAAAGCAAATTAGGAATCTTCATCATTGGTGGATCATTCATTATTGTATGTGTTAAGTACAATTATAAATGTTATTTTTCTTAATGGTAAAAGATAGTATATTATACTATCAGATAGATAGATTAGGTTAGATTAGATAGATATAGCTTAATTCTATCGACCGAAAGTGAATCAATCAAGTTACAAATAACTAGGAATGTATAAAATTTACAACATTCTTAAATGTGTTGTTAAAAGCCTATAATATTATTTTACTTATAAAATCTGTTTTTAGGAAGACTAGTTTAATCTAGTTTAGAAAGGAATGTTACACCTATATAAATAATAGTTGCATGTAATATGTGTTCTATTTGGGGTTTTGATAACGGATTCTTAGAGTCGTGATTTCACTTTCAAATCAAAGTATTTCGATGGTACTATCGAAATCCTTAATTGGATAAAAATTAGAAAATTATGGAACGATGAATGTGGTGGTTTTTGTGTATATACGAATTCTATCACGTACCAGTATTATTAACCAACAATTGGGAGTTATAAAACGGATTATAAAACTGCTATATGCAGCTTTATAAACCATAAAACGGGTCAAAATCGTATCCAATAATTAGGGTCAAAATCGGGTCGAACTTGATTTTTATGACATTTTTAATACAACAAAATTGTATTATTAACCAACAATTGGGAGCTCGACCCCAGCCAGGGGTTGCCACCCCTTGGACCCCGCTATCGGGGGCGCTGCCCCTAACCCCTGTCGTTTAGGGGTTTCGCCCCTAAACAATCAAGATAAGTTCGAACAAGTGTGCACTCCACACTTTCCCGAACTTGTTCGATATTTATCAGGATTATATTGGTTGAACAAATTAATATCATTACACTTAAATCATATTAGTAATATAAATCACCAACAAATAGGGTACCAAATATGTCTTCTAATGGACAAGACTTCTTTTTCTATCCTACACTATAGAAGTAAGAGGAAATATTTTGATGAGCTATATGACAAGTAACCAGTTTGTTTGCTATGGCTAAAGGTTCGTCTGATCGTTAGGTGGAATGACTTGCAGAAATGTCAATTCGCCGTCTAAAGACCTAAATGGCAATTGTAATACTAAAAAACATTTTGAAACATCTTAATACTCAAACCCATTCTATTTTTCTTTTCATAACTATTAAACAGATACAAACTTAATAGAGGTTATTAAGATATATTTTATATCCGTAAGCCCCTAAATAAAAGGTCATATAAATATTTTAGTATGTGCTATAACCAGTGGCGAGTCTAGGATGGTAATGAAGGTAGGTCCTAAAACAATTTAGACGACAAAAAGTAATGGATCGAGCGGTTCGAAAATGTTAAACGGGTTGGGTCGAAGATTACTACGAATATACATAAAAAGAAAAGGAGTACCAATTAACAAACAATACAATGCTTAAGTAGTTAAGTCACAATATTTCATATAAGTTTATGTAAGACGTATACATTTCAAGAATTTTAACAAAATATGGAAATAAGTAAAATCGTGTTTACTTTAACATGATATTGTCAATGTTGTTTGCTAACTTTTAAATAAAATGTATGGTTCATATAACATAATTAATAAACTTGATAAATTTTTAAGTTTATAATTTTATTGTGTATTTATGAGTTTTAGGCACATATTTTTCGTAAAAATGAAATATGAATACTATTACTGAAAAAGAATAATTGTTATGATTAAACAATACTAAAAGATAATTTAGAAAACATAAAGATTTGTTTGTATATAATACAACCCAACAGGCAACACCGCTTGACCCAAAAATATTAAGATTCAGCATCACAGAAGGAGTAACCACTGCACCAAGACCATCTTTTGTTATCATTTTGTAAAACAATTATCTTAGCCAGGTCCTTCTAATTTTTTTAGGTATGTCCTATGAAAAAATTCTATATCCTTTCTAAACGATTTCGAAAATTAAGGTAGGTCTGAGGACCTACCTAGCACAATGCTAGACTCGCCCCTGGCTATAACGAACGTACACTTGCAAAAAAATTTGGTCTCGTTTGTTTCGCATAATATGATTGACTTGGAAAAAATTGAAATTCCGAATTTCGTTTGCATCTTGTTTTGTTGAACATCAGATGAAATTGGAATTTGTTAAAATTACACCACATCCCTTCATTTGTGGAATTCGTAATTTAATCATGTTTGTAAGGGAATTCCAAATTTCTCATTTTTTGGAATTTAAATTATTTTACTAAAATGTTTTCTAAACAAATCTACAATTATAATACAATCATTAGATGTTTTTTTTCTCCCATCGACAACAATGTTACAATTATCATCTACCAAAATAAATTTCCATACTTCCAATAGTTAAAAAGAAATGAAAATACATAATTATGTCGTTTACCATTTGAACATTCCAATTAATTTAATGAATTTTACCCAAAAACAAAAATATTTCAATTAATTTTAAAGGTTTACAAATCAAAATGAATTATAAAAATGAATGAAAAAGTGAATTTCGTTGAATTCTGTCAATCGAATGTGACAGTTTTTAATCATTAAAATAATGGTTCCTTCAAATTATAATTTTTTTTACCGGATTCCAATTGTTTTAAAAATATTATACAAACCAAATGGTTTTCAATTTCTCCACATTTTTTAAGTTTATATGATAAATGATCAGTTAAGACCTATAATTTTTTTGAGACCAAAAGATATCATCTTGGCCCTTCATTTATTTTAATCTAATGGCTAAGATTAAAACCAAAATTCACTTTTCTTTTATTTTTTTAAATTAAATTATCTCACAAACCGTTAATCGTTAGACGAAACAAAATATACCGTTGCGATCGTCTCGCTTTTATCTTTAATTAGAGCAGTGGTGTTGTATACTTTCGACGATTTTTTTTTTTTTTTTTTTTATGGGTATTGAAATTGTAACCATAATATCAAATGTGATATTACATCAATATGTACATATTTATAAAAGAAAATTACTATAAAATGTATAAACTATCTAAATTTAGAAAAAAAAAATCAAATAATAACTAGTTTATTTTTTCTCGTTATTGACATAAAATATGATATACTAAAATCACATATGATAATATTATATCATATGTGATATTACTATAAATCATATGTGATATGAATACATATCATATGTGATATTATGTATGTAAAATTTCAAAAACTCAAAACGCAATAACATATGCGATATGAATACATATCATATGTGATACTATATCATATGTGATATTATTGTAAATCATATGTGATATGAATACATATCATATATGATATTATGTATGTAAAATTTCAAAAACTCAAAAGACAATAACACACATGATTTTAACTCCAAATATGAATTTTAATACACAACAATGTCATAAAATGTATAACCTACATGGATTCGGAAAAAAAATCGAATTTTGACGACTTATTGTTTTTTCGTTTATTGCCAAATGTTGAAATTCGTAAAGCAATATCACATGTGATTTGAACACTAAATACGAATTTCAAAACATAGATTTGTTATATTACGTACATTCAACTACAATCAAAAAGAAAAACAAAAAATTAATATGTCACTACTGATATCACATGTGATAAAACAGTGATTTATAATATAAAATTTCAAAACCCGTAAAAAAAACCCGAAAATAAATTTCGTCAAAAGTATATCGAGTGGGTACTCTATACAAAAGTAATTTAATGCTAGTTACAATGGTGTAGTTTATTCGTTTAATACATTTACGGTTTTTGAGATATTTAATTTTTACACAAAATTATATTTTAAGTTGGTTTTTAAAATTGAGTTTTATGATTGGGTCTTTTGGTCTCAAATTTTTTTATGGTCTTTCTTAAGTGGGTTTCTATATACATATATATAAGATATATATAAGTGTGAACAAATTTAAAGAAAAACATGTACGCACTTTTGAAAAACAATATCAAAAGGTTGGACAAATTGAATAACATATTTTTTGTAGCACTCTATTAATTAACTATATTAAGTCATACAATTTCTAAAACTAGTGTTGCAAAATGATAAAACTGAATTTTATCTATCATACTCCATGATGCATGAATTAAATGTTTCTAAAATAAATATGTAGTCCAAAAGACCAAGACTACCTATATAAGAAAAAGGTTGAACTATCAATAAATCATTGGAATCAATAATCAATAATGTGATTATAATAAATAAACTCACTTTGCATGTTGCCAAAACGTATTTTATTGAGTGATGCAACAAAAAAGACAACAAATTAGTAATACTCGTCCATGTTCGTTTTGGATGGAGAATGAGAGAGATAGAGAGTAAATAAATATTAAATGTAATATTTGACAAACGAGTTAAATGTAATAGCGTGTACTAAAAGACTTGGACTATGAACCCCTGAAACAACATCATTTTGTTTTTCTTTTCCATGTTTTTCGGTTTTCTTATTTCTTTTATATATATATATATATATATATATATATATATAGAGGTGGGTTCAAATAGGAACCACTAAATATTTGAGAACCATTAGGAACCAATATTCACCAGTGTATATACATATAATATTCACCAGTGTATATTTAATATGATATTCACCGGTGTATATACATATAATATTCACCAGTGTATATATATATAATATTCACCAGTGTATATATATATATATATACATATGCCTTATATACACTGGTGAATATCATATATATACACTGGTGAATATTGGTTCCTAATGGTTCCTAATTATTTGTATGGTTCTCATTTGAAACCAACTCTATATATATATATATATATATATATATATATATATATATATATATATATATATATATATATATATATATATATATATATATATTGGTTTTCTAGGTTCTTGTACTTTAACACTATATTTTTCGGTTTTTAAAAAAAGAAAGATAAACCAGTATCTAGTTCATCAATAAACTACTATATATATTAATGTCCACTTTTGCGTCAGCCAATACGAATGTAACAGGATTGTCCCCAAAAAATGTAGTTTTATAACTAATCAATTACGATATATTATTTGTTTAAAGTGACATACTTTGAAAAGTGAATGAAATATTATGTTTATATTTTAGCCCTATACCTATATGGGTTTGCATGATACGAATATGTTTAACAGATACAAAAGTTTTTGTTTACAATGTGTAATTAAAATTAAATATATGTAGTTCTCTTTTTTCTTTTCTTTCAAATACTAAATACAATAGTTCATATATTCGTATTTCCTTTACATTTTAGTAGTACTAAAGTGACAAGTATTGGGTCTGATACAACTTAATTGAAAAATTAATTAGCTAGCTCTAACACGATTACAAATAACCTTACACAAGTCTTGATACATTTTTAAGTGTTCAAGCAAAGAAACTAGACAACAGAAGTAACTATTACTACTAAATGGTCCATTGACAAAATATGTGAATGGTACGTTGATAAAGTATATGATACGGATTTATAAACGATTGTTTTTTTTTTTTTTTTTTGAACAACATAATGTATTAGCATCTTAGTAAGGAGCTAAGAGCGAAAAAAAAACAAGATACAATTTAGGGTTTAGGGTTTAATTGGAAGATGTATGAATTTGCAGCTTGAAAGGTAACGTTATGTGCGTAAGGGTGGAAGTGTTACTGTGTTTAAGCGTGAGTGTGTGACATCATCATTCACGCCTTCTTTTTATGTCACTAAAAAGTCATACGTACGTATAGGTTTTGTTCCAACTCTATTTGATCTTTTACACAACTTGATCAAGTAGTCAACCTTGAAACATTTACAAATAATACGAATTGACAGAATACACGAGTTATACAAGTCTTGGTACATTTAACGAAATACATTTTTAAATGTAAAAGAAAATAAACTGAATGACCCAAGTAACTATTAATGAATATGGAAATCGACAAAAGATATGAGGAAATCTCAAAAATGACTTTGAAACAAAAGCCAAATAAAAACTTTAATTTGCATTGTCATAATAACTTAATTAGCTATTTTATGTAAAATAGCAATATGAATAACAAGTCTTTCTATAGACTTGGATAAAGCCGAAAATTGTGAAATCATACTCGATGTTTCTATCCCCATTTCTCACTCCATATCCCTCTTCTCATCGAAGAATAAGTTTGCATCTCTATCTCTATTGGGGATTTCCCTCATAATTAATGATTTTTTTTATATATTCACAATAAAACTAAAGTATACTTTATGTTTAAGGTAGTTACGATTTCAGTCTCTTTGAATATATCCTATAAACACATATGATTTAGGGGTAAACTTTTAATTAGAAGGCAAAATGTCATACACATTTCTGTAAAATATCAAAATATCGTATATATCATTTTGAAACTCAAATATTACATATGTCATTATATGACCTCAATATACTTATATCCAAATAAAAAATTAAATCATTCATATTTTTTTTAAATTTTATAATTTATGACTAATTGTTAAGTAACATGACCATTTTATCAATTTACCATTATCACCATCTATAGTTATACAAATTAAGTTATATAACCATGTAAAGTCGCAAGACTATACCTATACAAATTAAGTAAAATAGTAAGATTGTATCTATACAAAGTTACAAAGAATATGAGAACAATAGTACACACTAACGTGTCTAAGATTAAAAAGAAATTCTAAGCAAAAAATAATTTAGTGTACTATTGCTAAATGGAAATGGATAAAATGTCATTTAGTTATTACTTGACAATTAAATACGAGTCTCAAATTTTACATCCCTTATTTATGATTAAAATAATTCTTTCGATATATATGAATATTTTAAGGTTTTGTACAAATATGGTCTTTTGAAGTTCGCAAAGATATTTACGATATTTTGATGTTTTGTATGGATATATATGAAATTCAACCTAATTAGAATGTCCACCAATCATGTAGCTCAAATAAAAAACTCTTCAAAATTCACCCACAATAGCTGCAGACTGAGTTGGTGCAGACTGAGTTGGAGCACAGACTGAGTTGGAGCACAGATTGAGTTGGAGCTCAGACTGAGTTAGGTGCAGACTGAGTTTGTTGTGTATGATTATGCCTCGGACTGGCTATGCTGACTGGGAGAAATTAGTATTTTACCCTTCGATAAAACATTTGTCCACAATGTCGGACTTCCAACTAATTCTACCCATAACTATCACACAAATAACACAAAATTAACAACTTACAACTATTTATCAAAACGTGAATATAGACTACAAACTTAAACAAAAACACATACTATCAATCAGTTACATAAGCACATTTTTTTTTTATTCAATATAGTCAATCAAACATTGTAGTTTTGATTCAATAAAATAAGGCATTGTTTATTTACAATATAAAAGAGATGAATTACCACAATTTCTGAAAATAAGGCATTGTTTATTTACAAAATCTAATTATGGCATATTTTTTCTCTTATCGTTTCGGACATCAAAATACTCAGGATCGGAGGGTTTAGAAGTAATATCAAATAGTTTATTGGGTCGAGATATAGAAGACCATAGGATGACCTAAGTTGTTCACCTCCATAGTGTTCAATAATGTTAATTATTGAGTCGTATCCTCAACCGCATATGTGAAAATTCTAATCAAAAATCTTGTCGACTCAACGGCTCTTAAGATGCCTTTTTTTGAGCAACACAGAATCACAATTTGCATACACCCTCAACATATCATTTGTGCATCCAAATTAACATTTTCTTCTTTCTTAATAAAATCCATCCTCTTTTTAACTAATCTACAACATCCTTTTTGATTTAATGTTATTATATTCATTTTCTTAATTACTTATTGACATATTTCCTTTGTCGATTTATATTAAACAATTTTACAAGATAATCAAAGAAAACCGTTTACGTATTATGAGTTAGTTTTGAACCATCAGTTTTTGACAATTTAATCGCGATTTTAAGAAATGTTTTGTGAATGGGTTGTGTTGAAGTAAAAGAAGGTCCAATATGTTTATATGGTCAAACTGTGGTACAGCTTCGTCCCAACACTAGTATATTCTTGATGTCTTTATCACAATTTCTGAAGGGTAGCGGTGGTGGAGGATGAAGGGTAGGCTTGGGTTTTTTGTTTGGAAAAATGGGTCTGCAGTTTTTTTTTATCAAATATTAAATCTTTGATATGGGTCCGTGGTACGGACCACGTCGGTGACAACTTAGCTATATCAAACACGCAGACCACGGACCGAGTCCGTGGTCTGAGTCCGAGTCTTTGATCCGTGATGATATCAAACACCCCATGTATCTATACAAAGTTACAAAGAATATGAGAACAATAGTACACACTTATGTGTCTAAGATTAAAAAGAAATTCTAAGCAAAAAATAATTTAGTGTACTATTGCTAAATGGAAATGGATAAAATGTCATTTAGTTATTACTTGACAATTACATACGAGTCTCAAATTTTACATCCCTTATTTATGATTAAAATAATTCTTTTGATATATATGAATATTTTAAGGTTTTGTACAAATATGGTCTTTTGAAGTTCGCAAAGATATATACAATATTTTGATGTTTTGTATGGATATATATGAAATTCAACCTAATTAGAATGTCCACCAATCATGTAGCTCAAATAAAAAAACTCTTCAAAATTCACCCACGATACGAAAGGATACCACATGCACAAGTCGTGCCACTAGTTGTTCCTTTTGTTCGAAAGATAAAAACGAAAGCAGTCCTAACTTTGTCTAAACGGTTTACTAACTTAAAGCGTTTTTATGCAGATTATAGTTGATGGACTGAATGTGTTAAGTCGTAAAGTGTGGTGTTTAAGCTGTGCTTGAAATGAAGAAATAAAAGTTTGAGGGTCTGGATGTCGTTAATTGATTGTAGGGGGTTAACATTGTAAATAAGGAGTATATATAGTCCTTATTCAACCGTCAGTCATTTTATTCTCACTGTCTAGTCTCTCTCTCTCTAAAACACACAGTTACAGTGTATTTTAGGGTTTCACAGTGAAACCCTAATTAGTCTTTGTAGTCGAGTATTCAGTCTGTAATCTTTGTAATCAATCGATCATTAGTCTTTTCTGTAAGTATAAATTTCTGTTTAATATCAAGAGTTTTTGGTGTTTTCAGTTTCATTGAGGTTGAGATTGTTGTTTTCTACATGGTATTAAAGCACATAGGTGCTCTGGATACGTCTTGACTGGGTTCACGGATCAATTTGGTTAGATCTAGGGTTTCGGGATTTTGAAGTTGTTAGATCTAGGGGTTTCTGGATCTTGAGGTTGTTAGATCTAGGGTTTCTGGATCTTGATATTGTTGGATCTAGGGTTTCTGGATCTTGATCTGTAGATTTAAGGTTTGGATCTGGTATTCTATTGGATTCGTGATCTCGGTTTGAGATATGTCAAGGCTAGATCTGGGATTGATTGGTAGATCTAGGGTTTGGTTAAAATCCTAATTTTTGGGGATTCTTCTCGAGTTCTCTACTGGTGTTCTTGGCTGTTCCAGGACTGTTGGTGAGCTGGTTGGTGTTCTTGGATGTTCCAGAACAAATTGGTGTTCGTGATTCTTCCGCTGCTGTTTCTTTGAGTTTTTTCTTTTATTCTGTATTTTATTCATTTGGTCTGTATAATTTTGTTTTTGTTTTTGTATTTCTTTGTTTTTGTTGTTGCTTGTGCTCCTGTGCTTCCACTGTAAGTCCTCCTCCCTTCTCTCTTTATTTTGTTGGTTGTTGGTTGTGGTGCCAGAGGTTTGTGCCTGGTGTTATTATTGGTTGTGTTGTTGTTCTTGGTGCAAGAGGTTTTTTCCTGGTTTGAGTTTGTTGGTTGTGGTTGTTGGTTTTTCATTCTGTACTAACTGTTTGTTGGTAGAATAGAGATCTTTGTGTTGAGTCCCTTCTTAGTAGGCCTCTGAACCGAACAGTATATGGTGCAATACACACTTTGATCTTTAGGTTGCATTCCATTCTGCATTTGTGGTTGGTTGTGTTTCTGTTGTCTGCAGTTATTTTTTCGTTTCTGCCTTGTGTGTTATTTGTTTGCTTGAAGGAGTGCCTCTAATAACCCTGCTTCTAGTAATAGGGTCAAAATGACCCGGGTTAATAATCTTGACTTTAGTGACCCTTTTTTTTTGCATGCTAGTGACACTAACACCACTTCTCTGATTACTTTTAAGCTGAAAGGAACTGGAAATTATAATGTATGGAGTTGTGCTATGTTACTTGCTTTGCAGACTAAAACTAAAATTAGTTTTATTGATGGTAGTCTGGAAAAAGATATGTCTGATGATGTTTTGAGTAGGCAGTATGATAGGTGTAATTCTGTTGTGCTTACTTGGATTTTGAGTTCTATATTTGATGAGTTGTATTTGGGTCAAGTTTTTCTACTTCTTCTTTTGTTGTGTGGAATGAGCTAAAAGAAACTTATGATAAAGTATATGGTTCTATTACCTTTAATCTGCATCATAAGATTAATAGCTTAACTCAAAGTGGTAGTTATGTTTCTGATTATTATCATAAGTTGAATTCTTTGTGGAAACAATTTGATTCTTTGGTGAAACTTCCTGTGTGTTCTTGTGCTGGTGCTAAACATTTTTGTGATCATAATAATCTGATTAAGTTTATGCAATTCTTGATGGGCCTGGATGAAACCTACTCTCTCATAAGAAGTAATATTTTGACCACTGACCCTCTTCCATCTGTTAAGACATCTTTTGAAATTGTGTCTAGAGAAGAATCTCACAGAGGTTCTTCTCAGCCTTCTTCTTCACACAAGGGTCATAATACTGCCTTTATGGCTACAAATTTTGAACCTAATAAGAATTTTAATAATAATAATAATAACTTTAATAAAAAGTTTGAGAAGATAGGTCCTAATCAAAATTTAACATGTACAAAATGTGGGATGATTGGTCATACAATTGAGAGGTGTTATGAGATAGTAGGTTATCCTCCAGGCTGGAAAAAGGGCTTTAAAAGCAAGTTTAATAACAATAACGCTTTAGTTGACAATGTGGTTTTTAGTGGTTCTATGTCCTTTACTACTGACCAAATGGATAAAATCTTGAAATTGATTGGTGATAAGTCAGTCACAGGGGGTGTTCATGCCAATATGGCAGGAATTCATTTTCAAAACAATAATGTGTTTTTCAATACAAATTTTTATAAGTTTTTCTGTTCCAGTTCTGCTGTTAATTCTGTCAAATTCCATGATGGATGGATCCTAGATTCAGGGGCAAATCAACATATGACATTATCAGATAGTTTCTTGATAATGTTTTAAATATTTCTGGTTTAAACCTGAAAGTATGACATCCAAATGGAACTGAAGCTAGAATTGTAAAAATTGAAAACTTAAAAATTAATGCCCATATTATTTTGTATAATGTTCTGGTGGTTCCTGAGTATAATGTGAATTTGCTATCTGTGTTTAAGCTTGCTAGAGATAGCAAACTTTCCACTGTTTTTAATGAACATAATTATCTTATTCAGGATTTAACTCTAAAGAATATCCTGGGGACTGGTAGTGTTTCTGATGGTTTATATTACTTTAATATGACTAGTGAAGGTAATTGTACTGTCAATAATGTGCTTAATTGTTGTTTTTCTTTTGATCTGTGGCATAATAGGCTTGGTCATCCCTCTGACCAGGTTTTACATGTCTTAAAAAGCACTTTATATGTGGTTGGAAGTGTTGAATCTGATCCTTGTGATGTTTGTCATAAGGCCAAGCAAACCAGAGAACCCTTTCCACTGAGTGATCACAAGTCAGGTCACTTGGGTGAATTGGTTTATCTGGATTTGTGGGGTCCTTATAAAGTAACAAGCAAGGAAGAATTTAGGTACTTCTTAACAGTTGTTGATGATTTCTCTAAAGTTGTGTGGTTGTATATGCTTAAAACTAAGGATGAGGGGTTTAACTACATCCTTGATTTTTATAATTTGATTAAAAATCAATTTTCTAAAACTATTAAAGTCTTTAGAAGTGATAACGGCACAGAGTTTGTTAATAATAGACTGGGTGAGTTTTTTTTTACACAAAATGGTATTATTCATCAAACAAGTTGTGCATATACTACACAACAAAATGGCATAGCTGAGAGGAAACATAGACATCTGTTAAATGTGTCCAGATCCCTTATGTTTCAGGGGGGCATTCCTCTTCATATGTGGCCTGACTGTGTGCTAACTGCTACCTATCTCATTAACAGGACTCCCTCTTCTGTGCTAAATGATAAATCTCCTTATGAGTGTGTTTATGGTCATAAACCTAACCTTTCCCACCTTAGGAGTTTTGGATGTCTTGCTTATGCTACTGTGTTAAACATCTTTGATAAGTTTAGTAGTAGGTCTCTTAAATGTGTTTTTATTGGCTACTCTAGTTCTAAGAAAGGTTATAAAATGTTCAATCTTGATCAGAAGTGTATTATGTTTTCTAGGGATGTAAAATTCTATGAAAATGTGTTTTCATTTAAAACCACTAATGATGATCATCTTGTTTTACAAAGTGAGACCACTACTACAAATACCTTAAACTTCTTTGATAGCATGTATAACCTAACTCCTAAAAGTCCCAATGATGAAGGGATGGTATTGAAAGTGATGGTAGTGACACTGATTCTCTTTCTCATGACAGTTCCAAAGTTACAACCCCTGTACATGGAAATGTTGTAGAAGAGAATACCACTGCAACACAGTTTGCTGAAACTACAGTTATCCCTTAGGGCAATCTTTTTCAAAACATTGATGATTATGTTATAATTGAATATTTTAATGCTAGAAAGTCCTCTAGGAAAACAAATGTGCCTATAAAATAGGATGATTATGTCTTAGGGGGGAAACACAAGTATGGAGTAGATAAAGTGGTTAGTTACTCTTGGTTAAAAAAGGATGTTGCATGTTTTGTTTCTAATCTGAATAAAAGTGTTGAGCCTAAATCGTTTAAACAAGCTTGTCTTGATCCTAATTGGATTAATGTTATGAACACTGAAATGGGGGCCCTTCTTAGAAATGATATTTGGGATATTACTGAAAAACATGTGAATAAAAATATAGTTGATTGTAAGTGGTTGTTCAAAATAAAGTATAAAGCATCTGGTGAAAGAGAGAGATATAAAGCCAGATTAGTTGCTAAAGGTTATAATCAAAAGTATGTCATTGATTATGAAGAGACTTTCTCTCATGTTGTCAAAATGGTGACTGTTAGATGTCTTATTACTCTTGTTGTGTGCAATAACTGGTCTTTGTTTCAATTGGATGTTAATAATGCTTTCTTGTATGGTGAGCTTGATGAAGATGTTTATATGACTTTACCTGAAGGTTATTTTGATAAAACTGATAATTGAGTATGCAAACTTAAGAAGTCTTTATATGGGTTAAAACAAGCTCCCAGGAAATGGAATGAAAAACTGACTGCTAGTTTACATGAGTATGGATTTGTTCAGAGAAAGCCTGATTATTCCATGTATGTGCTGACTAAATGTGAAGTGCATATTATGTTATTGGTGTATGTTGATGATATCATCATTACTGGCAATTCTAATGATGAAGTCGTGGCTATTAAATAGTTTCTTAACTCTAAATTCATGATTAAGGACTTAGGTGTCCTAAAGTACTTTCTTGGTATTGAGTTATTTGAAACTGATAAGGGTGTTTGTTTGTCTCAACGGAAATATTGTCTTGAGTTACTTGATGAGTTTGGTTTGTTAGGTTGCAAGCCTGTAAGTACTCCTCTTGATGCTAACCTTTATGTGTTGTTTGATAAAGTAGAACATATAACTAGTGAACCTTTGAGTAATATATTTGTTTCCCATAAACTTTTGGAAAGTTGATATATCTTACTCTTACTAGGCCTGATATCAGTTTTGTTGTGCAAAGTTTTTCTCAATTTATGCATGCACCTACTGAATTACACTTTAACCTGGCCCTAAAAGTGTTAAGATATCTTAAAACTTCTCCTGGTCAAGGAATTCAAGTGTGTAAATCTGATAGTGTGAAATTGTTTGTGTATGTTGATTCTGATTGGGGAAGGTGTCAGGTTTCTAGAAAATTTGTTACTGGGTTCTATGCCTATATTCGTAATTTACTTGTTTCATGGAAAAGTAAAAAGCAACCAACAATCTCTAGATCTTCTGTTGAAGTAGAATATAGAGCTATGGCTGCTGCCACTTGTGAAACGCTTTGGTTAATCAATCTTTTGCATGATATGAAAGTAAATGGTCTCACTCATGTAGACTTTTATTTTGATAACAAGGCCGCAGTGATGATAGCTAATAACCCAGTTTTCCATGAGCGAACAAAACATTTTGACATTGATTTACATGTAGTTCGTGAAAAACTTTGTTCCGGTGTTCTTAACTTGTTAAAAATAGATTATGCTGAACAACTTGCAAATATTTTTACAAAAAGTCTTCCGCCAAATCAACACAAATATTTGTGTTCCAAATTAGGTTTGTTTAATGCTTTTTAGGACTGAGGGGGGATGTTCGAAAGATAAAAACAAAAGCAGTCCTAACTTGGTCTAAACGGTTTACTAACTTAAAGCGTTTTATGCAGATTATAGTTGAGGGACTGAATGTGTTAAAGTAGTAAAGCGTGGTGTTTAAGTTGTGCTTGAAGTGAAGAAATAAAAGTTGGAGGGTCTGGATGTCGTTAATTGATTGTAGGAGGTTAACATTGTAAATAAGGAGTTTATATATATATATATATATATATATATATATATATATATATATATATATATATATATATATATATATATACTCCTTATTCAGTCGTCAGTCGTTTTATTCTCACTGTCTAGACTCTCTTCCTAAAACACCCAGTTACGATGTATTTTAGGGTTTCATATTGAAACCCTAATTAGTCTTTGTAGTCGAGTATTCAGTCTGTAATCGTTGTAATCAATCGATTATTTGTCTTGTCTGTAAGTATAAATATCTGTTTAATATCAAGAGTTTTTGGCGTTTTTAGTTTCATTGAGGTCGAGATTGTTGTTTTCTACACCTTTCATATTGTATTCGGAAGCGACATGGCAATGTTGTACAGACACTTCAATAGCGGGTTGCTAGAGGTCTTTCTTGATGTAAAGTTTCAATTTTAATCCATGTTCAAATTATGTTGGTTTTTATTTCATTAATCCCAATGAAATTCCAATGTTTCCTAATTGATAAGGGTCTTTAGAAAATATTTTCAGCATGTATTAACATTTTGAATAATCAAAAGCATTAGGGATTTTCCAATAAATCAAGAACACCATGAGACACAATAACTCCTAATAACTGGTCTCGAAAAACTATTTTGAGACATTCCATTGTGTTTTGGTATTTTCTTAAGGTTTCTAAACATGTTTACAATATCCACTAACCATTTCACAAACTAGGGTGTATATGTTTAAGAGTTCTAGACGAATACCTTCAAAATACATCTGTTAAAGATGGTGCACTGATTCAAGAGATGATATTCCATTGATCTGAATGAATTTTAGGTTGTAGATTTTCTCCAAGTCTTCTCCCTTCTCGCCCCTCCTTCCATAAACGTAGGGATTAAATGAAAGTTGTTAGGGTCGTCCCATACGGTGTAGGAATAAGGACCAAGCCTTTTTAGAGTAGAGACCCTCTAGTTTGTATGAATTTTTTTGTTACTACCTACAAAAGGTGTTGTATCTAACTAAAAAATTGCATAATTTTTAGGTCAGGACAAACCCTCTTTTCGACTATGTTTGAAAATTATGGGTAATTTCAAAATTACCATTCTGTGATAGTGATTGTGGTGATGTTATGTTTTTGTTTTTTACCTTTCAAAAAGCCTTTCCTTTTCTAACAACTACTTTTTTTTATCTTTTGTTGTAAGTAAGCCTAAAAAATAATAGAAAATTAATATTTTTAGTTGAATTGAAGTCACTTTGTTTGAAAAGACATAATTTTCTAGTTGGGAACGTCCTTCTAGTGTAACATTGTACTCGACCTTGATTCCGCTTAGTTGTTCGGGTCTATGATCAGCCCCTCTTCGACTTGCTGATGGGATGTTGGATTATTACCTTGACAAACATTTGAAAAACTCCTAGACGTTGGAAATTCTTTTGACAACTTGACATAAAGTGATCTTCTTTACTTCGTAACTTATTACATCATATGTAGAAGTTAATCGTTGAATATTTGCTCATCGGATTTAACAATAAAAGATTCCATTTCAGTGGCTCAACATTACACAATCAAATTTAACCCGCTAATACAACGATAATTATACCAACACCCTGTCAATTGAAAATAAGTTTGATTCAACAATTTTTTAAATTAAAAATCGACTGTTTCGTAGAGTTTGATTAGGCAAACTCCAATCATTCAGGTGAAACTCGTAACATTTAAAAAAAAATTCTAGACATTAAAAAAAATGGATATGAAAAAGTGGACAAGTTTGCAACGACCCTCATTATTAGATTAGAATATACTGGTTAGGGCTTAGTATATTAAATATACCGCTTAGGGCTTAATATATAGTTTGTATCTAGTGACCAAATTTTATCGATTAAATATCAACTTTAGGAGTCTAGCGAGTAAGTTACATAAATCTCTTCTTCAAAGTTCAATCAATCTTTTGTATAGTGATGGTCAACACATTTTTATTTGGCTCGATGGTTCCTCGGCTACATAAATTGGATACCAATAGTGACCAAATTGCTTCTTTTGATGGGCTTGCTTACTCCTTGTGGGACGAAGGGCCATTAGATATGCATCAGAATAATCATTTGAATTCCAATCAAGATTCATTGGGCTTGCCTTGAATGGAATTGAAAACCATATAATATCTTAAAGAAAAGATACTATAATTACATTTGTTAGACTTGAAACATTTAATTAGACTATTAGAGCATCAATATAATGATTATCATTTGCTAGTTTTAATTGGTTACCAAGAAACATAACGTTATTAACATTACTGAAAATTGTTAAAAATATACACATAATTATGATAGTAGCCACGAGGTTATGACTTTCATCCTTGATGGGATTGTCTTCACTAAAAAGAAGGAAAATGGGACAGGTTAGAAAGAGTGAGCCCCATGAGTAAGCCAACAGAGGTTTGTCTCATTGGTAGAAGATTGTTCTTTTCTAGAAGAGGTTTTGGGTTCGAGCTTGTTTATGCGGTTTCTCCTTAGGTGAATATTAGGTGATAACTAACTTTTGTGTAAGGTTCGTAGGGCGTATACTGGCCAATTGGATGTCACTGTGGCCCCGAAAGAAAATAACACAATTTCACCATAAAAGCATGTACTATTCTTTGTTGAAATTTGTCAATTAAGCTCCAACTATAGAAACATGGACTATTTTCACACCTTGGGCATCTATTATTGTTGAGGCTTATTTTCAACAAAAGATACAAAAACAAGTCATGAGAAAAGGTAAGGCTTTTTGGAAGGTGAAAAATAAAAACAAAACACAACATCACCACAATCACTATCATGGAATAATACTTGTATAAAAATTTGAGGGTGGTTTATTGTTTATTTTGTATACGAAGAAATATGTCTCATATGATAAATACCTAAATTGATTAAGTGAATGAAAGTATAATAATTTTTGTTTTACATTGTGTTCTAGAGACTTTTTTTCTGAAGAAATTGAAAGAAAGAAAAAGAAGTAGAAAGAAAATAAAAATAAAAACGTGTTTCTTAGTTTTTAAGTGGAGAGAAAAGAAAAGAAGTGGAAAGAAAATTTGTTCCATTTTTCTCTCTAAACATTTCTTCCAAAAATGAGAAGATTTGGAAAGAAAATATATGTTTTGAACATTTTTTAAAAACTTAATCCCTAAATTATCTTTAACCAAATATAGATCTCTTACATACATGTCTATTTTTTTTTTCATTTTTACTCGAAATTACAACCAAATCGAATCGAATTGTGATTTTTTTAAAATAATTTATCATATACTTGTTTTCTCTTAATTAATTCGTGTATTGTGTAATGCTCGTTTGTTCTTGTTAAGTTTTTTTATTTATTTGTATTTACAAAGTTCATCTATTGTATCTTTGAATGTAGATTAAACTTTAACATAAGTTTTTTTTTCTTTCTTTTCTCTCCAAATACCTCCAACTCGGGAACTTATTTTTTTAAAAATAATCTCCTTTCTTCTCTCTTCATTTCTGTTAAATTATTATTTTTTTTAACTTCTCTTCTCCCCTCAGTAAACTCAGGAACAGAGTGATAGAGTCTACCTAACTCTAAGAACATTTATTTGTGTATTTAACTATTGCTTTTACACAAATGATGTTAGAGACCGATTTTTTATGACATGTAACCGGTTTAATTACTACATAATTATTAAAAAACATCTGGTACGTAATTTGGTGTAGAAAAATAAGAATTTAATACACAATAGAGGTTCTGAAAATTAAATAAACTCAATAGCAAACCGAACAATATTTATTACATCTTAATGCACTTTTTTTTTAACGTCATACTTGATTAAAACAACCATTAGCAAGAAGTTAACGCAGAGATACAAAATTTAACAAATACAACAAGGTTTACATAGCCAATCTAGCCAACTACAACTACAAGTCCAATTTATGTTAGACGTCTATGTGAAAGAAAGGATAATTCATTCTTCGATCAGAGCCTACTCCGCCTTTTGGGACTTATTATTGAAAACACGATTGTTCCAATTCCTCCATAAAACCCAAGCGATCATTTGGATTGCTGCATCGAGAATCCTGAAACTTCCTACTGAAAGATTGTCATATGTTACGATTAGAAGACTTTTAACATCACTGTAATTAAAAGAGTCTAAATTCCACCATTTTGCAAATAAAATCCATAGGTGTACAACCATTTTTATTGAATGATGGCAATCCGTTTCTTGATCTTCACCATAAATTGGGCATCTAGTAGAATGAATGTCTATCTCGCGTAAATCTAGGTTGATCCTTGTAGGGAGCCGATCTTTAAGCAACCTCCAACATAAAATGTTTAGTTATTTCGAGATTAGCTTATCCCAATAGGTTTGGTAGTATATATCTTAATGTACTTAACCCCTTTTCGTATTATGTTTCTATATATAGTTAATTTTGTAACAACCATTTTACATAAAAGTAAAGTCATACGAGTCTAAAGAAAATGAAGCACAAGAAACGATGTAATATAAGAATCTTAATTTTATTTAATCTTTTCATGTTTCTAATTACTTTTCAACGAATATCATATACATTGAATTCATGCAAGAAGAGGAGTAATCAGATTTCAATTCATTGTTGGATAAATTAAGTACAATTAACTATTTGAAAATAAAGTAATGAAAAGAAATCATTGTGAAAAGGATATAAAAACAATAAAAACAAAACATCACCAACACCAATTTAGAATTAATAATTAATAATAAAAGTAATAAAATAAAATGGAGTAAAAACAATTTTTCCTCCTACACATGATCATATCCATTTGTTGTTGGTGGTAGTAATAATGATTTATATTATAGATTAAGTTGACATATAAATATAAATATAAGTATATAACCATGAAAGTTGCATTTATGCTTTGTTTTGTACGTGGGTTAATCTTATTGGAAATCCTGATATATTATTGTATTTTTCCATCAATAAAATGGAGCCCAAAATCTTTTCCACTTGTGCAAATTCAGTTTTACAAATTAACATAATGCCTAATGACCTATCCCAAACAATAATTTACTCGGGTGTTTATTTTGGCTTATACAAGGAGTTTATAGCTTATTGATATTTCGGCTTATATTTTAAAAACTCGAATTTTTCGGCTTATATAACCGTTTATCGGCTTATTACTGTTTATTATGACGTAATAAACAGTAATAAGCCCATAATTAGTTACATAAGTCGGAAAATTCGAGCTAATGAAACATAAGCCGAAATGATAATAAGCCGTTTATATAAACCCGAACAAACACCTCCTTAATCTCAAATTATGCAGAAACAATTATCGTACTCTTTTTTGATTATTTTAATTGATTAATATGAAGAAAATCTTTGAGAGTCATCAAGATCATCTTAGAATATAAGATATGCTTACCACCATTAGAGTCAATAAATTAAAATAACAAAAGAAAGTTTTAAAAGTTAGGACTAGGATTTGAGTGTATAGGTTAACTTTCTCTTAAGATATGGGGCACACTTATATTCTTTAAATTAATTGTACAAATTGGTATGTTTTTCAATAACTTGAAGCAATTTCCACAAATATAAATTTGTTATTTTGTTGAATCCGTTTGAGTTCTTTACAACTATCAAGTATTTTCAAAAAAGTTGTCATTTCTTAAAATGCTAAAAATGCTATATTTGGTATCTTAACTAATATTAGATTCTTGTTCTATAATGGAAAGGCCTTTCTTAATCATATATCTAATCAATAAATAAATTCGTTTCGAACATTTAAACTAATTGTATTAAAGTTTTATTTACAAGAATAACTAAAAATAGTTGACCAAGGGTGATGAACTGATGATGAACTAATTTAATAAAGGTGTAAGTATTTTTTATTTTTTTTGTAAAATATGTGTAAGCGTATGTGGATATATGTGAAAATATTGATAGATGCAAAAGCCTATCCGATGATGTACCATCGGTTATGCCGATAGAAGTCTATCGGCTAACCAGATAGTACGCCGAATCATGTACCAGACATTGCACGATCTTCGAAAAGGGAATCTAAGTAATACCTAATATCTGAAGAACATCCTACGGACCGGAAGGCTGAAGGATGATTTCTCGACAAAAAGTACAGCACTTCGAAATATCTTTAGGATAAACGAGATGTGGTACTAAGAACATGCTATTATCCGAATCTCAAGGCCTATAAATACCAAGCTCACACTTCATTTTGAGGGTAACGTTTACACACACTCTTCACTTTCCATTATTCTTTATCCCTTACTCTTCGATATCTTACTCTCACGCCCGAGGTAAATCAGGGGATTATCCCCGCCCGGTTTACTCGTGTGTTGTTTGTTTGTGCAGCTAATCCCTAGATCGGAGATAAGGATCAGGCTGAAGGTCTTAATAGGATCAGTTCTTCCGGATCCGAACCTTCTACCCCCTCGTGTTGGTGGCATCCCGGTGTCGCAACATTTGGCGCCATCCGTGGGACAATACATGGCTTCTACAGGTAATACTTCAGGAAGTAATAAGGAAGTACTCATCGAAGATGAAACTCCGAGAAACGACCAGCGCGATAAGGAGAGAGCCACTGGGATCTCGGAGGAATTCCTGGAAAAGAATTACGACGCGCTCAAGGCTATGTTGAAGGAACATGACCGAAAAAAGAAGAAAGATCGTTCCCGAAAGAGTCCTCCACTGGCTCGAAAAATTATCTATTCGAGCGACTCAGAGCAGGACGATAGTGATGAAGAAGGTGATTTGAACCTTCCTTATCAATCAGAGTTTGCCTCCAAGTTTACCAGAAGAATTTCAACGTTTGCCATACCTCGAAAAGTGAAGATGCCTAGCATCGTACGTACCTACGACGGAAGTGGTGACCCGGACGACCACTTAGCTATTTTTTCCGGCGCAGCTGATACCGAAGGTTGGCCTATGCCGATCTGGTGCCGAATGTTTGCCCAAACCTTCGTCGGACCCGCGAGAGTGTGGTTCGGAGAATTGCCGGAAGAAAGCATAGACAGCTTCAAAGACATGAAAAGGAAGTTCGAAACTTATTTCATGCAACAGCGTAGGTATACTCGAGGTCCAACGGACATTTCTAAGATCAAGCAAAGGGAGAACGAAAGTCTTCAGGACTTCGTGGAAAGGTGGAAGCGGGAGCTCCTGCAGATTAAGGGAGGGGATGATACACTGAAGGTCTCGGGGTTCATGGAAGGGATCCGGGTACCGCTCCTCATTGCGAACCTCAACGCTCGAGTGCCAGTTACAGTGGACGAAATGATGGACCGTGTTAAGAGATTCCTTAATGGGAAAGAGGCCTCGAGACAATACATCGAGTCGAACACGGCTGCATCCCGAAAGGGGTTGAAGGTGGTGTCCCCTACTGCAAGCCCTCCTTGGAGATCTTCCCCAAGCCGGAAAAGCTTTTCCCCCAGTAGTCATGAAAGGAGGTTCGGACGGGGACTTGTACGTGCTTCTCCTTTCCCCGTACCCGGAGAATCTCGGCGACACGTGAACTTCACATAACTCAGCAAAACACCCAGTGAGATCTATGCCACCGAAAAAGGAAGAATTCACTTCACTGCTCCGGCCCCCTTAGTAGGTACCCCGGATAAGAGATTCCTAGATCGATGGTGCGAATTCCATCGGGATAAGGGGCATTACACAAACGATTGTTTTCAGTTAAAGAAGCAAATTGAGGAGGCCGTGAGAACCGGACAGCTAGATCACTTAATAGAGGGAATCAAACAGGGTGGCCAAAAGAAGCAAGGCGTGGTGCACCCCGGGAAAGGAAAAGGGAAAGAGATACAGATGGTTTTCTTCGAAGGGGAAAGTAGTGAGCTCTGTGACGAAGGAACGGAGTCCTGGATGATGCAAGATATGTATTTTCCCCCGGTCAATACCCTTGAAGGAGTCACGGATCCAATGATTGTGGTCGGAGACATCGGAAACCAAACAGTCCATATAATATACGTTGATAATGGGAGTGCTTCGGAAATACTCTTTGAACACTGTTTTCTAGAGTTGGATGCCGCGGTACAGCGTAGGATGGGGAGATGCTCCCAATATTTAGTTGGGTTTTCCGGAGAGTCAGTAAAGCCAATAGGTCAGATCCGACTGCCTTTCACCATCAGGAATGAAGAAAAGTTTCGGACCGTGGAAATCAACTTCCTGGTAGTCCGGGCCCACTCCCCATATAATGTTATTATTGGGAGACCCGGAATAGCCAAACTCCGAGCCATCGTGTCAACAGCCCATTCTCTCATGAAATTTCCTACTCCCCTAGGAGTCGCGGAAATACGTCCGGAGGTCCACAAAGTGTTGGAATGTCAAAGGATTTAGAGAATATTACAGAAGGATAAGAGTGAAACAAAGTCAAGAAAGGTCATCATTCATCCGGATTACCCAGAACAGACCGTTACTATCGGAGATGCACTCACCGAAGAAGGCAAAGAGAAACTCATCATACTCCTTCAGCAAAGCAGGGATGTCTTTGCCTGGAAACCTTCGGATATGACCAGAGTACCAAGGGGACTAGCTGAACATAAACTTGCCATCCAGAAAGGAAAAAATCCGATAGTACAAAAGAAGCGAGGTTTAGCACCTGACCGAAGTAGAGCCGCCTGTGAAGAGGTTAAGCAGTTGACCGAAGCTGGAATCCTTCGTGAGGTTCGGTATCGTACCTGGGTAGCAAATCCGGTCATGATTTTGAAAGGTGACAACACCTGGAGAATGTGCGTTGACTTCAAGGATCTCAATGATGCTTGTCCGAAAGACGCATATCCATTACCGGAAGTGGACCTAAAAGTGGAAGCACTCGTTGGTTTCAGGTTCAAATGTTTCCTGGATGCATACAAAGGATATCATCAGATACAGATGGAAAGGGAAGACGAAGACAAGACGGCCTTCCACACTGACATGGGAATTTTCTGCTACAAAAAAATGCCTTTTGGTCTGAAGAACGCCGGAGCTACCTATCAAAGGTTGATAGATAAGGCTTTTTCTGAACAGATAGGGAGAAATTTGGAGGCCTACGTCGATGATTTAGTGATAAAATCTATATCAGAAGAAGAGATGATCCAAGATATCCGAGAAACATTCGCTAACCTTCGGAGGATAAACATGAAACTCAATCCAAAGAAATGCTCTTTCGGGATGGAAGAGGGCAAGTTCCTAGGTCATATCGTCACTCCAGACGGTATAAAAGCAAATCCAGAAAAGGTTCGGGATATCGAAGAAATATCGTCTCCTAGGACTATGAAGGAAGTTCAAAGCTTAAATGGCAAGGTCATAGCCTTAGGACGTTACCTCTCGAAGTCCGCCGAAAGATCACTGTCGATCTTTCGAACGTTAAAGAATTGTGTGAAAAAGGTCGATTTTCGGTGGACACCTGAAGCCGAGGAAGCTTTGCAAGAAATAAAGAGATACGTGATGGCGCTTCCCACTTTAACCGCGCCAAAGGAAGGAGAAAATTTGATCTTATATCTATCAGCAACGGCCGAAGTCATTAGTTCGGCACTGCTGGCTGAAAGAAAGGGAGAGCAAATGTCTATCTACTTTGTTAGTAAAGTGCTACAAGGCCCCGAGAACAACTATACCCAAATAGAGAAGATAGCGTTAGCCTTGGTTTACACCTCTCGAAGATTGAAGAGATACTTCCAAGCCCATAGTATCCGAGTGATCACTAACCAACCACTGAAACAAATCTTAAAGAATGTTGAAACAGCCGGAAGACTTACCAAATGGGCCATCGAGTTAGGAAGCTACGACCTGGAATATGTCCCCAGGACATCCATCAAAGGGCAAGTTCTGGCAGATTTCATAGCCGAAGTCCCTGATGAGATTATTCCTAGAAAGACCAGTCTGGAAGAAACGGGCACGGAGCAACCCACAAAGAATAGAAAGAGAAAAAGACCGGAAGATTCCTGTCTTGAAAGAAAAAGCAAGAAGCAAGATCACACCTGGCATCTCTTCACCGATGGATCTTCTAGCTCAGAAGGCTCGGGAGCTGGAATTCTCCTCGTTAGCCCGGAAGGAAAAGAGTTTTCATTCTCCATTCGTTTTGGTTTTGATAACACAAACAACGAGTCCGAATATGAGGCTCTATTGGCCGGGTTACAAAAAGCTAAAGAGAAGGGAGTGGAACATTTGAAGATCAAAGTGGACTCCAAGTTGGTTGCCAACCAGATTAATGAAACATATGAAGCTAAGGAAGACCGAATGAACCGATACAAAGACAGGGCAAAGAGTCTGATGGCCACTTTTCAATCATGTACAATCGAACAAGTATCGAGAACGAAGAACAAGGTTGCTGACACTCTGAGCAAACTAGCATCAATAGCATTCGGACACACCACGATGGAAGTGATGGTGGGAACACAAGACCAACGGTTGATAACAGACTCGTAAGAAACGTTGATGGTTGTAGAGGACGAAGGAACAACTTGGATGACACCGATCATAAAGTTTCTGCAAGAAGGAAGCTTACCACAGGATCCGAATGAGGCCCGGAAGATCAGGATGAAAGCATCGAACTACGTGATGAAAGGTACCACGCTCTATCGAAGAAACCCACTTTCACCACTACTTCGTTTTTTGGGACCGTTGCAGGCTAACTATGTTATCCGAGAGATGCACGAAGGAGCATGTGGTATGCACGCCGGGCCACGCAGTATCGTCTCAAAGATCACTGGATTGGGGTATTTCTGGCCTACGATGCATTTCGATACCATCGAGGTGATTCGCAAATGTGATTCTTGCCAAATCCACGCACCCATACCCAGACTTCCCAAGCACAACCTGGTTTCAGTACTATCGTCATGGCCTTTCCTAAAGTGGGGCATTGATATTGTTGGCAAATTTCCAACCGGAACCGGCGGAATGAAATTCCTAATTGTGGCGGTAGACTATTTCACGAAGTGGGTTGAAGCAAAACCTGTTGTCCGAATCACTGGAAAACAAGTACAAAAGTTTGTATGGGAAAACATTGTATGCAGGTTCGGTTTGCCGAATGAATTAGTCTCGGACAATGGCAAACAATTTTCGGACAATCCGCTACGACATTGGTGCAGTGAAATGAAGATCAAGCAGACCTTTACTTCGGTAGCGCATCCACAGAGCAATGGGCAAGTCGAAAGAATCAACCGGAGCATAGGTGACGGGATAAAAGCAAGATTGGGAAGAGATGGAACAGACTGGGTGGATCAGATATCTCATGTGTTATGGGCACACCGAACCACCAAGAAAACAAGAACTGGAGAAACACCTTTCAGTCTGACCTACGGATCCGAAGCCGTCATCCCAGCCGAAGTAGGAATGCCAAGCCATCGTATGACGTCCGAAAATGAACAAACAAATCAGGAAGAGATTCGGCTTAATCTGATACTATTGGAGGAGCGGAGAAACGCAGCAGCAGCCCGAGAAGCTAAGTTCAAGGAAAAGCTTGAAGGGACTTATAACAAGAAAGTAAGGAAATTGACATTGGAAAAAGGTGATTTGGTTCTCAGAAAGAACGAAGCCAGCCGACAGGAGAATGAAGGAAAGATGGGACCAAAGTGGGAGGGTCCTTACAAGGTCACCAAAGATAAGGGTAACGGGGCCTATGAGCTGGAAGATATGGCCGGCACTCCAATTCCGAGAACATGGAACGCAATGAACCTCCGGAAATACCATCATTAGTTGATAGGATGCAATGTAATGATTAAATTTCTTATTATGAATGAAAGGCCTTCATGGCCAATTTTCCTTTCATTTTACTACTAGTACTATTCGAATGAATGTTCATGGCATTTGACGAAATGTATGAACATATAAACAATTCAAATAGTCTAAGAAAAAATAAGGACGAGATTTTGCAACCATTGAGCCTAACCTCAATAAATATCGGACCTAACTCCGAATGATAAATTGAGCCTAACCTCAATAAGTATCGGACCTAACTCCGAATGATGAATTGAGCCTAACCTCAATAAGTACCGGACCTAACTCCGAATGATAATTTGAGCCTAACCTCAATAAGTATCGGACCTAACTCCGAATGATGAATTGAGCCTAACCTCAATAAGTATCGGATCTAACTCCGAATGATAAATTGAGCCTAACCTCAATAAGTGAATCAAACTCCAAATAATAATTGGAACACAAGAGAAGTTGAATAAGATTCACACAAAGCGTTTAACCAACAAACCAAATCACAACAAATAAATAAGACAATACAAATAAATCCGGAAATCAAACAAAAACTGTACATTGCATTTTTTAATATATGTCTTTTGAAACATGTCCTCACAGGTCAAGAACACGTTTAATCATTACAATACAAAAGATAGAAGGACGTAAAGTTTCACTCTTCATCCGAAGGAGGACCAGGGGCGGGCTCAATAGCCTGGAAATCCTCAAGGGGGGAACTATCAGTGGCAGATAATGCTTCAAGGTAAGGGTAATTCAGGTCTGAAGCATTAGCAAGGGCCTTCTCTAACTCTGAAGCAGCTTCGGAATTATAAAACGGAGAAGACGAAACGGCCAAGGTTGACCGCCGGCAATCAGACCATCGTGACACCCCAAGCCTATAGTTAAGCACCCGAATGTTGTCTTGAGGACGGGAGTGTTCGTGACTGGAATGTAGCTTCTTAACAACATGCTTCGGACCCATTGTTACCAACCAACTTCTGTCCGAACGAAGTTACAGCCATTTCCGAGACTTGATTCTCAACCTCTCCTCCAAAGACTTGAGTACACTGCCTTGGGCCTCGTTGTCACTCATAAGTTTTTTACTTTCGGAATCATGACAAGCCCGAGATTCGGCCATAGCCTCATGCTCCATTTTCATATCAGCTATGGCAGTCTCATGGTCGGCTTTTCAACTTTCTCCACAGCTTCGGCATGCTCAACTTTCAACTTCTCCAGTTCAGACCGATGATCACTCTCCAATCTTTCAGGCAAGCTTCCTGGCGGCAGCCTCGTTAAAACTGAGAGAAGAAGTTTCAACATCGTCTCTATTTCCTTCGACAAATGAGATTCTTTTTGCGGTAATGTTTTTTCTCGTCAAGAGCCTCGGAAAGATCTTTCTTTGCTGAAGATAGTTGACTTTGAAGTTCCAGGGCCCGGAATCTTTGCTTTTCCGTTTCCCGTGCCGATGATTCCATTCGGCGACGGAGGTCAGGACCAATAACGCATAATGAGGCAAGAGCAAAGTCAAATTCTCGGCCCGCTTGGACATTACCAAGTTTTCCCAGACGAAGGGTCTCGGCCGGAGTAGCAAGATTCTCAACAGGTCCCGATTTATCCGTAAGATTCGGCGTTCGTAAAGATCCCACATTTTATCTTGCTCACTCCCGGCACAAACGATGTCTCAGCCATTCCGGCATGCAGACCCTCGGATTCAGATTCTGACTGGTTACCTTCGGAGTGAACACTAACATCCTCCAAAGGTTCGGCTCTCTTTCGCGTACCTGGAAGAAGATAAATGAAAATCAATAAATGATGGAAGGAAAGTTAACAAAAAACATATGGAAAGTCCGGGCAGAAGACCCCCAACACTAAAACAGGAGAAGGTTGAACAATGTCCGGGAGAGAGGAAGTACCTCTACTCTGTCTTCCGAAGCTTGAATGGAAGTTTCGTCTACAGGGTTCGTGGCCCCTTGCAGGTTTAGATTCAATGCAGGGGTGTAGTCTGAAGGATCGAATCCTCCGGCAACGAAGATCCCATATCTACAACCTCCTCTTCCACTACATTTTCTGAACTGACTAGTAGAAGAGGTCATCAAACAACTTGGGAGCTATAGACTCCTCATCCTTCTTTTCCACTGGGCCGGTCGAAGGAAGTACCTTCCGAAGGTTTTTTACCCGCATCGCTGGGGTCGCTAGCGAGTCAGTACAGTGGGCCTCGTCGACAACCTTCTCCGAAAGAGGTATAGGTCATCTCGCGGATCAACAGAAGGACCTGTCGACAAAACGGGTGCAGCAACTATCAGATCCAAGAGCAATAGACTTTTGCGTGAAGACAGTCTCACAGAGAGGATGGGTCACAATAAGCTCTGTACCATCTAGAGAAGAACTTTCCACCTCCGAACTATCAAGGACGATAACTTACTTTTAGGACGAGAGACTTGGTGGACAACTCTTTGTTCTTCTCCCCGGTTTTAGAAGTATCATCCCTATCTGTCTTAGAAGCTCCGGACCGCTGGTCCTCGTCGTTTTTTCCCTAATAACCACACCCTTAACAGGCACGGAAGTCTTCTTTTCTTCTTTGGTACCTCAACCCTCAGTTCGGTCTCTTCTTCGAAGCCCTCGCCTTCAACATCAACAGCAACCTCAACAAGCCTTCCTCTTCTATCAACTGCCATCCCCCACAGAAGGTGACGTCTTTGCAAACAAAGCATCGAAAAGCAAAGGGATAGTATTATTACCACTCTTTCATCGGCTGACTACCGTACCGCAGAATGGTCCCAGGAGCTGGAAGGACAAAATCTTCATCCGAAGGGTCCCTCAAAGTATAGCCCGCCGGAAAAACTGCATCGGCATCAGTGTAGGGGGGAGGAAGAGCCTCTTTAGACATGTGCACACCCTGGAAGACATCCGAAACCAACCAGGTTGGTTCACCCCTCCAGAATTGGGGCGAGAAACGTACTGAACTCCATCCCAATGAGTCAGCTCCAGAAAATCGATCAGAGCCAGGTCTACAAAAAAGGGGAAAGAGTCAAAATAATGATCAGCAAGGAGTTATTGGTAACAGAAACAAAAACACTTGACTCACCTCGATCATTCATGTACAAACAAGGCCTAGAAGCGTTGGATGTCCACACCCGGCTCACCCCAGCCATGACTAAGACTTGGTCCGGTAGCGTCCGGCAGTCTATTTTATGGGTCGTGAAGGCCTCGACAACAGA